>CM074108.1:16567301-16961761 GCA_037178635.1 Bombus dahlbomii
AATAATTCGCTCGATTATCTTATTATACAGTGGCTACTAATCGTAGATAATTATTAGACTGTCAAGTTTTATGCATTTATGGGAGATTTGAAGATGTAGATATGCGTAGAAGGCACATAAGATGGAAAAATGTATAAAATATGCAAAGTGGAGTACTCCGCGGTCTGACAAATTATACGTAATAATTAATTAATCAGTCCAAATATATTCGTATTATTTAATAGCGTATAACTAATTTCGTATAACTACAAAAATTTGACGCTGCGCAAATGAAATCTGATTAATAAATCGTTCGTAAGTTTGTTAAGATTTAATACAATTTAAATTACATATAATAGAGATGGGAAAAGATTTCTATCTCGATCATAGGTATAATATAATACGTAACAATTTACGTTGCATATGATTAAGCGAAGCTAGGAACGAACATCGTTTATGTATTATTTTATTCTATGGAGTGGTTACGTATGCATGGAACCGCTATGATATTACACTTGCGTTACAACGAGATTGCGTAAGGTGGAATAATTGGTTATTACTCGCAGCAACTTCAAGCTGATTTCGTATATGCGAACCGCAAATGGAGAAATTTTGTGATTTGTTATTCGTATAATTTCTTGATTGTCCAATGGAACTCGAGGAAACGATCAGTTGCGTATCTTAGTTTGCGCCGCGTATTACATTATGTACGATTAATGTTCAAAATAGAGATAAAACTGATTAAAAAAGGATGAAATTACCAAAGTTAAAGCTGAACATGTGTGTACTTACATAAGAATTTTATAAACAGCGCATATACCCTGTCTAGAAACTACGAACCCAGTAGGATTCAATTCCTTGGATTCCACGAATTCTCCTCGTTCTCCAACTTCCTCGATTTCATGGTTGATAGTAGACCACGCAGTTTGACAATTCTTTATTATATCCTAATTTTCATACTTACCAGGGACTTCTCTTTACACGTCCACCGGTACGAGTTACTCCGTAAATTACTATTACTCTATTACTATTACTCCATTAAATTACTTGCTATTAAATTTATTCGAATACTCGAATATTCGTAGGCAGATCACAGAAAAAATCACGTTCGTGTTTCGCAACGTAGAAATTTCAAGATTTTAAATTTCTTATTTTTATTTTTTATTTGATTTTTGTATACGCGCGTGTGCACGTGTCTTTGCCAACTTATTGTACATTTCAAGAGTATCGATCGTCGTAACGTTATAGAGACAAAAGAGTCGTATCTTTGGATTTAACAAATTTTGCATTTGACAAGTCCGAGATAAGAAATTGAAAAATCGACAGTAACAGATACGGTATCTTTCTCGTGGTCTTCGGATATTAAAACTTGCACGACTTACAAAGGCGTAGCGAGTGTTTAGCGAAAACAAAAGTTCAACACCTATAACCTCGACCCGTTTCATAGAAATACTCGTTTCATAAGCACGAAGAAAGTAACAAACTTTATATCCGAGACGTTAATGGATTTTTCATGATTCTACAATGAAACAATCTTATAATCATGGAACGATGGATCTGTAAAGAGAAGTGTCGCGGCCGTTATTCGCAATGAACGAAGAAACGATCTTCCGTTAGGTAAACACTAAACATTAAACGTGTAACTCGTACGCTTGTATTCGTTCGGAAGAGATGTTTGGATGATCGGGCTTTCCGCCAGCCGACGCGGCTGACCCGAGGGTGTCATGCCGCTCGAACAACCCAGAGTTCCTTGCTCTTTTAATTAAAGACTGCGGTTTCAGCGCAGGATGAGCATAGAATACCGGATTCTTCGAGCAGCAGGGATTATAAGCTTCCACGTATTCTGAGCACACACGTCCGTATGATTTGCACGATAACGGATGGAAATAGGTTTTATCGTGTTTCTGCTTCCTCTGTTTGTTCTTTCCACGTATTTTCAATTAATACCAAAGCGATCACACGAGTCACTTTTTGAGTCGGTTTTAAGTGGTGCCAAATTTACAACTGCGGTGAATGGGCATCGCGTACAGTTCCGATAAAACAAATTGAAGAGCTGTCGTGTTTCCGTTCCAAAGACGCCATACCGTTTACCATTTATCGCGATTAACCTGTTAACCGAGAAATTATTTGACCAGAAACATGCCCTGCTCGCGTACCTTTCAATCTGTATGGAAATTCCGTCGCTCCGATTCTTGTTAGCGAAACGTATGACGAGCGCAGCCGAAAGAGATGATCGCGAAAAATAAAATAGCAAGGCCTCTATAGCGGAAGTAAAAGAATAAGACGACAGCTATGTTCTATTTCTATTGAAATGAACTTTACACGTGATCGTTTCTATAAGTTGCGCGCTTTATTTCGTTACATCGTACGATAATAGGTTTCTCAATTTTATTACACGGTTACAGAATTAATTTTTAATTTTCAAGAAACAAATGATTTAATCCATAATTTTGCTTGTAGATGTTAAAGTAAATTTAAAGAAATAGTGCTCGTACCATTATCGGTCTTTTGTACTTTCAGTTTATGGAATCGATCAACGTGACGCTTAACGTTCCTTTAAGATACGTATCTATCGTTTGACGGAATTTAGAGCAGTTACGTAGGTGACCAACGAAACAGGTTATTATTATTATTATTATTATCTTTCGTTAGTATTTGACACGATCAAGTATGTCGTAACGATAAGAACGCGAGGATAAAAATACGCGACAGTTTGATTCACGAATAAAGAGATAACTAAAAACATGTTATAATCGGCGATATTTGAACTGCGTTTAACGACCGCTTAACAGGTTATCCGTTGCTCTCGTATCGTCGTTACGTTCGATACGTAATAAACGTGAAATGTATCGTAACCAGTCGTCGATCTTGAAACCGCACTTAGTAATTACACGTCCACATCGATTATCGATGAGAATAATTAATTACCTGGCATTCGAGCGTGGATATAATCATGCTGCGATTTCCACGGATGCAGCAAATAACTTTGTTTTCTTCGTTTAAAGCATTTTGCTTGGCTATCGTATAAAAATTTCATCGTTTTCGTGCTCACTCGATACGCGGAAAATTATTTTTTCCTCGCCCCACGATTCGAATCTCTTACATTTATCGACTATGTCAATTTGTTCATCACCCTTTCAATAAAAAAAGCAACTTTTTCTCGAATGAATTCTTATTAGTAAAAAATGTTTTTCTACTTTTTAGAATCTTTCATTCGCCAAACCTTCGATAGTTTACTATTCTTCTAACTTACGTAGTTGATCGGTGTATAGTTTTTTTGTTCAAATATAGACACGGAAACAGGAAAAGAGAATGCAAACTGGAGAACAGACAGAGGGTGATCGTAGGATGGCAGGAAGGTTACACGAGTTTCAATATCAATGGTAGTGCGCGTATATTTGACGTGCGAACAACATAAGCCCGCAAAGATCGTATCGAGCAACGTTTCGTCGCACGATGCGTCGCTTCGTAAGCTGCGATAAAGACCACGCCGTAAAGAAGCCAAGAGTCTAGCCGCAAAAATTCCAGCTTGCCAATTTTCCGGGAGAACTGGTCACCACCGATGAAGATCGTTACGAGTTTCATCTAGGTAGTTGAACCAGCTCGAGGAAAGTCACGGTTATTACGTAAATTGATTCGCGAGACTGCGCGTCTACGTTGTTCATGAAATCTATGCGATAATTTTCGTTAATTATTATTTTGTACGAAAAGAACCTGTTAGGTCTGTACAAAAATATAACTGTTAAAATAAACGATATTTGAATGTCTTCGATATTTTTATGATTTTTGATACATGAATACTATGACATTTCTTTATCATTGGGTAAAAGGATTTTGATAATTTGATAATGTAAGATTAATTGCCAATGTACCAAATTTTTAAATTGTTCCTTCGTAGAAAGTAAAAGATGCGAGTTGTCGTGTTTTTCTCTTGTAACCTTTACATATGCCTATGTCTGGACAATCAGAGAACTGCACGTTAATCGTATAAGATGAAACCTTGTGGAAAAGATTTTCTTCTTTCGATTAGTGGTACACGATAGAATTGATTTTATTACAGTTTAATTTTGCATGCGATTGGATATTTATTATCCGTATTTTAAGCAAACGCGTTTTTGTATTCCGCAAGAGGCACTGACTGACACTAGTCTATTATTGAAATATAAACGACGAGTGATTGACGTAGGTGATATTTTTAAAAAAGGAAAGCTAAAATATCGATGACGCTTATTGTTCATGTTCGATACGGGGAATCGTTTTTTGGGGATTTTCTAACTCTATTCCAACCGAATACGAGACACGTTTATATACCGAATTTTCGTGTCTCGAAATTTTATAAAACACGCGGTATGTTCTCGAAACTTACTCGTCGATATCGGGCTGAATCTTTATTAAAAGTCTAAAATTGGTTCGTTCGCTTGAACGTCAGGCTACTCCTTATAACCTGATCTTTTCGGAAATATTATTTGAAGCATTGTAAAATTTATTCTGTACTCTATAAACATAAATTCTCCTTACTTGAAAAATTATGTAAAAAGAAAGAGAAAAAGGAGGAATACAGCGAAGGAAAAGATTATTCGAAGGGTAATTTATGTACGCCAGACAATGCGAACGACAGACAAAGAGCCGTATAAATCTTATGGGATTGCCCGTTTATATTTTGAAAATTTATTCGATTGCTGGAAGAGAAGCGGCTTCTATCGGAACAGGATCAGGAAGAATCTAATGGCTGGAAAGAGGAAGAAAAACGAGAATAAGTTAGAGAACATCGAGGCTACTATGTACCGCGACGAGCTAAAAAGTATCGTTCGTGCTGTCACGACGTTGTCGCTAGCTAGTTCCTGAATTAATATCGCAGACTTAATTTTCCGCGCGTGATCCGAACGCCAAAAGGATGCATGTCGTGACGTTTTCAGGTCACCAAACATCCCTATCTGCCTCTCTCTTTACTCTTTGCTTGCGTTCGCTCTATTTGGATTTTCTCCGTCGCTCTTTCTACGATTTCCCCGGTGGCGGTTGTTACGAAGGCTCTCGAGTGGCATGTAAATCGGCGCCCCGTTAGCGAGGATAACACTTATGGCCGTGCAATAGCCATTCCGAGGATTCTGGATAGGTAACGGTGGTGTCGCACGCGTTCCAGGTTTCCAGCGTTTAGAAACAGTTCCCGTGCCTTCCCGGATCTAGTTTCACGGGCCGGTGACTTGTCGTTGCCGTAACGACCTGATATCGCCCAGAAACAACGGCCGGAACAAACGAAACGGCCCCATGCAATTGGAATTAAAAGTCTGCACGCTAGAAGTAACCGCTTGAAATTTGAACGTTCTTAATTGCAGGACAACCGGCCTATCCGTAAGGCTAGCGTATATTTCAGAAAAAGACTGTGATAATTTGCACGATTTGAAAGTAGAATCGGCGTTCATACGGAAAAGGTAGAACGAAATTTTAGACGACGCTGACGCTATCTGTGTAATTTTGAATTTTATATTTGTTTCTATATATCGTATATTTACTAGTAGTAAAGTGGAATATAACGAGTTTGTATAGCCTGATCTAGTTACGATAGGCTGATCGTGTTAAAAGGTTGCTAATCTCGTGACGAGAACTGCCCCAATGACAGGCCAGCACACTACCTACGCACGATGACAAGCGTGATCACGCTTTCGTATCACACACTTTGATACGTAACTAACCAAACACCGCACGATCATCTACACGTGCCTTCCATCAAGAACTAACAACATTATTAACTACTACTAACGATATTACCAATGCTAAAAATAATCAAAGAGAAAGGTATAAAGCACGACGAAGGACTAGCAAATCGTACTTTGGAACTGGAATTCATTCACGAAATAGCGGCGTAACGTTTCTCGCGAATAAATTTTGGAGAGAGAGAGAGAGAGAGAGAGAGAGAGAGAGAGTTGAGAGAGTTGAGAGAGTCGTCGAAAGCCTGGGATCGCTTTAATTTTCTTGCTATATTATTCAGAGGTGAAATTGTTAGAGTTTGCTTCCGTTGTTATGGTAGAACTATGATTCTGAACCGGCGTTGGAAACTACATCGTGACTTGGTGAATTTACTATCAGCGTTTCGTGAAAATTCGACACTTGTTCGTTACGAAACTAGGGATATCTGTACGCTGTCGTGTTTGATCAGATAATTGCAATGGAACCGATCTTGAATAGACGAGTATCGTGGAACTGGATCATATCTGATCGGACAAGTATCGTTCGACTCTCTGATTTGTCCGAACAATAATTTTCTTATTAGTCCGACAAATAAATCAGAATTGTTGGTAGTTGGAAATCTAAAAAGTCGCCGGGCAATCACCTAATTAGACGGACGCGACTAATTAAACACGATAACAAGTCTAATTAAACAAGTAAAATTGGATTTACACTCACGGAAATGAAACGATATTCGCTAGCATTTAATTGGTAACTTTAGTGCATAAATATACGTACCTAATTATGTACATAGAACTAGGATAAAAGTATCGTCTGAAATAATCCCCTTTTATCGTTATATATGTTATTAAATAGAACAAACGAATTTTTATTTGTACAAATTTTGTACGAGCTAAAAATACTGTAACGCTGGATTTTGTAGTGCTACGGAAGGTATTATCTTTTAAGAGAATCTCGACAAAAAGTTGTTATTTCAGAGATACTACGCCTCTGATTTTGATAATATACGAGGCTTATGCAGCCAGAAACTTAAATGCAAAATATCAAGAGGACTCGAATAGAACAGCTTGTTACTCGTACTCGTTCAAAGATAAAAAAAGTTTTATTAAAATTCGTATGTATCTCATTTAACTTGGTTAGAAAAGAGTCGTAGAATTAACTTTCGAGTGCCGTGTATTTCAAACTTTTATATAGGTACTTATCTCCTTCCGTGATACCTTACTTTTTCGTATTGACTTCTGTCAAAAGGAACGTCGAAATCAAAAGTTTCGAGCATATAAACGTCCAGAAGTGATATAAGATCAAAAAACCAGTTGTCCCTTCAAATTGATGATATTTGACAAAAATACATTCCCTGCTAGAGAAGATTCATAACATCTTGGAATTTTATATTTTATACCATTGATGAATGAAATTGACGATTGTTCAAGTGGCTACGCCACGTATCTCAAGATTATACATAACTCGTAATCCTAAAATATCGATAAAGGATGAAAATCGCAAGACGATAATAGATGCCGGCCAACGCAGAAAATTAAAACGCAGAGGTGTTACATAGAATAGCGATTTCTTCGATTGACAAAATTTAGATTACCATATGCGAATCGAAATGATCTTGCGATCAAGATGAAAAGCGTCTTAATTTCCAACGACGCCTATCGATAAAGTCGGCGCACTTTGGTACCGTTTTGAAAATTTCCTAGACCTCAACTTTCATTTCGAACGGCTTGCCCGTGCTTTTATCGCTGGCCTGTATTTCGCTCTCTCGCGAGATGAACGCCTGGTATAGCTCGTTTTCGGATAAGTGCTGTCGCTTTCCTGTTCCCGGCTCCTTCCGTCCCTTTAAAAACGCATCCTCGTGTTTTTGGGAGAGTGATTCCAGCCAGAACCTCTGTTTAATGGGACCGCGCTAAGTGGATATCGAGGACGGTGTTGACCTCGACTGTCAACTGCAAACTTTGCGCGTGTGTTTCATCCTGTTCGCTTGAAACGTTGGACGTTGCTCGTGTACCGCGCGATGAAACATTTTCGGATTGATTCGTTCCCTCTTTCGTTCCATCTCTCCCGAACTCGCTCGATCTATCTCCTTTTCGTCCACCAATCCAACTGTCATCGTTCATTATATCCTATATCTCGTTCGCAATACGCGCGATGCGTCCAAGATTTGCTTTGAACTCGCAAATGCTGCCAGAGTATTCGTAGCTTTTACGATTGATAGGTAGGTTTGCGGGATTACGCGCTTTTCCACGATTCAAGAGTGCACGCGCTCACCGGTAATTTCCTCCTTCGGATCTGACAAATTCTAGCCATGGTTTGACCGGAAAATAGCTTACCCTTTATAGAGATATATCGTTACATCGACGTATCGGATTTGTTTCCAAAACGATAGACTTCTGTTGCAAAGAAGCTTTTATCATTTTGCGGATAATAGAAATCTAACGTAAATTTAACGAGTTTAATTAAAATTTCAATAATACATTCCACCTTATCAAAAGTATCCTTTCGTTTGGCCGTGGCATTCAATATATTTTTTTCACATTCTACTTACATTAAAAAGACGTCGTATCGTATTCTTCTATAAAAAAAAAAAAAAAAAAAAAAAAGCTCATCACGTTCTTCGTACAAGTCTGTAGTCTTCGCATAGTTCGCGTACTTGTTTCTCATAATCAAATATCATTTACGGTATAAAAGACAGTGAACCAGTGTCGCTATAGATGTTGAAAGAATTTAATTTCCCGATTTCTAACCGATGAAAAAGGTGTCGACGAGCATGCGTGTGGTTGCTCCGGAAATTTGACGAGCCATCCTCGTCTTTCTGTCTCGCAATGTCCTCGCTGCTCGAAATTGTAAATTATTCCGCCGCTGTACGTCGCTGTATTTTCCGCGATGTACACCGCCCAGCGGAACACCCTCGCCTCAAGATGAATCGTACCGTTGATGTAAAACAAGCGTCACGGTCTTTCCACGAAATGAAATATGTATCGCGCGGAGAGCGTGCTAAGATCTTTCCTCTGTCAGCCGAGTAACGCGAGACGAGGTAACTTTCTGCCGTATTCCACGGCCGATTATCGTCTTTACCTGTTATCGTCTATCTCTGTTTTTCTTCGTTCAATTAAAAATATTTAGCCGTTGTTTGACCAGCTCGTTTGCCAAATCAGTCGCAAGAACAAAAGTGGACATAACCACAAAACGAAAGGTAGACACGAAACGATGGAATTACACGTATCGTTTTTCAAAATTCCTTTTACGATATAAACTGAAATTAACATCGTAGAATGTATTATTACAGGCATATCTCTTATCTAACGACATAAAAAATACGTAAATCAGTATATTCTTGGAGTACTCGTTATTATTATTCGCTGCAATTTTCGTGCAGCAAAAAATCCGCGTTGCCCCTTTTGATAAATTAAGCAGGATTTATTTTAAACGTAAAAAAGATAAATACTCGTCAACTACTTTGGCACTAAAATTTCAAAAATGTGAAAAGGTAGAGACAGCCACTTTGGCCTGCGAACAGCTCGTTTCATAACAACCAGCATAATATAACTTCGCTTAAAAGGTGGAATATTATTTTCATCGCGGTGTGTTTTCGTTTCGCTCGTCTATAGCGAGCTGAACTCTAATTAAAGTACAAAGTACAGAGTGCTGAGGCTCCCTGGCGTTTCTCAATGGCAATGGGGACATCTTGATCTCACGAAAAGCAGCAGATTTTAAGGAAGGTCCACGCGTTCGTGGACTAATCTTTGGAATTATATAATCGCGCGATATTGTTGCATCGTGCATCCGCATAGCGAGTTGGCATGCAAAATTCAGGAAATCGCTGGAGAGTCATTCGAAAAACCCGCTTACATTCAAATCTCTCGGAATGATCACTTGGAAAGAGAAATTAGGAGTTCGTGTTCGGCATAATATCGACTCCGAGGTTCGCAACTTTTTCAACAGTCATGATCGAATTACTTGGACATTTTCAACCCCCGTTAGTACCGAACTTTTGAACTTGCCCGACTTTCCTACCTATGCGTTCCGATTTGCAAATCCTTTCTGTTAACGCACACATTTAAATCGCCGATTATTTTTAATAGCCATTTTCTCGCTTTTGTATCATTTTTTATACCGTTTTTTTTTTCCACGTTCAATTTTTTACCACTTCCATTCCCTTCGAACAAAACACATTTCGCAAAATTATCAACTTTTTATAAACCGAATCCATCTAATCCAAGTTATTTGATTCATCGTTTGAAATCTGTAAAATTAACTATTTATTATATTGTGTCGTTTTTTACTATTTTATTACTAAATTTACCATCGATCGCAGAATTTAAAATTATTTATATTTCCAATTGAAAGTTATTATATCGTTTACACGAAATTACTAATATGTAATCTTCGTTCACTTGGAACGAAATAAACTTGAAATGTTTCGCATTTGGCATACGTTCGTAGAACGAACGTACTCCGTTTTTCGGTAACGTAAATTTTGATAAAAAGCCGAACGTACGTTGAACGTTTTCATTTCTTCCGTTGGCAAAATAATAATAAATACACACATGCGTGTCTATCGGAGATCGATTATGAGCAGCTCGACCGTTCTATAGACGCACCTTTCGCAGGATCCCGCGATACCAAACAATTTCATCCAATAACGTTATTTTTACTTCTATCTGTTTTAGTCGTGTAATATCTGTCCTATGTAATTTCTAAATTTCTAAATTTTTCTAAATAAAAAATACAACTTATTCGTTAATTCGTACAAAACGTAAAACAAGATCCTTTAATATCTCTCTAAATTGGTTTGTTCGCAAAATTGTTTTATTCGTTGTTATAGATAATATAAGATAATTTCATAGGAAACTTTTAACTATAATAACTTTAATAATTTAACTTCAACCATAATATCCAAAAGAAACGCGTGTAATAGCAAATATTTGCATCAGCGAGTTTTATAAATTTTAATAATCCATCGAACGTTATTCTCCGGAAGACACGTATAATTTTTATTATTTCTCTAGCACTCTTACCGCTAATAATTTCCTATAATCTGAGCATAGTACGATCAACGTCCAAATGCTCGGGTAGTCGGTGGCGTTCACGCGACTGGAATGAATTAATTTCCGGTCGATTCGTCGAACGAGGAAACAGTCGCGGCTATATCGCGAAACAAAAGTCTCAATCACGACTTTCGGTTTGAACGTAAAATGTGAAATTTAATTTTGAATGCCCGTTGACGATAGCAGGTTCTCGAGGTTCTGGTGTTCCAATAGTATCTCAAATAATGAAATCTACAGACAGTGTCGTGTACATCGATCGAATGAAATATTTGGAAATCATAATTTTATCATCGCAATCGCTGACGTGTACACACGCGTACAACCTTATCACGCTAATGCGGCCAAAGGAAGAAAACTTTTCCAATTGGTAGTGCGTTAGTGCTTCGTTCATAGTGTATTGGTACTCTGGTCCCCACCCGGTTCGCAATTAAGAATTCAATTTCGATGAAAGCTTCTCCGGGCAAAAACTCGACTCGATCTAGCCTGCTTGACATTGCAATCATCGTTTGACGAGAATTAGAGCAAACAGAAATTTGAAGCTCTCGATCAACCGTTATTTTAGATACTTCGATCCCGGTAATCCCCGACCAATCGTTCGTTTCCAACTTATCAAACGTTTCTTCGTGAAAAAAAAAAACCGCTTGCCGAATTTTTATGTTCCACCGCTGTTTCGGACAACCAACGAACGAACAACAGAGAACTTTTTTTTTGTAATAAACGAGAACGATAGAAAAATAAACGTTTAGGAATGTTCGTTCAAAGTTGGAAAATGAAAAGCTGTTTATCGCAAATTCGATACTTTGAATGGGAATAAAAGTTACAGGAGGATTATTCACAGACAGAGTTTAATCGATTTCACAGTCGTCGAAGTTGCCTTTACGTGGAAAAGCGCGATGCAATTTTCGCGTGAAAGCGAAAGGAAATAATATTTTGTATAAAAAAAAAAAAAAAAACGGCACAAATGGAAATATTTGGATGGCGTAAGAGTAGGATATTTAAAAGAAGGAAACGTCGCGGCGTCGCGTTGTCGCGTCGTCGGTGAGTAAAAGTTTCCATGGAACGAGAACGTGTATCGCTTATTGTAAAATTACGCGTATTTACGAGCGGAGATGAGTACGCGAAATGGCACGGCACGGCGAAATAATCGCGGAAGAGCCGGCTATATAGGCAAAAACGGAACGTGTGCTTCGTAACCAACGCGCGCGATTCCACTAGACCGCCGCATATTTTCAGCTTCGTAACAAGCACAGTTGGAAATTGTCGCTTTTAAAATGCGCTACTCCCGCGACTGTTTGCTCGACAGCATGGAAAATACAGTTGCTAATTAGCGAACTAAGTGACGCTTGCGAAGGAATTAATTCGTTTTAAATGGAACACGAATCGTGCCCTTTTCGCGCGAAGAAGATACTTTCTTTTAGACGATGGTCGCTCGCTTCGTTCTTTTCGTAATTTCGCACCCATTTTCTTCCATATCCTCAATTTCGTCGTTCCAAGAAATATGCGTATACCTGGATACGTTCGCGATAATTGTATTTCTTTAGGAGAGCGACACTGGAAATTTTCTTTGGCTTGCAATATTCCGTGTACAACTTTCCGAGTTTTATCGTTTCGTAATTTATTCGTTTTTAATGAATTTTCAGTGGGTACGTATCTTTCAGTTCCTTTTTGCTTACTGCGACATCGATGTTAATAACGTCGATAATATTAGAAACCAAGTTTCGAATTAAAACGGAAAATAATTTGTGCCGGACTTTAAATATCGTATGTTGCTCGAAACGAAGTGCGTTAAAATTTCTGTAAATAGAATCTACGAATCTTGCGCTTCAAGTTCCTTTTTGTCCCGTGTCTCTGTGCGTTTATTTCGCGTTTTCGAGATATCATCGTTAAAAGCGAACAAGCATTTCGAGAAGTTGGTCTATCTTCGCTCGCACCACTTCCTCGCACTCGAGCCTTACACGCCTTTTCGTTCGCCTATCCCACGGTCAGTGACAGACACTGACACTGAGGAGAGACGGATGACTTTCCGCATCAGGCGACGCACTGACAGGAAAAGAAATAGGCCAAGACGCGAGGTATTCGTTCCTCGCTATTCAACGCATCTTTATTTAAAAACTGTTTATACCTTTGTAATATCTATCGAAGCGTACCATCAATTTCCATTTATATAATCGCGAGAATTAATATTCTAGGATTTTTATCCTAATCTTCAACGTTACGGTCGTTTATCTCTTTTCTCTAGTACCGTTCCTTCGAACATCTCCAACAGGCAGCAGAAATTAGTCGAGCGTATCGCACGACACAGCTCAAACAGTTCGCTCCTTTCGTCGCCTTCAAGAACAGTTTCTGTCGATTCGCTTTTCACGTGGAGGATATCGCTCATCCGAGAAACTTAACGCAACATCCGGTTTGCGTTAATTTTCGATCAACTTCCGTGATCCTCGAAGCATAGAGCACCTGTCAGAGACTCGGATCAGCAGATTGTGCAGAAATCTAGAATACAGTTGTCTCTCCTATAACACGCGTAATACGTTATATATTCGAATAGTTTCGAATACCATGTTGTTTCGAATTTTACTTTTTCCGCAGGATCGTTTAAGGATACGAATTCATCGAGTCACGAACTCGTTTTGCCTAGAATCGAATTCCTTGAATTACAATGTACGATATTCGTGATACGATATATATACAATGCGAGGTGCAACGCGTCTCTGCAGAACGACGTGTAATTTTTGCAGAGTTAAAAGGGACGTCGCGACACGCGATCTGTTTCACGATGACTATCGAGATACGGTAATTTGTACGTTTTCGTTCTATAATCACCTGATTGCATAGACAATATGTAACATAACGTATTAACGTTTGAAATTACAGACTCGTTAGCTAAGTTTTAAAAATAATACAAATTTATAGGAATGCATCTCGAATCCATTAGATTCTCCCTTGCTGGAACAATCGGTTTACACGTTCTTTGTTTTCAGCTTAACCAACTAGGTGCTTTCGATCAGCTCGCTTTGCCTCGTCGGTCAAATAATAACACAGGCAATGGATTCAGCGCGAGCACGGTAGATAGGTAACGTTCGTTTGATACGCGTACCTGTTAGACCCACTTATAAGACGCTTGACAATGATAAAATTATCGTTATTGCGCATACAGTGCAATACTGTGGACTTGGCATAGAAAACTTTTCCATTTGCGCTGTAATACGATTGATCAAATCTGAAACGAATCTGAAAATGTATTACTGCAATTAATTATCCAATAATTCGTTAACGAGCATGCAGTGTACTAACGCGTAAATTTACATATGCGCAACATTATTAAACAAACGTAAATACAGTAAGTTGTCGTTTCGCGTAATATATAGAGGTTTTGGGATATGTGCCGAGCGGTCCCTCGTAGTCGCAGTTCTCTCACCAAAGAGACATCGATGCCTTTGTCGCGTAATTTTAAATGATAACAGATTAGTTCGGTAAACGTCTTTAACGGCTTTATCAGTAGCACAGTTAGATTTTTGTTACAAAAGGATTACGAACGCTTTTCGGTAGAAAAGCGAGGATAACGATCCGCGATGCCCACATTGGTTAATAAATAAAACTGTGAAGAGAAAGAAAAGCAGACGTGACTCGTGGACATCCTTGTTCATGGGAAAATTCTGTTATCTCGCCAGACACCCGGTTTCTCCGTAATAGGTGAGAGAGTACAACAAACATAAGGACTATCCGTAAACCGAAAATATATATGCGAAGAGAAGCGAAACTGAACAGATTCGGTTTATGGTATCTCCTTAGGCCTGTTGCGGGTCAGTGTGACAATGTGTAGGTCTTAGCGCCCCGACCGTGAGGAACCTCGCAAGGGCCATCGCATCTGGCGTAACACGTGCCAAGCAGAAATTCGATCCGTGACACCTTTCCCGCTCCGTGGCTAGATCCTTTAGATAAAGTTTCCGTTCTTTGTCAATGCGACGTCCGATTGATTGCTATCGAATTTCCAAACATTCGCTCGAGCACCCTTACCGACCTCACGGTCCAATTACAAATTACGGCAAGGCTAAATAGCGACGGGCTGTGTTATCTGTCATAATATCGTAAAGAAAACGCGTTATCGCTGGCACATAGGTAGTGAAATATAAAAAAATACATTATACAGGTGTAATTTGACGAAAGGAAATGATTTATTACGTCGCTGTAAAGTAATAATTCAATTTCTTCAAACACCATAAAGTTGTAGAATCTAGATGAATACATAGTAACGAAAGAGAATATCGAGGAAACACTGAAATATTGGAATACCACTTACAACCGCAATATGAATTCGATAGAATAGAATAAAATAAATCGACTAAAAAAAAAAAAAAAAAAAAAAAACAGAAATTACACGTGAAATACTGCAACGTTGGTCCTGAATTGGTTAATCCATAATTAAACCGCCAATCTGGTGAAACGAGATCGAGTTGACTTGAACGGTAGATATATCGCTTGATACGGAAAATAAAAAGTTCACCGATAAACCATTTGGCGCGAATCCAACCGAGCTCTGTCTCCAGGATCAACGATCTCTCTATCGTTCACCTGCGTTCGTTCCAGCCCCGTTCGCCTCGTTCTCACGCCGTTCGTCCATCAACTCCAAACAGATACAACAAAAGTTCTCCTACCGGTTCCTCTACGCCGATATCTCTCAAATCTCTCCAAAACCAAAAAGTACAAATAATTATATGTTCCTTTCGGAATCAATGCTCGATTATCTCATCTCTGCTCTAACGAGGGACCAGGTTCATTCTCATCTTAACAATTACGTTAATAAATAAAACATCAAATTTTCAGGCACTGAAAATCCAAGAGTCGTCGCATCCTGCGAAGCTTACAGCATACTTACTTTTGTTGCTCGTTGCTTCGTTGCGAACATTTTTTTTCAAAAGAAGGTTACGCAAATTTCAAACGGAAGCATGTTTTACGGGCCATCCTGTACAAATGGAAAATTTTGATCGATCGATCCTTTCCTCGAACGAATTATCGCGTCTTACATAAAAAATCAAAATATTCTAATACCTATGAACGAGAGTTCCTTATATTTCCCGTTATGTCGCGTCAAACGCTGGATAACCCGCTTGCCGGACATTTTCATTCGACCGGTGACTAGCGAATACCGCCAGAGATATTTCATCGAGATTCCAGCAACGGGAACGTTTCGGTATTTCATTGTCATGGAAATGGACGTAAGATCGGGCGACGTCGCGTCGTGCCGAAAGAAGGGCCACGATTCTTCAAACGCGAATTCTCCGTCCGCCTGTTTCTTATGGCGTGGTTTCAAACCGTGTACTTTTCTCTCTCTCTCTCTCTCTCTCTCTCTCTCTCTCTTTCTTTCTCTCTTTGGGAAATCGATCGCGCCTTCGAGGGATGTTCGTCGTGGCAGCTGAGTGGATTCGACGCTAAGCGCCGTTCGGATACATAATGCATGAACGGGACATTTTACCTTGTCCCGCGTAGGCTCTTTGCTAGCCGCTGCACGGTTGTCGCGAAAGAGACGGCTTTTAGCGGCCCGATCCTTGATAATCTTTCGCGTAATGCGTTCGTCGATGCTTCCTACACTGTCAGAATTAAGTCAATGCTCGGAGAAGAATACTCGAACGAGACACGCTACGCTAACTCGATTGCTTTGACGTTCGTTCACTGATTCGCTAGAATAGAGTCCTTAATGCCGCGTTTAGATCCAGCAAGTCCGATCTTTCGTCACATCGAGATTCGTAGCGTGTTGTGGTAGCACCTTCCCAATTTAATATCTTTAGAATTTTTTACGTAAAATTTTGACGTCGTAGTGGACATTCTACTTAACAATTTCGCTCGCAAGGAGATCGTTTCTTTCATATCCCCTAATATACCAATACGAATCTCTACGCAATATAAAACGTTAAAAGATACCATTAAAGATATTAAAACGCAAAAATCGTGAAAGTTGATAAGAATTTCTTGTCCGTTTGCCACTTAGTAAATTTCGCGCGACGAGATTCACGTATCGTTCGTGAATTATCGGAAAACGCGTGGTTGTCGACTTTGTCGGCAGTTTCATTCGTAGGCACGAACGAGTTAATCGTCGTGGACGGATCGAAAAGTTTGGGATTGAAAGCGGACCTTGGCTATCCAATTAGCGAAACTAGAACGATATTGTCATAAAGAGAGGCTCGTTAAACAAAAATATTAAGTCTTATTAGAACTGGACGGATGCCAATGTTCGAATAGCTATCAATGCTCTCGAACCACGCCCACCTTCCCATTTCCATTCTCGCCGGGTGCAATCCTACAATGAGTTCGCGGGGCACGTATTCGTGAACCGCATATTCCACCTGGCGCGATGCGTGCACAAACCTCGTCGAATCCCCAGCACGGAAAGTTTTAATACTTGCCAACAGAATCGAGAATTTTGCAGACCACCGCTGTTCCCTAGAATTATTAACATTTCCATGTTACAAGATGAAAGATCGAAACGTGACACGTTATCTCGCCAGATGCTTGACTATATAATTCTACAATTTCTCGATAACACGCATGAATTTCGCTACGAAATTTCCACACTATCCGATATTATTTATCATCGATCGGAGAACGTTTATTAGTCGAAACACTCACTGTTTATGTACGATCTGTGCAAGCAGCCAAAGATACCTCACAATGGTGGAAGCTTCTCGAGTGTGCAGTATGAATATTATGTTTGGAATGCAGGGATCCTAGAAATGCGTGTACTTATATTTCAAAGGTAAAGTGGCGGTCGTAAGTGCACTTATTCGTGTATGTTTGGCTTTAGAGGTTTTAGTTAGAGGGCGAATGGGAAGTTTAACGCGAGAGTTTTAACGCACAAGGGTAAAGAAGGAACGAGTAAAAGCTCTGAATGAGAATTCGAAGAGAACTCGTTCAGCGAATGTATTATGTTCGCATGGACAGATTAATTTACGAAAAATTTTAATGTATACATACGTATGACGTATATATATATATATATATATATATATATATATATATATACCTTTGACGATAGAAATCTTATCGTTTCCTTCTTACAGCGGAACATTTCCCTACGGAATAGAATTAGCGAAATTAATTTCAAGGCTTTCTCAAAAACAGAACAACGTTACTAAATATCTGTCTATTAATTCCGCTACTTAGAAAGTCATCTCGAAATATTTCCTTCGTCAAAATAACGGTCTCGAGGAGAAAACCTAATTGCAGAGTTTCGAATAGTCGGATAGAAGGAACGCTTTCATCGTTCTCACAAATCTCACGAATCTTTAAATAGATTCTGCTTTAACGGGAAAGCGTTTCCCGTTGTTTTAAGAAAAAGTACACGATAAAATTAGAAAAATTGAGATATTTTTCCCGTCCGTCTTAGTAAATCTCCATAAAACGGTGCTTTAAGCTTCCACTAAAACCTGATCATATATCTTGACTAACGCGCGACTGCATTTATACTCAACTTACATCCTTTTATCCATTATAAGGAGTACATTTTATATTTTATGTATTTTTTTAGAATGCTTAAAGTAGAATCTACAAATTTTATCGTACGAACCAATTTTGACTCCGAGCACCTCCATTATCGTACTTTACGTGTACCAACTATCGATATTGACACGCTACAAAAATTAATTTCATCCACAAGCGTTGAGAAATGAAATTCCATACGAGAATAAGTTAATTTTATTTCCAACGGAGAAACTTTCGCAAGCACATCACCCTTTAATTCAAATGATACCTTTCGGTTTGCTAAAAATTGCAAAATCGCTTCGTAATAATCGATCTCGCTTTGAATGCTATATGCAATTATAATATCACTTGATACGTATTTAGCGTTCTTGGAATTGCTATAGCGATATTCGATCCCGATTGTTCCGTTTAATTGTTTTAACTAGCCGATCGCGGTGGCAGGGGAATGGCGTCCACGTCACGTTTCCGCGCCAACTTCGTGCTCGGGGAACGAAGACGTTGATCCCAAATGCTAATGACAACGCAAACAACCGAAGATCGAACGCTGCAACGTGGTTGCACCTCTCGCGAAAATTGCGCAACCAGCCGATATTCGATGCACGACAAACAAGTACATAGCTTAGAGGTTGAAACTCAAGAAAGTAATTTCGAAGTTAACAGAGTTTTCTTTGGTTATAGCACGCCTGTATTAGCCGTTTCTGATAAACGAGCGACGTAATATCGCGTTCAGAGTATTACGCTATCCGCCTGACCGTTTGGCGTTTTATATTTAAAATGGTACCGTAATGTCGGTGTTTCAACGTGGCACCGCACTGCTGTGGTTCAAAGACTGTTTAATTTTATTGTCTGGACGCTTGCCATCGTCGAACGGAATGGAACGAAACGGTATCAAATTAAGCACACCGCCTCGTTTGCGTAGCGCGTGTCCCGTGTAAATTAAACCGCCACAAAAGCCTCTGTGTGTTCGTTAACGTATACGCAACTACGATCGCTTTCTTTATTTCGCGACCACTTAGCAAGCGTACACGCGCCTAACGAGACGGTGAGCCTACGCGAATGTCCGTCAAATTTACGTCGATTCAACCAAGAGAAATGCCTTTGAACGATCAAGTTATCGACAAACAGTACGTATCTACGACAGTTTCTTTTCTTCGTTCTGTTTCTTTTCGCCTTCGTAACAAACGCAATCGTATGCATACGCGTTTTATTATAGCCACTATACATATCGTTACAACTTAGCTCCTAAGTAACATACGATAAAAACATTTAAATCATCAACAAGCATAAATAAACGTATTTTCTCAACTTAAAAAATCGTATAGGTACGCATCGTATGCCTGACTCCCCATTTCCTTTCCTTATTATGTATAGAAATTGCGGCATTCGAATAAATTCAAAGTGTAGCGATCCTTCAACGTTCTTTCAACGCGAATCAGAGGGAAGTCGGTTAACGTTTAAGGTCTAATCTGAATTTTCGAAGCGGTAGGCCAGGCTAAACAACGTTGGTGTAGTTTTTTAAAATTCATGGATAAACCGGGTATCCCGTAACGCGACAGGGACACGCCGATAACGTCTGGGCTCTTTCGCGCTCTACTTTCCAGCGGAATTTTTATTTCGAGCCGCGCGCGAAGGAAAAGAGGGAGGGAAAAAGATAGTCGGTCGGCTATGGTCGCATCGGCGTATTTCATCTGTTATCGCGATCCGGTACCCGACCGGCTTTAATTCGAATGAAAATGCCGTGGCAAAGGCAGAAAGAGAATGGGGGAATGAGAAGGTCTCTCTAGAGATCGCAGCGAGAATCGCGTCCGGCTGATTTATACCAAACGAAAAGAGAAGAGGTAGCAACGATGATAGGTTTAATGCAAAGAAATCCGCCCACTCATCTCGGCCACGAATCTCGTAAAAACATTGGAAGCGCGATGAATTTACATCGACGAAGAAACCAGAGACTTGGCCCTGGGCTTAGATCGTATTAAAAAACGTATCTCAAAGTGGTAAAAAGATTCTGCTTATTTACATGTCTATGGATATTCGAGTTTTAGGATTAGTTTCTTTGTCAGTTAGCGATACAGTTGGTGATTAATTTGGAAGGAACTGCGATCGAACTGGACAGGATGGATCCAGCGAGATTCTCGAATTTCCAGTAAATCGCAAGACGAGAATCGTGCAGACAAATTGATTCGAATCGGCTGACTAATTCTTTCGCTTAAGTCTTAACCGCGTTAAGCCACAGGATCGAGGGGAATTCGATATTTTCGGAGGTGAATGCGTTCATTATATATATATACATCAGTGTTAATATGAAATAATTAGCAATACTTTCGTTTCAATTTAAAAATTTCTTTGACTTCCGTAGACTTTTTTTCCGAGTCTTTCATAAAGAACGATCCCTCTGTGTTTCTTTTCGTTATCTTTAATATAAAATTCGAAATCAAAATTACACTTGGTTATACTTTCAGATGTAATGGTCGCAAGACATTTGTCAGAGTTAGAAGAGTTTCTAGAAGCGATTGAATCGTACCTCATCGTTCAACCATTTCGTAAGCGTAAGAGATAAGAACCTAAAAAGAAGATGAACGTCTAACATAGATCGATGACGATGAAAGTTCGAAATAATATTTCACAATGAAGTTTCCACGAAGATCCTCTTTAAGGGAAAATCCTTCCGGCTGATGTAGAATCTATTTATGAAGGCGACAGACAGTATCGAGCGAGGCGTGTATCGTACCATGTTGAACCGTGAAAAGAAGACTTTATTTATCAGCGTTCAGAGACGATTCACGATTTACAACCGATCAACGCATTATATCTAACAAAAAATATATGCTTCGTTTCGCAAGAAAATCGACTTGGTTCGCTTCGTAAAATATTTTACGATGAAAAGGTGGTACAGGAGCATTTTTCTCGTCACATCGAAGCTTACACGTACATGTATCGTACTCGTACATCCTCGTTCACAGATATTACGATGTTAAACGTACGAACTGTTTACGGTCTAAGTCTAATGATTTATCTCGTTCTTGGTCATAAATATCTCGATACTTACGAACGGGACATACGTATATCAACGAATTCCATGTTTTCGCTGCAATCATTACGGTCATTTACAGCCACGTAGCCGATCGTGGTTCCAGCGTAAACGGTGATGAGCAACGCGAATGGAAAGGCGGAAAAAAGAGTGGTGAATTTTTAAACTCTAGCGCCGCGAAACAACGAGAGGTATTCGAAAAGGAGACAAAAATGCGAGGGAACTCGGTGAAACCGGATGAAAGCCCGCAAGCTCGAGTTGGCGACGCCTAGCAAGCGGCGAGCTTGTCGTTCTCTCGTAGCAAGACACCGCGTGAATCCGCAAGCAAGCCAGAGCGTGCATCAAACATTCATCGGACAGACACGCTCGAAATGGAGTCTTGGCACACTCGAGTCGAGGCAACGTTTACCGAGCTTCCAACTATTTTCGCTCGCTCGAGATTCACTTCGATTCTCGAGAGCACTTCGATGCTTCCGATAGTAGAACCGATTCTACCCGCTTACTTGTACGCGTATTCCTCTTTCCTAATAGGGATAGATATACGCGCTCATCATTCGTTCATGTAAACTCCTTCGGTATTCCGTGCTTTTACTCGCGTGCGAGTTCTCCACATTAATAGATATTTTATGCAGTTACACAAGGATACTATCCAGACTGTGCAACTAAAACGTAAAACCAATTCGAAAACCGGTTCTTTGAAAAATAAGCGTGTATAAAATTTGTTGTTACCATTGTGATAAAAAGTAAATTACCCCAATATATTTTACAATGTACTAAAGATACGAAAATCAAGATGTCCAGTAGAAAACTTAAATTCGTTTGCTGTCGCGATACCAATCCTAAAATATTTCCTTCCGTTTTGCGGAAACGTTTAATTGTCGCGTACATAGTTGCATATATCACATTCAAACAATCCCTATTATTGCCACCGATTGATTTTATATTCTAGTCTGCGTTCTTTCCATCGTTCGTCAAATTTGCTTTTTTCGTCGAACAATTTAGCGCCGATGCATCGCCGGAATAACAAAAAATCTGTACATACACGAGACTTTGCTAAATTCCCACTATCGTCAAAAGTCACGCGTTTCATCTGTAAGTTTCGACACGCGTTGCGGTTTACGTGCAAACACGTATCGATTCTTCTTGGTTTCACGCGCCTTTACGTACTGTTATTTGCCGTCATCGATGCGTTCTCACCGTGCTCGCAATTCAGCGGTTCGAGTATTGCTTTTCTCAGCGATTTACTCGCTCTGAACAGCCACGTTGGCACCAAGATGCCAAACCGGACTGCGCATAGGTGGCTGCAACGAGCTGCGTTCTATGAATTCGCACGGCAGCTGTCTCCTCGCCATCTTTTCGATACGCGCGTTATCTAACTTGTACCTCTCTTCTCTGATCCGCGATACGTGGATCGAGTTAACGATAAAAGCACCTGTGCGCCTCACGATAGACGTTCCACCCCCGGGTTATCACCGCGTAAACGTACAGAAATTTTTAACCCGATACATTGGCTACTGCCGGTGTCTTCGATAGCTTTGATAGATACGTACGTACGAGAAACTTCGTTTCCAGCAAGATATTCAAGAATATTATCGACGTCCCTGAAATTCGCTTCGTAGACTGTGAAACAAGGTGTTCAACGGCGAAATTTGATTCGCGTGACGTGTCAGCTTTAAAGAGCGCGCCTCTTCTCTGGAGATAGAAAATTTTACGAAGACAGCGTTTACAGCGCGTTCTGCAAGATCGGAAAATGACCAATTCGCTTTTAAGTTGGTCCGTCCTGACGATTGTACAAAGAACGCCCGAGTACCCTCAGCGTCGCAGCTGCGAACAAGGTCAGAGACCGCTAGCCTGTGCTCCAGCAAGAGAGAGGGCATAGCTTTGGCATAAATGGCTTCGCTGTCTCCTGCTAGAATCCAGGTAATCGTAATCGCAATCGCGAGACGTCGGTATACCTGATCCACACATTACGCGCCGGATAAGGGTTTAATTTATAGCGTCCTAAAGCGTTGACGCCTGCCTTTTCCCATAGCCGACGAAGGCGACGAAGATCAAGCAGTTGACCTTTGCAGTTTCTTACATTTCTTAGCACCGCGATATGACACGACTATCGTCACCTACTATAGTATTCAAGATTGAAAGTCATCCGAAGCTATACAGAAATTACGAGACATTTATTCCAAACATAAATCAAACGAATCGATAAATTAAATTGTCGACGAAGAATTAGTATACACCGTAAATAATATCTAGTCTTATACGTACAACTAATGCCAAAGTTGTGGTTTATTTTAATAACTAATAACTTATCCAAGTACTTTAGCGATCATCGCGAAATGTATGCTTACGATAAATATCTTGCTACTTCTTGCGTACGTTTACACAATGCGGTTAAGGAAATTTCAAAATGTTTTTTATAAAGCATACGTAAACGGTTTCTAAGATATTGGGACGCTTTCGCGTGCCTATTAGTATGCGTACCTAAGATGCGCATTTTTATGAAACTTGTATCAGAAAGCGACCGAACGCGATCAAATAAGATCGTCGAGCGTGAGCGTATCGTGTCTGCCTGTAATCACTTGCACTTCCTTATTCACCGCGGCTGCATGAAAATTCATTTTTACAGCGAATAACGCGCCATGCAATGTTTCCGTGTATGCCCAGCAAACAATAGATTCTATTCACGCGTTTCATGCGGTTCAACGTTCGATTTTTGAATTTCATGCGTTTGCCATCGCGTTTCCGTGAAACGGTAACTCACGGTTTTATTCTCGCGAAATATCAAACGCGTATCGTCCATTCGGTCGACAGATTTAATGCGCGAAACAATATTTCGTTGTAAGTATTTCCAAATACGATGAAGCGAATAAAAAAAAAAAAAAAGAAAAAAAAAAGGGCGGTGTAATATAGAGACGCTTCGTTAATTAATTACTCTAGCTTTCATTTTGTACATGACACTGTACGAGAAAGGAACAGCAAACAACTATGCTTTTGCAATATGCATCGCGTGTAACGTTATACGTGATTAATGTATTCCACGCGAAACATCGAAAATTTAACAAAAGACACGACTAAACAGAGGCTGCGCTTTCATTATTTCGTGCGTGAGAAGCAAACTGCGGATTTATAGCGCGTATAGCGTGCCTTCAAACTTGTAAATCGAAAATCATTCGTCCGAATGTTTTACGAAATACCAAGGTATTTTATTTTATGATAATCTAATTTTTTCTAATTTTCATATTATTTCGAAACTGACAAACCAATAAAGCGTAATTTAACGTAACATAGTCGCACAGAGGAACGACCTATCCGCTCTAACGATACTATATAACGAATCCGTAAAGTTTCGTGAAAAAACTAACGACGTGTTCAACGCGTGAAATATGTAATGCGTTTGAGAAATCAATTTCTTTTTTATATAAACATTTTTCAGGGAAACTCCATAATGAAATTTGAAAAAAAAAAAAAAAAAAAGAATGTGACATTTGTCGTATCTTTTTCCCTCGTGATCTTTGTATATAACGTACAAATTTATAAATATGAATTCGTTCGAAGTAAATTACAATTATATTTCGCATGCATCTGACGGACAACGTAACCGCGATTTCCGCAGGATTAATTAACTTTTTAGACTAGGAATATGAATATTTCAAGATAAATAACGTAGCAGAAATACGATGATCGATGGCAAGCAAAAGGATAGAACAGATTAAAAGAAGACGAAAAACAATCGTTATTAATTTGCATTCGTTGGTCGATTAATTTGATTATTTATTGAAATATTCACTGATAATATCCACTACCATAAAGATTTACTCTGTCATTTGATAGGAGAGATACCTTTCGATCGAATTTAAATTCAACTTCTAACCAAAGGCTCAACGATCTATTATCAACGTCTATCGCTAAATTTCGACAACTTCTATTCGAAAGTTGGCAGACGTGTGTTCGTATACTCTATACTTGTGAATATCGGTTGCTTTTCCAACTGTCTCGAAAGTATAGGGTCACATGCCAGTTGGCAGTTAATAGAGCAGGACGTGCAACGAACAAAAAGTTCTCCATGATCGAATCAAACGTCGGAAGGAATTTCATCGGTAGACACGCGCTCGTTGTTTGACTTTCGAGAAACAGTCTTCGACTTAACGATCGAAAAGGTCACTGGTATCGAACGAAAGATCGTGCACCGGCCAACTAAATCTGGCACAGAAAGTTTCTCGTATGTTTATCGGAACTGTGTTGTTGGACAAATGAAACTTAAAAGCGGTCGCGGCAGAGAAATTTGAACGTGAGAACGTGAAATTTGATGATCTTAGTACGTCAAGCTACCCCGACATTAACGTAGCTGACATTGTAATTACAATTCTTCGATAAAATTATAAAATTATCGATATAATTGAACGTTTGTTAAAATAGTTCGATCAATGATGGTAAGTGATTGTTTAAATGCTTTCGAAATGTATATCCTATTGGCACCAAAGACCTTGCAGTTCTATGGTAATACACATTACGCGTACCTTCGGGTTTGTTTCAAACTTTACCAACATAGTCACGATAGTCGAGTTCGATCGATTAAAATATTTTCTACAACGCGCGCATTACGAGTGTTTGAACACTTTTACGAACAACTATACGTAGGATATTCGATTTTTTGGAATTGGAGCTTGTTATTTCTGGAAAATGAAGGGAAGTAGAGCACGGTCGGGGAAGCAATTGTACCCATTTCGAGGGAACAATCGCGTCGGATGAGAGGAAGATTCGAACATGGACATTGCGTTACATGAAACCGAATCATCTTTCATCCGCAAAATCGTCACGGATGCAAAGTTCTTTCCTCAAATGGAATCGCACGCTTTTCCGCTTTCGATTAACCTGCTTTTTCGGCGCGGCGAAATCATCCGCCTTTCAGCGAATTCTCCTTTAATGAATGGCATTAAACTAAGCGGCGAGAGAAACCGGACGACCCTTTTCCCCGAGGGAAAAGCTTCGCGTTCCTCACGGTTACACGCTTGTCCATCATTCTCTGAACCTAAGCGCAGTTGCAATTAAACGACCGTGAAGAACGATCCATCCCAGTGCTCGCCATCTTCGCAGATAAAAATACGTCAACGGCAGAGTGTTCGTGATGAACGAGAGCTTGTAATTACTGCGAGTTGAAAATTACGCGAAGAGAGATAGAAAGAGGGTGGGAGAGCATGAAGTAGACACAAAATTAGAAAATAATAATATTTTAATCCTCTACTTTGTCATCGAAATATGGAGTAATTAGTAGGATGATGCCTTCAATGGTTGAAACATGTGGTTCAATTGAAATTCTCAAAGTCCTAAACTATACCATCATGATTTTCACCTCGTCATATATGTATTTACGTATCGCGGGATTCACTCGGTAATTTATTCGTAGGATAACATATTTGAGGGCTGCTAGAAAGATATTTTTGTATAAACATAATACCATGTTCGATATAGCGATGATATTATGATTACAAGATTAGCCTTAACGCATCTATTTAGCGTACACGCTGACATTTGAACAGCTGCTCTTATTCTCTCGCTACATAAACATACTTAATTAATAGACACGCGAATATTATCACGTGGGAATTCCAAGCAATTTAATCAGGTTAGATAATATTACTCGGCATTAATTTGCTGCGAGCAAAATCCAAACAGAAAGGAAACTTGTCAGCTTGCTAAGAAGGAAATTGAAATTATTTTTTATCCTAAACGCATGGTAAATAATAAAGTTTTATATAATACTACAAACTAGATAAACTGCATAAAATATATAAACCTTTGTCGCTCTTAGGCGCACGTGACGATCGATTTTTATAAATCATCGTTTTTATAAATATTTTATAAAATCATCGTGACGCAAGAAAGCGTAGAATTTATGCGAGAGAAACGAGTGGCACACACAGAGAATTATATTACCTGTAATCACAGTGGCCACGTATTTCGTTTGATTAGTTTGCCATTCAATTGTTAATTATTTGTTTGAGAATGAATTACGTTTAAGCATCGGTATTCCATTAAAATTTCATTAGAAGACACGTATTGTATTACTCGCATGGTTCACACCGAGTTAATAAAATTTCATTTAGCGAACTCTTTCAAAGGTGACGAGGAAAGCTTTTCTTCGTACAACGTAGATATGTGCTCCGAATTATGATATACTCCGTAATGGAAAATTTAACATTCCTCCATTCGCAGAAGATGTACAGAAATTGAAGGTTGGAAATATTTTTATTTTCCAGATAATCACTGCTGCAGGCCTCGTTCCTTAAAAATATTTTGCGATGAAAATTTTCTATTAATTTCAAATACATCGTCGATAGGACTAAAACAGTTCAGTAAGCAGTCAGAATACGAGATCTACGATATTCTAACTATAAAATTACTCGCAAATTGATGTACAGTCCGACCTTTAAATCATTTGTACGAACAAATTACAAAATTGCAACTAAGTGAGTAAAATATAGTTTCTACAGTCCCTGTTAATCAATTTTAGTACACACAGATTGCAGATATTTCGTCAAAAGGCCATCTAATGTCATCACGAACATAGGAAGCACTTTAGGTTAGGATTAGATCGAGACAAAATCTATGGGACAATGAGGTAGATAAAGCCGCTGAAATATAAATAATAGATAAATATATATATATATGAAATACGTAAAAATTCCCGAAAATATGCTAAATGCGTTTTAAAATCTTCACCCGAGGTTGCTATTCGATCGACAGACGATTCTATGGTGCACCGGCGTTATAACATTTCTGAGCGGCGATAGTGATTCGTGGAAACTTCAACACCCCAGCGTGTTAGTCGTTTACTATGCAGCGAAATGTCAAGGGGAGAGACTAATCGGGCGCACTCTGAGCGCACCACTCTGGATGATGTTCTAATTGCCGTTATCTACTTTGCTCGCGAGGCGACACGCTACCAGGCAATTTGTATCCCAGACTGTGAACAGAGCAACGGAACGAGCGTGAGAAGAGCTCCGGAGGTTATATCCGATTCCGAAGGATAACACGTAAGGAGAAGAGGCGAAGGAATATCCGAAAGGTGCTGGCATACAATAACAGAAGCGTAAAATGGGAGAAACACGAATTTACGAAGAGAACTAAAGAGAATCAGAAGACTGTATGTTTCGTATTCGTGCCTATAAAGAATATATAGCGCGTTTTGTGTTTATCGTTACAGAAATATCATTACATTTTCTTAGAGTCGTGAAAACGTATCGCGACAACGAATCAAATTACAACTTAATTAATTACAACTTTTACGAACAAAACGATGCTTCTAAAAGTTGAGATACTTATGCGATTAAATTCAAATTCTCGAAATGCTAGTTTAACGAAGCTTCGATCGTTCTATCGTAGTATACTCTATATATGGTTTTAAATCTTGCCGTATCGTCAGTTGCTTCGCGATTCGCAAAGCCTAACCTTTAATTGCATCATCCTTCGACAACGGAAACGAAGCAACGATGTACGATGCGGAGAAGACGCGGTACGAAAGAGAAGCCGACGAAGAGAAAGAACGGCAAGTGGAATACGAGAGGAAGCGATAGAACGACAAGAAGGACAATGAGCTACACTGGAACGGACTGCGGAAAAGGCAAGGGGTGTGACGAGAGACCAGAGGAAGAAATTACACGCGACGTGCAGGGCGTTTTGGTAGAATGCGGGACACGGGAAATTTGCTGATGTTCAATGGGGAAATTATACGAGGACGGGACGAAACGAGATTCGTCACGAAAGTTGCCTGGACTGTGGACGCGATCGTCGTACCGTTAGCAATTCAGTAGATGTTCTTGGACGATCGGATGCAAACTCGAACCGTGGATGTTCGTGGCAGCTCCGACTTGCCTGATTAGCATACCAGCCGATAATCACCTCTCCATCGACGTATTTATCATTCTGCTCTAGTTTTCCTTGATAATACACCCACTACCGCCCGTAAATTCGTTCGCGAAGAAGGAGAGCTCGTAAAACTTATAAAAAAAACTCTCGATTAGCCTTCTTCTTTATTAACGTCGATCCGACCAAGTTTTTCCCTGATGTCGGGAACTATTACGGCGTCGTGGCATGACATAGCCACGATCCCTCTCGTCCATTCCTCTGGTTCTCAGCGTTTCCCGCCTTTGCCTTATTAACAGCGTGTTTACGTATCGAAGGTTTCGGGTAAAAGAGGGTGAACGAGAGGCAACGAATGCTCGTTTATGCGGCAGGAATATCGAACATCGATAAGTGCTACGGCTCTGTTCGACTCTGGCGAACGCTTTAACCTTTATTTAGCATACCTCTTAATCCAAAAGCTTGTGTGAGAATTTTTATGAGCTTGAACTCGATATTGCCCCGGTATTTTTACAACTTCTCGAAACTGGCAGGAAAACGGTTGTTTTTCAATAAGCGCTCCTCATCCTCGTTTCTCAAATAGTTTCTGATTCTTTTGCGTAGAAACACAGATCTCCTCGCGGTGTGTCATACAAATATCTAACTTTTGGCGAACATACAATTTCATGCTGGAAACGCTTTCCATCCATCTATTACACGAATAAAAAATATTTCTATTAAATGGTCAAGCACGCAAGCTCAACAAGATCAACTTTGTATTTAACAATGAATAAAATTAGAATTTTTCTTCGGCAAATTCTAGCTGCGTTCTGTATTATAAGATTTAGAATTGTCAAACGGATGTTTAGATTATAGAAAATGACAAAGTATCAGTTGAATTTATTAATGTTATATGTTTGAAAATAAATGTAATAAGATCTAAAACTCCAACGACTATTACTATTTAATAGTATTATATGCTTCTAGCATTTTGTATGTACTATCAGCACCGACTCCCTTTGCTTATCTTTTTGCTTGCTTCCCCTGCGGGAAAACATCTCGAGACGAAGTAAACAATTTGCACCGTTTGTTATCTTGATAAAGTTAATATTTATGATACGTTGGAATTCCTATAATTCCGATGGGCGTACACAGACAAACTTTATCACGAAAGACATGCCGATCGCGTTTTTTCGTTTTACAAAAAAAGAAATCTTGTCTCGAAAGCGTCGCAATCAGCATTTACAATTCAGGAATACCGATCGGATCGTCCATAACGTCACTCGTCAGAACTTTCTGTTAACGTTCGACGCATTAATGGCATCCTTGCAAAAGGCAACACCGTGTTATTCTAACATAATTTACTATGTCCTCGGTAAATTTGTCGCGCGAATCTGCTGTTCAAAATACCATAGGTTATATCATATATCGTGATATTCATACATACATGTATACGATAATACAATACTCGCCAGTTGAACTGTGCGTTGACGAAACAATAACGTTATTCTTAATTAACATAGAATATCGTATATTCGGAATGACTCCGGGTTGTTTCGTATCAATAGCATAAATTTTAAGAGCTTCGTTTGTAGATGCTCGAAGACATCGTAAACGTATTGAAACGATATTTTATATTCAAACGATAAGCAACGATAACGTCGGGTTTTTACAATTATATAAATTATACTTGTTAATAGATTGCCGATTCTTATACGTTTGTAGGAAATTCGAAAGCGCAAAATTACAGAAAATACGAGGATCCACGCAATATGAGAAAATATATAAAATATACAAAGTATAGTGCTTCCTACGATACTTGGGGTACAATAATTTTCTACCAAGGGTCTACGTCTTTAATCGTATATTCTGAAGAATATGAATTTGCATAAAACCACACGGTCTACTTATCGACGTGATTCATCTTTCGGTCTATGGCTTGAAATCTCAAATAACGTAACTCGCAACAACGTCGATCGCAAATGTGTTTGGCGTTACTCTTCCACTATGCTTAACGAGAAACTCGCAACGAACGAAAATATAACGTTCGAACCAACAAAGTAAGATAAGACGTGCATCGAACCGATTTCGCGATCCGACGATTCCAACGATTCCAACAGCTCTGTAAAACGCTCGTAAATTTCCTCCATACAATAGAATTCAATTAACGTCGGTGACGATGGAAGGATCACTTCCGTGGTACGCCACACACTACTAATAAATATCGTGTTCGCTGGAGAGAAATGCATGGTAATTGACATTCTCGGACGAAAATCAACCAGCTAAACGAACTGGATCGACTGTTCGATAGAAAATTAACGAATATTCTGATTGACGCGCGAGGCGGAATAAAATATTTTTTCTCGGGAAAACGCGAGTAAAGTTTGTTGGAGCATGACTATGTCTTCCTATTTCTCACGTACATACGCATATAAATTCATCGTTTGTTTTGATTTTCTAAAGCATATCCGTTGTTACGTTCAACAATTACAAAGATAACAAATTGCAAATAGCAATAATTAACCGGCAAAATGATGCGACAGTATTCGTCGATTTGTTTCCGATTATCTAGCTAAATGAGAACATTGCAAATATAGAGCGCTATGTCCTATGCAAATTCCGTGAAAAACAGTAACGAAGCGATTTCAATTTCTTGTTAAAATCGACGTTAATTCAGGATGCTTTGCTTGAAACTGTTACCTAGGTGCGACTCTTTGACCACCGAGAGTAGTTCTAAACGAAATTGTTCGTCTTCTACATTTTTACACATCGTGCGAACCGTTATAACCGACTTTCTAAATAGATTTGCATTCGAAGGAAAATTCTTTCACGAATTCTTCAAATTTCTTCCATGTTGCGGTAACAACGAAATAGCAATTTCCAACTCTGAATCATCGTGACATCGTGACATTTCATGTTTCTAACATGATAGCGCGATGTCGTAGCTTGCTCGCCTCAGGAACGCCTGGAAATCCGTGCGACGCATTCTCCGGTAACGATTTTTCATTCTTTCTTCGAAACGATTTCAACAAGGCGTTCCTCGCTTCTCGTCGAACTCGTAACTCTTTCTGTGGTTTGAGGTATGTACGTGCCGTGTTCGCCAACTTTCGCGTAACTACCGACATAAATCCGTGATCATTGTTTTGCGTTTTTCATAAGGCTCGCATAATTCGAGATCCAAACCAGTAATACCGCGACGTATTCTTGTCGTAGACGTAGATTAATCGTACGAACAATTATCAGGGAACAACGAGAAACTTTCGCTTCGCGGTTCAACCGTTTGATATTTCGATGGAGGAATTCAGTCGTTTAACGACGAGAAGTGGCTTGCTGTTGTGATTATTAAAATGCAGCCGGCGCTTTATTTTGCCACAATTTCCGGCCCTTAAGTGGCAATTTTCCTTTCGCCGCAGTGCGCAAAAGATTGGTTCTCTTAATACGTGTAAAGTTCTTCGATTAGAATACGTTTGGAACATTTGAAATTTCCATCACTTGAACGTAAAGTGGGCAACCTTCGTCTCCTATCGTTTATCGTATCAATTTTTATGCTTTTCTACACTTTTATCAACTATGAGTAATTTATCGATCAAATATTACAATAAATACTCCACAGTCTACCAATTAGTATAAAAGATTACTATACAATTATATATAGGAAATAACGAAGTAAAAAGATGGAAAAATAAAAATTAAATTGAATAAAAAATAAAAGAATATAAAAGTAATAACAACGAAGAAAATGTTGTGTTTGAGACGTCGAGAAAAGTTGTATTTAAAGCAGATAGATTGGTTGTTATATGCGTAAAACATCGATGTTCGAATATATATATATATATATATATATATCGATATAGAGAGCAGTGTTAAAATTTCGTCGATCGATCGAATTCGATAAGCTTGCAATAAGATTTTCTTCTTTCTTCGAGGTAACGCAATTTTAGAACATTGTTTCGGTAAAAATATCTTTCTGCCAAGTAACGTTCGTTTTCGATGTCAGAAATCTGTCAGGCGAGTGACTGACTTACCGAAATTACCAGCAACGAACAGGAATTCAATTATTCTGACAACCACGGTACGTGTTACGTAGAGACGTCGAACGCGCTCGACGTTATTCGAAACGGTTTTGCTCGCGTGCAGTTTCACTTTCTACGACTTCAATCAGTTCGTGTCCACGTTATATGCAACAAGCTAACCGGCAAGCAATCGCGGAAATTTCACGAAAAAGTTCAAGAATAGGAATAGAAGCGAAGAAGGGAAACGAAGGGAGCGGGGAATGGAATCGAGGGACATCGCGCTCCGCCGCGCCACACCGCGCCAAATAACACGGGAAACGCTCCGCCGTTTTGTTTTCGCAAACGGCAGGCAACTTTGGCTGTTTACGCGGAATTGCATGAAAATTACGCCTCGTCGGAGGAATGTACGATCGAACTTAACGGGGGTGAGTGCCGCACCAGGTGAAAAAGAGCGCGCAACTGGCAGATTTACAGCGAGAAAGAACGAAAGGAAAACACAGTCCGCGTTATGAGAATCTCTCTGGTTACATGCACGTACTGTGCATACCTACCAGTGCCAGCGAGCACGTTGTTACTTTCGCTCGTTATAAACAAAAAATGATTAGTTTGTTTTTGGAACTTACTGTGGGAAACGAACAGAAATTGTATACTTCGTGAATGAATAATAACGTTCGATGTTAATATAAATGATTATTAATTGTAGTAATTAAATCGAAATATCGCAACGAATTATATGATTAAAACTCGAGCAACTGCGTTCATTATCCACGTACTCTACAAATTTATTTATGTTCTCTAATCGTTGTGTTATTGTAATCAATACGCCGATTGGTATTTCCTCAACCGTTGTTCTATCTGCAATCTAATTTAATAATTTATTAGATCGATTGTTCGTTGCATTCGTATAAATGTTGAACGTATAACAGTGAGCAGCGATTAATAATGACGATTGTCAATGTATATCGACACGTGCGATAGTAATAATAAATGTAGATTATTAAAAATTATATTTAAATCGAAAGAGGATAAAGAGTGAAAAGTATCATCGCGAACAATTATACACGCATATTTGTATCAACATGCGCGTAGCAAACGCGAGATTAATCACGATAGTTGAAAGATGATCGTCGAACTTTACTTCTCAACTACTCTTGCTTCTCCGCATTCAACTACCGTTACGGAGTCGCTCACCTTGCGTTGCTACTTTTGTCGCTACACATTCGCTAAATCTAATCACCTTTATTTATCACAGTTACATAGCCATTAGCCTAGTTTACAGCACTCTATTTTGCATCTCACGGTACCACAACAGCGCATAGAGTTTCTAGATCGTCTCTCGTAAGTTGGTACTAATTCTAATCGACGGAGTTCCGTCGAGTCAGCTTCGCGATAGCTCTATAACTTGACAAATTTTTTCCTAGTACATATTTTATGCATTTTCGAAAGTACTTTACATCCATTTTTAATACATCTTTGGAAAATGTCTAATGGATAACTTTGAGTTGTTCGATAGTTCAGGATACCAACGAACGATAAAGAATCGTTCAACGAAACAATTATATCAGATTGAATCTTACAACACGTTTAACAAATAAGATCATCGAGTAGAAAATACGAACGTTTGTATTCGATGTTTGAAGGTATAATATTTCACGTTTCCTGGAAGAAAATGTTTTCTTTCGATTCTTGCTACCGATTCCTGTCGATTCTGCATCAACAGAGAGCACTTTTCTCTTCCGTCTTGCACCTGCAGGGATATCCAAACCGCGCCAAAAGTTTTAGTTGCATCTGGATTCTTCGCAAATTTATACGTCGTTGTTTGCATATTCTCTTGTAAGTTCTCTTCGTAAATGTAAGCAGTGGAGCGAAAAAACTCGGGGCTGCTAAAATACGTCGGTCCATGGATCCACGTTAAACGAATATTTATAATTCGTCTCGATACGCGTGTTTCGCTCTGTTATATTTTAAATCTCATTTTTCAGCGGACAGCGTATACGAGGCGGTTCCGCATCCCGGTTGTAAACCACTGCACAGGGGATGAGAGAGTTGTCTCTGGTAACGCATTAGAAATATCAAAATGTGCGCCACACCGCAGCATAAAATATGCTCTCGTCAGCTACTGTTCGGTCACCGTCAACGTGAAATTAGTCTCTATTTTGCAACCCAAATGCGAAACACGAGAAACTCGTTGCAAAAAGGGGGTTAATCGATGGTGAGAATATTAAACGCGGATTTCGCGCAGGAATCGTTGTCGGGCGATAACATTCCAGTTAATGGTATTAAAAATTGTCTATATAAACAACGGTGAAAATCATCTCAAACGTACATCTCTATTTAATACGCCATGACCGTTGTATTTCGATGCTTCTTTTATCATTTGACGTTTTACATTGTTACGTATATTACACCATAAAAGTATCCAAATGTTTGCTTAGTCTTTACCTCATTTGGAGTATGTTTTCAAATTTCAAGCAAAATTTCTTCGCTCGAAACGTTGCTTCTTGTCTTTATATTACATACCAATATACACCCATATACATACTTAATAATAACAATCGAGAATCAATCCGAACGAAGATCGATTTCTCTCGCCGAAGTAAACGTACGTAACCGAATTTCGAAAGTATAATGAAATTAGTTGTACCGTAACCGGATTGCTTGGTTCGTATATGAAAACTGTTGCTCCGAAAATATTTCAAACTTTCGAATCGGGACGATGTGTACAAATATTTCAAATTTACGAGCGTATCCGTCTTTTCGGAGGGACAGTATTTCGTGCATCGATCGCTGACCGCTACGATTATGGTAATCGTATCCGGCGGTTTTCGACGCGATATCATTTCTACCGCAAAATTTCAACATCGCACGCTCTTCTCTCCCCTTACTTTAACTCTGCCAACTGTATCCTTCGTTGCACTGCGATTCAAGCGTTCTACGAAAACGGTTCGTTACTTCTGCCACGAACGTTATATCCACGTAATTGTCGACTAGATAGGAGAAAGAGAAAAAGGGGGCATCTCCAAATAAGACCAGCTATTATAGGGTATTACATCCACGTGCATTCTCTTCCCTGATGCAAATGCAACAAACAGCCTGTCCGCTCGTATCACCGTACAATATTCGCGAAAGTTATCAAAAGCAAAAATATAGTCGAGCAACGATATTAAATGAAATTGCAGATAAAGCAGTAACCAATAAATTACGAACGAATTGTGAATAAAAATGTTAAAAGTAATTTGGTTTCTTCGTATTTAAGTTCATTTCCGGCGATACATGGAATCAAATTTATAAATAATTATATTATTTCAAGATATTATTTATATTCCAAAGTTCGTAAACCTTGGCGAGAAACGTTTAATATCGGAATTTTCGAAAATACTACGTATTTTCTACGCAAGTATTTTCTGACATATTCCATAGTTTCCATAATTCCATGCTCTTCTTACAGACCATTATAGTAATACATGTAATTTGCGCTGTACGCGTATCACACGTATTTCTATCTTCTTCGACTTTCGTCGCATTTTTTCATAATTGCTAGAAATGATTCGATCTACGCGAAATATTCTACAATTAGTAAAAGAATGTTAGTAAAATCGAAGAAAAGATACAAAGACAAGTTTCATTCGCATATGAAAAGTCCTTCTGGGCTGAACCGCGTTCGTTTATTTCATCGCGCGTTAATTAACGCCGAACAGAAATATTGTGTAATCGTATCCAGAATGCAGCAAGTGACACAATTTTGCGATTGAACGCCGAGTTGTTTTACAAAACACATTTTCATCGGGTGTTTTCTCGCATTCGACCTTCAGCAATTTCGCCGAAGAACAAAGCTCTACGAAACATTACTGTACGATTGAATTCTCGTAGATTCGAATTCAACAAGAATTCTCGGCCAGCGCGATATATATTCGCCAAGTAATAATTGCAACTAGCGACAATTGGAAATTTATGTACTTCGTTTCTATTCTACGACTCTCGTTCAAACTGCTCGTTACTTTCACAAGGTCAATTATTCGATCCTCTGCTTGGGAGAAACAATTTTTATTCGGTCGTATTAAATCGCTGAAGAAACTTGGATCGTTCGTTGACAGAGAGGCAAATAAACCTTCAGAAATGTAACATATCGAGATACGTGGTCGATCTATAATCAAATATAATTATGATTAATATGATCTCTGAGATTAATTGCAACGTGACGTGTCTCACTTCGTCAAGGAGAACGATACAGTGAAAGATCGTGAAATATTCAACTCAACGTGCAACACGATATTGTTAGAATTGTTACGACAAACGTGTTTATTAACATCGTAAGTACGATCTGCTACGAATAGCAAAGTTCGGTGCATGATATGGGAAAACGTGTGTTGTGTAATAAGATACAATGCCAAAATGGTTGTCGCTTCAACTTGAAAAATCGACAGGTGCACATTCTTATTTTCACAATTGCTCGACTCGTACTACTGACGCGCCAGTAGAAAGAATCGCTTTTATCGGGTGGGAAGTTCGGTCGATCATATTTATGGGCTTTCGTGCATGACCTACGCTTAACTATACCGGCGATTTCACGCGTGCTCCTATAATAAATTTCTCCTCTGATATTGGATTCGGGACGCCTGTTATAAACTTAATGTTCCCCTTTCCAATGGTTATGCCTTCTTGCGTGCAAGTTCCTTGTAACGTCTGATACGAAGATATTAGTAGATGCTGTTGATGCTCTCGATACGTCTCTTTAAGACTTTCATAAAACAGGGTATAAAGATTGCACGATGTCTCAAGGTAACCTTATTTACAACACGATTCAATAATATTTCTTTCGTGCGCTATTTTAACCAAGAAGAAAGAAGAAGTGGACGAACAAAATCGTTGAGTAACAGAGAAATAAGATATTACTTACGATAAAGAAAGAAAGAGAGAGAGAGAGAGAGAGAGAGAGCGAGTCGTGTAAACTGAAGAAATCTCAATAAATCATAATCAGGATGCGAATTTCTACATATTTATGAAGTGGAAAAATATATAGAATGCGTATGATATGTAAACATATACAGGGTGTTAGAAGAAAGAAGTCCAAAAGCCTAAGACTTTGAGACCTTATAACACTTACCACGAGAAGTAAGTTCAAATTATATTCGTAAAACGACAAAGTTGCATAAATATCCGTAGCCTGATCATATGATTAATTTAACGAACGAATAAGACGATGATTACTATGGACGTATTTCGATGTTCGGATGTTTCATTCGATGTAACCGTTATTACGTTGACCACGAATAATCCTCGTTCGACAGAAATACCATACAAGAGGATCTAAAGCAGAAAGTAACTAAGGCAGAAAGTCTCGTTGTATAATTTATATGAGAAAGAAAGAAAGGTGGGTCGAAGAGAGATTATGCAAATGCCTCTTAACGTTTCTTATAACGAACGTCACGAAGAATGATGATTTACATCGTCACGATTGAATCGTACATCGCTATCTTAAGCCAATTTCAGTACGTTTGCCTTATTATTCGTGAATCCGTAACGATAGGCACGATATTTGCATCGAACAGTTTCTCTTCTCTTGGTACGGTAGTGTTTCTTTGGCGCGAATTACCTCGTAAATCATCATGGTCGCGGCAGAAATGAAATTATAAAGCTTCGCGTCGAACCGTTTCGATGTCACGCGACGAATCGTCGGCTGGCAAGCGGCGGAACAGATTAAAAATTGCAAACGACGAGAAACCGGCTGATTCGGGACGCGAGTCGCGCGAAAATTCCATTCGAACGTAGTCGATTATATTTACGGGGACGGGAAAAAGATTTACGGGAATGCCGCTCGACAAGGACCCGCACGAAAATATTAATCGATCACGCGCACGCTCGCCGATTCGGTTTCTGTTCCCAGGCGTAAATTCTCCGGATCGAATATTATTTAACGAACATTATTTAGCCATGTACGAACGATTCCGTTTCTCGTTCGTTCGCGGGTATCGCATCGTAATTATTCGATATCAACGTTTCTTCCCACGTCATCAAACGTCCATTGCCCGTGACAAATTTATCTGCATTAAAATTAACGCGTTTTTCTCAGTCGTATAATCGTAAATTTCTGAAACATCAGGGAGAATTGACAGAGATTTTACCGAATACGCAGCTTTCGAATAAATAAATTTTTTCCGATGAATATAGTTTATTCTGTTAAGATACTGCACGTTTCATCGTTTCAAAGGCTAAAATTAATTCATGGGAGCTGGAAGATGCTCGATAATATTTCCTATTTTTCTTCTTAATTTCCTAGTTCGTTGATTAAAAAATTTAATCTTCGTTCAAACTTATTACATTTTCCTTGCCTAAATTTTCTGTTTGTTTTATACGATAATGCACGAATGTAACGGTCAATGGACTTTAAACGATTCTCAGTTGAATCGCAGTTATTACAGAACGGAGGAATATTGTAGAAAAATTTAAACGACTGAATCGTACAACGAGGTTGCCTCCAATTGATTCGATTTTAATAATCGGCAACAAAAACTATATCGGTGGCACGCTCATCGAAGCGTGCATTTACGTACTATACTTATGCAATAACATTTAATACACTTTAATCGTACCGCAAATAATGCATATACACGTCGATTGGAATAGCGATGTCAACAGATATTCACAGGTTGAATATTTCCAGAGGAATTTCCATATATTTCTAACCATAGAGAACATTTTTTCCAGGAAAAGCCCCGCATATCGATGCTGGTTTCAGACTGTATCGGGTCTCGATACATCTTTGTTTACTCTATTGTAATTCCAATCGTCCGAAATATTGTAAAATATAGTAAACACACGCGTTTCGTCTGTCGTATGTCGCTCCAAAATATTAGCAGAAAATAATTCCGAGTTTGTAGCAAAGATAAGATCGTTATCGAATATTAGAATTGTAATTATGAAAAAGTAACGTGCGGATAATCGTAGGATTTCAATGCCAAGCAATATAGACACATACTAAAGGAAGCAAAATAATGATTGACAACCTACATACGAACATGTATATCTGATATGCGTATGTAACTGTTTTATTCCGTAGTAAGATCCGCAGCGTCAACAAAGTACATACACGAATTTTCCATAACCAATAACCATTTGTAGGTTTGATAAGTTACTATGACGAATAGGTGGACATTGCGAGCCATTTTCACGCGCGCATTTGAAACAGCTGAAAATCCCCGTTATCGAAATCGTGTATCGCGATCATTTTCGATTATTTAAATATCATTCTACGTACGTATCTTCTTCGAGATGATCAAAAAATGTATTATCGATCGGAATAAATTTGTCGAAGGAACTTGTTAATAAGCGATCAAGAATAGTAAAATTTGTCGCTTCTTCGCTTACGCCCACAATGAGAAACAATTACTGGTAGAATTATTTACAACAGATTATAACAAATTTTTCAGATTCAACTAGCCGTAAAACGACTAATCGTAAATCGATATTTTTGTACCGATAAAAATTGTTAAGGTTATTTCATGTATGCGGAATAAAAGATACGCGTGGGTAAATTGCAAGATATTGTAAGTATATATATTGTGAATATTAAAGTACAAAGTGTGGAATACAATGTAAGCTGGTCCAGATCCGCACGCTAGCAATGTTACCCTGAGGCTAAAAGAAGCATGAAGCCAACATATACCGCTTATGGTCTGTCATCGACGCGTTCTTTTGTCTATGCGCTATCGATGGCCTCAGCGCTTGAAAAAACCGAAGACCAGACGTAGAGTTTTCTTAGAAGTGGCGATCACTTCAACAAAAATGAAACAAGGTCAAACGTAATTCAATCCAATGTAAGCCAATAAGTAGCCAAAAAATACGATGACGTTTAATTTACGTTTGGTACATTTCAAAGTACACGCGAGATTCGTATAAATACGTTTCTGTAAGTTACAGTTATACGTTCGTACAGAGGATGCAGTATACATGCAGTATACAATTCGGTATTTGCGTGTAAAAGAACTACCGTGTGTAAATATAACGCATTGCTCGTTGCTGGAATATTTGTCTCACAGAATCATAAAACCTAGATTCTTCCTTCCTTTCTTTCCATATAATTTCAAGCAGATTCATACGCGTATCATATATGCAACTGTATCATATATGCATGAAATGTCGCCATTTGCCGGCAACATATATATATATATATATACTTACGTTTTCATTAAATTTTTTCATCTGTCGCGGTACTTTTAACATCAACTACGATGTTATCTTTAATCAGGTACAAAGTTGGTAATTTACTTAGAATCCTTGTTAACAGAGGCAAACGAGTCTTTATTTGTCAACTTAACACCTTCGTGACAATTTTCTCTTGTAATCAGATTCGTATTCGTATACTCGATCCAGAAACCACGTTGTTTCGTACAACAGACAATTTTTCATACAGGCAACGAGATATATTTGAAATTCACTTGGATATTCGTTTAAATTTCAATCTAGATTCGCCAGGACCTCGAATATCGCTTGTTGAAGATTTAAATTAGTACCATTATAAGAAGAAAGGTTGTCGAAAATATTAATACATATCTGATGTGTACTCCACCGAAAAAATGCTTTTCCAAGTGAACGTATTGTGTTCGCGTTGCGATTGCAGAATTTAGAAGGTTCATGAATGTCCACGCCGCGTTACGATCCCGACGATCGACGAACCAACAAATTTTTACTGCATTGCATCGCGCGGAGTAACCGTTTATTATTAAACTAGATCTAGGTAGCGCAATTGTTTAGCTTTCCTGTGCGTTTGGCCAATCCTACTAACACGCGCGGTCCTACATGTTCCTAAACTTCATCATATCGGAAATAACAGCGTAAAAATATTTCTATCGCGGCGGAAAAAGCAGAAAAATGCGGCAAAATATATATTAAGAAAGGATATTATTTCTACGTATATCCGTGAAATTCGTATTTTCAATACTGTGGAAAAACACGAATGAGCTCGAAGAATCTTCTATTTTAACGTTTTCCCCTTAAAAAGCAGAAGCGAATGCTTTTCCGAATCGAAAGTACCTTCGGCAGAAAATGGAAATAGCGAAGATGTCAGGATATATGTTAGAATATATGTTCGTCGTACAAGTGCGGTTCAAATGAGCACGATATAAAAGGTGTATGCTTTTCGAAAGTAGAAATATCTAGAACACAAAAGAAGGGAAACGTTAAAACGTTCCTGCAGATGTTATTGTCTCGTATCTTTCGATAAAAATCGGAATTTTTGTCACGTATTGAACGAAACATTGCTATTATAGCACAATATTAGAAACATCCTTCCATGCAAAATCTGAATAAGTTAGATGTCGTAGATCTTCCTTCTGCACATAGAGCGATATTTTACCTTCGCGCGACGTACAGTCGTCTCACGTTTGGCAACCCTTATTTTTCTCGAATTACGAGCGCTTATTTCTGCTCGAGTATCTATTAACAAATCGTTTGGGGCACGATTTGGCGCGCGTCAGTCGCGATATCTCGTCTTTAAATCGTTTCCCAAACATACAAGTTTTCTCGCATTGTAGTTCGCCATAAGGAACTTGAAACGGAAACAGGAGGGATCGTAAAATATAAGCCATTGTTTCGATTATTTTTCCTTTCACCTTGCATCTTTCCCATATTTTCATTCCTAAAAAACGATCGTTGGCTTCCTATTGATATACGTGCTACTTACACATGCAATTATCTTCGTATGAATGAATGGAAATTTTCGTATTACTGGAAGGCTGTTAACAGATTTTTATGAGTTGTTTGTTGTTTCTCAACGATTTTCGCGAATGTAAATATCGGATAAGCCTATAAGGCCCAGTAGCTTAAGCCTGGAGAAACTTTAATTTGGAATTGACTTTCGAATAATTGAATTTCGATCGGGAATTAAGTAACACCTTAGCCGCTGTAGAATGTGCGTTCGATACGCGGTATATCAATTTCTTTAAATATTTGTACTGTATAAAGTCTCTCGAGTCTCGAAGTATTTTCTACGCCAAATTCATACGACTAGATTAACTCCTGCAAGATAGTAGTAAACTTTAAATTTAGACAGGATATGTTTAGGTAGGAAATTATAAATGACAAATTTTGTACAGAATATGTTGCAAACATAGGGATTTTAGGTTTTAATTTATCACAATTTAGGTGATTCTTCGTTCAAAACAAAAGTCCATTATTAATTGAAAACAAAGCTTTAATCGTTCTATTAATGCTACAAACTGTATCCTAGAAAACAATTTCACCCAACTCTGCCGCAACAAAAACTCGTTTATTCTCGAAACACCTTTATTTGCCTAATTTGCGTTAGGACACGTTATCCGTGATTATCAGGCTACAGAATCGAGTGGAAAAGCCGCAAAAGTCTTCTAGTTGGACCAACATTTTGATCACTCTTCGGCAACTCTTTGATCAATCGGCAATCGAATTCCGCATCGATTCGTCGATTGCCAGTTAGTCCCTTCCAAATAGACATCTCGTATATATATATATATATATATATATATATAGTTAGGTGCTTGCTGGAGTCGCGATCTCGTTAATTCGTACGCCGAAAAGCTCGTAAGCCCGGACAAATGGAGAGAGATGGAATAGAATGTATTGGAATTGCGAGCTGAAACCGTACGAATGCCAGTGGTTCTGTCCGATTCAAGGGATCGGTAACTGAAAGGGTGGTGGCACGGTGCGAAGGGACTGCCTATAATAGGTGAATGGTGGGGGTCGAGGTGGATAGGGACGGGATATACCAAATGGTTCGCCGCTTCCGTCGAATCGTCTAATCGTACGTACCTATCTCGGACGGATTAAACGATCGAACGGGGTCAGAGCGTCGAGCATGCCTGCTCTGTTCTCCAGCCCGTAAATTGCGTCATCATACCGAAGTACGCGGCTGTAATCGCGTTCACGTTGCCAGGGCCGAATCTTTTTCCCATTTTTCGTCCGATATAGGCCGTGCTAAATAGACTTTCCTTTAAAAACCCACCACCTTCCGACGATCGAACGGTTTCCAACCGCGTACCTTGCTGAATTCCAGCTACAAATTCGATTATCTTTTGCTCTTGCCGCGTTATACAATGTGAATGTGATGTACATATACGCGGTTTATTATCATTACGATTATTACTTTGAAATTAACTACGACCTTGAAATTCTAACTACTACAAGTACATACATTGAATATCGACCGATTCTCCGAACCAACACTTTAGAACTGTGATTGTGCGTTGCTGGGATTTTTGGATCGATTCTAATCAGGGTCTCTGACTTCGTTTCCTTCAGATTGCGAAGTAAGCGTAGGTATCTTGAATCAAATACATACGTACGATATATTTTCTGGTGAACCGAGGAATTTTAGTAATTAGTTTATCGGAGCCGCGAAACTCTTTTTCAAAAAACTTTTTCAAAAAAACAAAAAAAGAAAAACAAAAAACAAAAAAAGAAAAGATGTAAACGAAAGAAGATAGAGACAACGTTGCTGTAATACTATCTTTTAAAACAGAGGCTTTCCTTTTTTTGTTGGATGCAATTATATCTACGAATAAAAGAAAAACGCGTTTTTAGAAACGTCCGACGAATGAGAAAAATATTTTTTTCAGCCAATGAAATATGAAACGACAAGCTTGAAAACTTCGTTCTATCCCTCTCGTCCATTTCCGTGCATCCCGTACGTAAGAACGAGAACCGTAAGCAAAAACTTGACTAATCTTTACCAATCAATCTCTTCTTGCGAACGTTCGATCAATTGTCCGTCATTTTTCAGCGTTTTTGTTCGACCGAGACAAATAGTATGTTCTATGCACGCGAACAATTGGCCTGTTTGATATTATTCTGTAAAAGTTCAATCATTTATGCTCGAACAATTTTGTTAGGAAAGTAGCATTGTAAGTAATTTCTAGGCGATTTTAAAACTTAGGCGAAATCAATTAATCAGAATAATCTAACGATGTACAGTTGCCATTAATCTTACTAAAAATTTATCTTACTAGGAAAAATTCATTACTGTAAAGTTTCCTTCTAATTAATAGCACGTAGAGCTGCTCCAGATGAAAGTGGATGATAGTAAATTAAACACGAACGAGTACAATGGAAAGAAAGTAGAGACGAATTGGTCTCAGCGATAAAACAATTAGCGATACGATTCGTTTGGCAAATTCCACGAAATTTCTTTCTTTTCGTCGCGATAGCAAAGACTTTCGAATACTCGGTCCACTCGACAACCGATTTAATCCTCGATGAATCGCAATCTGCCAGCGTAGTTTGCCAAAGTATCGTTCGATCGGGCGATAGCTCTAAAGTTACAACTTTCTGTCCCGTTTTATTGGACACACGATACTCTACTTTACGATACGTAAAGATAGAGGTTAATGGATACAAAGGAACATATAGATGGGAATAGCGGGACTCGCTAATGACGAGTGGCGAATTAAAAATAAAAATATCGAATAAAATGTGCAGGACAGAGACTGTGTAGATACTTGACGAATCATTCTCTGAACGTATATCAAAAAGGTGTCCGATACTTTGCAAGTTGATTATTCCTTTAACGTAGTAACCTGTCTGCTAACTTCGTAAAGTAATAACGAGGACTCGTGCAGCAATTGGTAAGCCGATTTAAAAATTTTAAATTCCATACCAGCATTTTTTCTCGTTGTTCAGGATGACTTGGAATGAAAAATATCCGCGATCCATCCTCTATACAGCAAATTTCTGCAAACTCAATAACGCTCGAGAAAAGACAAGATTCAGCGGCATACATGATATTTTTGCAATCAGAATCCCTCGGTAGATATCCGAAGAGCTACCGCACGATATAAAACATTTGCTGCGTCTTCAAACCAGATTTACGTGAGCCATGCAACACGTTCTAGCCCAACCAGCGAAATCTACATACATCCAAGTACCGCGTACGTGATACCGGTGTCAAAAAGAAGTTTCAACCTCCTCGACGAATCTCCAACTACGTTCCAAAAACACCCGACAATTCTATCATTTTCTTAATATGGCTATTCGGTTCTTAAAATTGGATAATCGAATCCCGTTTCCATTTATAATCTCGCCGACCGCTCGCATAAAAACGCCATTCGTCGAATCCGAGTTCAAAATCGATTTCTAATACTCGATTGCAAAGACAAACTGAATCGCAAGTCGTATAAAATGCAATATAAAATGCAATAAAACGCAGCATATGGCTGTTTCACGATAGTTTCCGCAAAGTGACTGTTAAAAAATTGTATTCGATCCATTACGGCGGATAAACTCGCGAAATTAAAAAGGCTATGAAAAAAGAAATAAATCGAAGATAGTTTCCAAGTTTGTCAGAAAAACGCAATACGTATTAAAAAAAAAGAAGAAAATTGTCATTGTTATTTGCAATTTGGAAATTTCTAAAAGCACGTTTTTACTTTACAAATAATTAAATATCTACACACGTGTCAAAAATAACACGATTAATTATTGGCTCGAAGGTAAATGAACACGCCGCTCCGTATTTTATCACATCGAAAATTGCTGATTCACACAGAATTCGCTTCGGAATCGCTGGGCTTTGTATCGGAAGCACGCGCCGAGTTCAAAATAGGCTGACAAGGAATATTAAATTTCTTGGAAACCGTTTTAAACGATTCGCCGACGTGTTCACGATGTTCTATGATCGGTAACGATTGCGATGCAAAAACGAGACGTATACCGGAAACCTGTCATAAGTAGCAGACAATTTTCTCCTAGTGCGCAACCACTTCCCCCTATCGTGTCCGGAAATGGGGAAAATAAGAAGCAGTAAAACAGGAGCAAAAATCCAGTGGGACCAAGGTCTGAAACGAGAAAGACGGATGAACGCGACGTAGGTTGACAAAAAAAACGCGGCCGAGAAAATTGAAAAGAAACGAGACGACAGGGAGAGGGCTGCTTGTAGTAAGAAAATTGGTTTCACAATGAAATGGTCGACTTTACCGTGTCGTTCCTGTCGGTGTCTCGTGGAAATTCCATTTCGCGTAAAGGCCGATGATAAACACAGAGTAATTACACGAGATGATCTACCGATATCGGCGACATTTCGTACGATGCAACGATGCGGAGAATAATAGAGCGATACGCGCGATACAAAACCTTCTTTATCGAATGATCGATGCGACGAAGATTGTGTATAGTAACGTGAAATAATACCGTCATCGATCGTTGTAAAGAACGTTTGAATCACAAGGTAGCCAACATAACAATTGTCGAGTGTTTTAAGAGATTCGATTCTACTTCAAATAATTTCAATAATTTAAATACGAAATCGTGGAACGCGTACTATATAAAAATGTCTAGAATGTGCAAAGTGAAATACACCCTGGTATATTTAGAGGATAAAACGAAACGTAATAATTATCCCATGCCAGTAAATGTCATTCGAGTTATAACGCTATATGTACGTTAATGATATCAATCTCTTCGTCGGTCGTAATTTAGGTCACAACACCCCGACTATCCCCATCATATTCATAGAATGTAATAAATAACCTCATCAATTAATTACAAACGGTACTATTTGGCTGGGTGTGGAATAAATTAGCGGACCAACCGTGATTAGCAATAATCAATTCGAAATTTCCGGCTAACTCGTTTATCCAACTATTCCTTTTCATCGATGCAGCCTTAGTCGTTTCACCGCATTAACACACGATAATTACGATCTTGTAACTTTATACGCGCGTGCAATGAACCTAACGATCCATTGACATAGAACAGAAGGCCGGTTTATTCGACCAACAGTCGAATCGATGTTACTAAAATAATGAGACGTAAATAGTATATAAAATAACAGAGATGTAAAAATTTATTTCAAAATTGTTAACCACGTATATACACGTTTCTCGAGATCGAAGATTACGCACTTCTGTACGCGGAGATGGCTCGTTTAAATAGATTCTGAACGTTTTTCAAATCTAGTACATCATCGATTAATCCTAAATTATTCGAAATGTGTCTTTTTGATTTTCAAAATATAGCTTCTCTTAATAATTCTATTTTTATAGGCTTGAACCTATTGATTAATTATTATTATTATTGGCGTCGACCTATCGATCATTTGTCAGAGACATACACTTTGAGCCTAACAAATTATTTTCATTTTAACTTTCATAATGTGATATTAAAGTCAGAAAATCTTGTTCTCCTGTGATCTTCGTATATATGTAAAGACAGTTATATTGGCTACCATCGTTCGTTTGCGGTGAATCATAGCACACAGTGGTTAAAAGCATCACCGAGGAGGAAGCAAGATGCTCGAGTAGCAAGGCTGTTGAACGACAAAGTCCGAGCAGGTTGATCACCGGGCGTGCTTTTATCGGAATTTTCGACGTTGACGAATTCCCGTCGGCGGTGACGTATGCGCGTGTGTCCGCAGCGAGGGAAACACTACGAGAGTGATTAATCATCCGATCCTTTGACAAAGGCCGGAAAGCTGGCCGGATTTTCGCAACGAAGGTGTTTCCTCTCCTGCCAGCCGTCGACGAAAAACGCGCCGGCTGCAGTGGAATCAAAGAAAGCAAAAACAACCGACCCTTAATACGTTTATAATCTAGCTCGTTTACGCCGACTACGACCCCTTTCTACACTTCTCTGCCTCCATCATCTCCACCGACCCGTCTCCGCCTTTTTCTTCCGTTATACCGCCTCGCCTTTCTACCAAAATAACTATGGTATTTTAGAATTTATCCACTAACCTTTACATACCTCAGCCGACGACTGTTTCTCGATGGTGTAATTTAACGTTTGCAGATTTTTCGTTAATTCTCTGATAATTCGTTCAGTTGCTATCAATTACGAAATATTATTTGTGACCTAAGGATACTTTGCACATAATTGAAGTCTATCAAATTAATATATAGCGAAATCTATCAAACTCTAACAGCTTTTACTCTTCTGCTTAATAAAACGTAGGAAACAGCAGATTTTCATGTATTACATATATGTTTAAATTTGAAAGCGCAAAATCGCACGAAGCGTGGTGCTTTCTGTACTTACACTGGTAGGTAAAACAACTTTCTACCGAGGATCTACTTCTTTAACTATACGTTTCGCTTGGAAATAAGCAAACACACTCGGGACCGGGCCAGTGGCTCGTTACTAATCGACTTTGTTCTCGGACGGGACGAGAGTAAACTGTACATTCAGAAATATGAATTTGCATGAAAAATCCACAGTTTATTTATATTCCTAACTAATAACCACGATACGATTCTCATTAATTTTTTAATTTTCTATAAATTGGATATTCTCGATACCTTATATAGAATAAATGTTATCGAACAATTTAATCTATTCACACATTTAACGATTCTTCCATGTAAGTTGTAGCCAATTTGACTAAGAAAACTGTCCTATCCATCCTAGATTGGAATCGGCAAACAATACAGACAAGCTTAACAACTCTATTCAACGTCTCTCAAGATCCAACAGCTTCTGAATGAAGCAATCCTGTCTTCGTCAATGCTGGCAAAAACTTTTACACGACGAGACGTCCATCCTGAGATAACAATTCGCCGAACAGAACCATCTCATTTTTCCCAACGATCGATGTGTCTGTGTGCGTCCAATAAGAATTTCTGGCCCCATTACGTTCCAGCCACTTTCCGTTATTTTTCTGTTCGTTATGCTCGTGGTGGCAACACGAGCATCGTTAAACTCTCGAAAATCGATAATCGCGTATGAAAAGTCGGCAAACGGGTTCAAATTTCTTCATCGTCGTTTGACCCAGACGAATCGATAGCCACAGACACGTTCGTAATACAAAATGTCAATACGAAATACGTGCGGAATATTTATATGGTGGATTTCAAACACCAAAACGACGAAGAAACTTGATGTAGAAAAGTGTCGTTAATTTTCAAGTTACGAACAATTTAACTTAACTAAGCGGTACGATAACTTTCCTCTATTACTGGATGGGATCAGAAGGCTGCTCCGCTCGACGGTTTGTTACGCAATTTCTTTTCGCCTTGAATATCGCACGATACGCGTCGTCTATGCTCGAAGCTGACCATCTAATTTTCACGTATTGGCAACGTTACGCCGATCGTGTCTCCTGAACGAGACTGACCGAATCTTACGATGCGGTGAAATTTATCGAACTGAGCGAACTTGCCGTTGATTTTCTGCTTCTGACTCGACTCGAAAGACTAAAACTGTCCTTCTGATCTCACCCACTCCCTTCAGGAGCCATCCTCCTGATCGAGAATCTTCGAGGTTTCTGATTGGCCTGCTTTTCTAAAAACAAGAACCAACGACTTGAAAAATAAGCTTCAGACGACATTTTCGTACCTGAACTTTTTCATCGTTTTCATGCCTAAAATCGACTTTACAAATGCAGATACCCACATATTTTACGATACTCTGTATATATGTACATACACGACGCTACTAGACTAGACAGAATTGATAGGAATTTCAATTAGGCGCGCACGTTCGTGGTATCGGTTGCCGTGTCGTGTCATCGCGCCGATCATCTCGCCAAGTTTACCGAGAAACTCGAGTTAAGTTCGACTTTTAATAACTTTTTTTCGGTGGTTCGCCCGTCGAAATCGACGCGAGTTCGTCGTCCCTCGAGGAAAACTATCCCGACCACCTTCTGCGTTCTCTTCGCGTTTCCGCTTGGATGGCTAAAGTTTCCCTCGGGTTCCCTTCCTGTTTCCTCTCATATCCGCTACTCGAGCATCGTGTTTCCGATGTCACAGAGAACAGAGCTCGGAAAGAGACGAAGAGAGAATAGAACAGACTCGTCGCATTCGCAAGGTATCGACACCGAATTTCGGGTCTTCGAATCGTTCAAGTACTTGGCACGAACTTGGGATTACAAAGCGATTGATTTGGACTAGTGGTTGGGCTAGTATTCGGTTACGATTCGCAAGTCGAAAGACTATTGTTACCAAGTTATTATACATCGATATTTGATCGACCAGAGCCTAGACTTCCAAATTCCGAGATTATTATCGGTAAATCGATAGATTGCCGATATTCAAATTCACATTTTTATAAGCACGATTAAAGAAATAAAATCTTATCAAAGACTTTTTTCAACCAATAAATATAATAGTACTATACTTCGGATACTCTATCTAATATCTTTGCATATTCTGTACCTAGATTTTGCGTAATTTTAAACATTAACGCTCTAGTAATTAATTTAAAACCAGACCCACGAGTATGGTCATTTAAGTTGTTTATGACGTTTTTTTTGGTTTTGGTATTCCTAAAACTTGTTATCTTCACCGATCTGTCGTATCTTTTTGTTAAGATAACGAAAAGATTGCTCGCCTGCAAAAATTCGTACTTACTTTCGTAATTACAGACTTTGGTGAGGTCGTAGAAAATCTACTACATCTCCGATTTCCATAATTTTCAAATGCGATCTTTATCAATATGAACAAACAATAAAGCTCAAGCAGTTATATTAATCGTTTCTTTTATTTTTTATACTGAATTTTGACAAACTCCACCCTACATACATATTTGACAATAAGTTAGAAGAGAGACGCAAGTTTTTCTTTTATCTCGTAAAGTTGCTTTTATTCGTTTTATCCAATTTCCTTTCACCGTTCTTGGGCCCCTAGATCTTTCTTCTTTTCCCAGAAAAATAACGAAGACGGACATACGACGCGACGAGAACTCGACAGCGTGAAAAAACGAACAGGAATCGGCCCTATATATACATGCAGCAAGGCCCTGAATACTCGAACATTGCGCGTGTTCGAAACGAGTTCGCAACAACGTTAGCCAACGTAGCCTTTCTTTATCAGACGCGATCGTACATTCGATAACGTTGTCCAACTATTAAAACCGTCTTAGGATTTCTCGGGTTCAGGTTCTATTTCCTTCGATCCAATTGGAACAAATAACAGTTTCATGGGAGCATGGATCGAGAAACGGCGCGGTCTTTGCAATAATTGGAAATGTAAATAAGCTGGAGTCTTCGCCATCGGCCGGGCTACGTCTTAATTTGAATTTTAAAGTTACGTTCAACGAAACGCTCGAAAGCGTCGCGTTATTGAGAAAAGACGAAAGCGACACGCCTCCTTACCAAAGGTACTTATCTCGCACATGTTATTTACACGATTTCTTTAACGAGTTCTGTCTATGAAAAGTTGACAACTCCAGCTTGCTCGGCTCCACGAATACGTATTTCCGAGTTCGAATGGATGGAACTTGGTCCAATCACGTAACACAAACCTTCTTGTAATTATTTTGTGATTATCTCTATCAACTTGTTACACGGTATCGATGTATTCTCGAAAGTTTGTTACCAAGTAGAGAAATCTTCCTTCTTGGACAATTGTAGCTCAAGGTACTATATTTTTTACAGTTGGTGTCGAGAATATTTGGCAATCTGAGTATCTCCTAGTCTGTTCGTAATATATAATATAATTTTCTATTATGTACTCGCTCATTTATTTTCAAATCACCAGGTAGATCATGTAAATTAATCGTAAAGTAAAATAACAAATATCCGCGATGGGATATTTTTGTTGCTTGATGGTAGAATAATTTAGCGTAAAATGTATTAAATGTCTAACGCGGTAAGATACTTTTGCGACCAATCATGTATATATCTAGTAGAAAACATTATCCACAACTTTGATTGCTTTTCCAATTACTGTTTAACCATCCGTCGAAATATTTGTTACATTTCGTCTCGATAAATTAAAGTCTGCTAGTTTAATTGAATTAATCGGAATCTGCTAGATATATATTTCAATATCTCGCTTAAAAAGGAATAAATAAAATTCCACAAAAATTCTTCCTGTTCGAAAGAGATCGAAACTCTATGCAAATAGATGTTTCGATAAAATGGCAAAGTATTCCGGTTAGCGAACGGAGAACGTGCGTGCTGTTTACCTTTGATGGATGGTCTCAAGGTACGAAAACAGAGGACCTAATGCTTCGTTCCACTTGATCCATCGCAGAGCGGTTTCTTCTCGTCGCGGATGCCACGGTATTCTCGATGCTCGATCTTTGCGCGTACGTGACCAACCGGAAACTGCTAAGAGAAACCGAATGCAAAACCTTCAGCAAAGTCCATTATCCATCGTGTGAACCGTTGAAGGCGTTTCTTTTATTTCTTTTAACCGATGAACCGAGTTACCAGTGTCGTTCGACTTTAGTTACGTCTCGATACGGTCAGGCTCGTTCATCGATGCCTGTTCAACCTCTCTTTCAACCATCGGATCACTCCGTTCCTCTAACCTTATCGTCTTCTTTTTATTCGAATCTAGTTCCGAGAGTCGAGCCTTAAAAATCAACGAGAAAAGACGGCTTCCCACGTTCGAACTTTTCGAACGAGTTAGTCTCGCAAACTCTTCGTGTCAATTTCGATTCGCCACACTTTCGTTTCACCACACTTTTCGCGCGTACGCTACAGTTTCACCGCATCATTATCCCTGTCACTTAGTCTCTCACTCACGTTCGTTTCGTTCGCAGCCGAAAAACCTTGCGCGAAACTCGTGCTCGATCGCAACATCGAAACGCGTCGACCGAACGATGTCACGCAGCTCGACGCGGGACCGAATGCGAAAACGAAAACAAAGGAACGTGCACGGGAGCCGAACGTTCGGTTAACGCGCCGAAAACGTGGTGGTAAAAAGTATTTTCGGACTGCGAAGACACCGTAATCTCGCTCGTAAGGCGCAGCGCACTTCGCAAGGGGCGCGGCGTAACTGAGCTCCACGAACCAACCCGCGTCTCTCTCTCTCTCTATCTCTATCTCTCTCTCTCTCTCTCTCTCTCTCTCTTCCTCTGTACCGCGCGCGCGCCCTCCCCTTCCTCACTCTCACTCACTCTCTCTCTCTCTCTCTCCCTCTCTCCCTCTCTCCATCCTTCGACCACTTCTATGCTTTCCTTCTCTCACGCAAGCTCTCTCCCTCGGAGCCTCGCTATCTCTGTTCGTTTCACCCTTCGAAGGTCCAGTTCTCCTTTTCTATCGTCTCTTTCAACCCCGTTCCTCCACCTCCGTTTCTGTCTGTCTTCTCTTTCTTGCCCTTCTTTTTCCGCCCTTTCGTTTCCTCGCTCTTGTCCGCCTCGCCTTTCTTTTACCCGCTAAACGTGCCTCGATCCTCACCCCTGTACCACCCACGCCTTACCCCAGTTGGTCCGTGCAGAAGCAAGCCATTGCGCGAGCATATTTTTCCCTGACCCCCATACCAATGCCTTTTCACCTGATCCTTCGACCAATACTGTCTCTCTTCTTCGTCCCCTCATCGGATTTTAGTCGCTGTTCTTCTTTTCCTGCGTGTCATTTGCATTACCTCCTCCCATCGCTGCTTTCTCTTCGTTCATTTCTCTGTTTATAATAGCGAACGAACCTCGCTCTTTCCCATTCTCTCGTTTGTCCTACGCGTTCCTCTTTTCTTCTCGCGTTTGTTCTTCCTCCTCATTTTCGCTACTATTGCCCTTCCCCCCTCCCCCCCCTGTTTCCGAGCATTCCCTATGCTCGCGAACGGCGGTGAACGTCGTTCGGTCGCCGTCGTGCCGCTTTCAGCGCGCAGTTTTCAACCTGGTGCCGTGCTTTTTCTCGCAATTCGTCGCTTTTGTTCCTTAATTTTTTGCGTTTGCTCGTGCCTCTATCGCGTCCAACGACTGTGCCCTTTCGAATAAAAGAAAATAGATCGTTGTTCGCCGGTCTTTGTTCTCGTTAGTCACATGTTCGAGCTTCTTCGTCGTTACTAATGCCGGACAATGTTCTCCATCGCTGTCGCTTGTACGCTTTTAACGTAATTAGTATCGCGTCTCCTATGTTTTCGTGTGTTATTTAATTCCATTCCCCGATGGATCCCATGGTGCGGTCTCCACCGATGCATAAATAATTACTTTCGTCTGCTTTTTTCTAACCATGTTGCGAGCTTTCTTTCTCCGCTCTCTTATCGAAATCAATTCTGTTTTACGTTTCCAGCCCATCGAGAATTTAATTTTAGACTAATATACGGATAAGTTCTAGCTGCAGAAATCTTATTTTAGCCTGACATATTGTTACTCAGAAAACACGACTATCCTTTCGAGAGATGAAATGACATTGATCGAGATTTGAGAAATATTTCGTCTACGTTTGACTCAAAAGAATAAATTTATGACACGTACGATGGAAACGTATGAGACGTTATCGTATAATTTTTGTAAAAATTGAATTTAAATTCATACGATCCGCCAAGAACCAGCATCGTGTTAATAGAACTTTTCATTTGCAGAAAAGTTCCTCTACTTTTTACTATTTCAGTTATCAAAGCGACTTTCAAATGTTTGCTTCGTATCTTTGAACCGCCATATCTTTTTCCCTTTGGATTCCATAGTTTTATCAATTTTAAAAGATTCCAGTGTTTATAGCACGTAAACGTGGAAACAGGAACAAATAACAAAAAAAGCCCGTGTATTCGTTAATTGATATAGATCGAGAAACGTATATAATTAATCGTATATATGAAACGATATGCATCGATGGAACAAATAACGATTTGACTTCGGTAGCGCAACTTTGTAGGTTAATCGACCCTTAAACTGATTTCTTCGAGCAGCTTGTCTCCACTTCCCAACTGTTACGAGCAAAAAAGCCAATATATCAAGTGTCACCAAGCATCTTGAAACTTCAAAGCATTTTTGTGCAGAGATTATCAATTCGAGCACTCTTAAAAGTATGCAAGATGTTAACTCGCCAAAGTTCGTGATTGCCTCGTATCTTTATACAAAATTTCATCGCTGTAACTCATCGAATCTCTGTCAAGCTTCTTTCTTTGTACATTGTGTTATAAGTTATAATTATATAACTTTATTTTCACTTTTTCGTTCCTCGGTTTAAAATGCTTCTTCCCCCTTTCTATAACTTTTTCTCGATATCCAATAAATATTCATAATATATTTTTTAGGACTTTATCGGTAATCGTAATTTTTCTCGAAATCTGTTAAACAATTTTGCGATAACCATTTTCACTATACCTTTACAGATTTTTTGTCGTATTCGAGAATAAGCATTTTTCTGTCGAATTACATTACTCCGTTTGGATTGAAATGTACCGACGAAAGATAATACGGTGTCTATTTTAACTATTTACAGATACTATTTACAGATATTCATTTCTGATTCGAACAATATTCCAAATAAATATTCCAAACTATAAATAGATATTCCGAAACAAAAATATATTACATCACGCGTGAAAACCGTAATTGATATTAATCGACCAAAGCACTCTGGGTAAGCAGAAACACTTTTTTGCGATTAGTCTATCGAATTTCAAAGCTATCGCTCTGTTTCTCGTAAATTTTTCGACGAACGATGGGTTAAAGTTTGTTACGTACGACGAGCAGCGTGCTCGCAGGCGACATTGGAAAAAAGTTGAAACGAACGTATCGTTTTCGCTTCGGAATATCAAGCATCGTCGTTCTAGAACGATGCTTACGACAATTTCGATAAAAGCTAACTACTCGTGATATTTTGTTTTATTGTGATGGCTCGGCGGCGGCGACCATCAAAGAGACGACTCGTTGACTGATCGACCGGTAATGCCTATGGGAGTGAAAAATTTAGTCTCTGCCGTGCCGTCTGTCGAGTTCGGGAATTAATTTCACGAGAACCAGATTAGCCCCGTCCGGCGGTCGCTTGGTTCCACTTGGACATACCGTCGAATGATCGAGTGCCGTTTGGCTTAAATCGCTGCCGATTACGCTGGTACCGCGATACTACTCCTCCTGTAACGGCTAAAGTGCGCCGCATAACACGTTATACAACGATTATAGCTTCGACAGCGTGTAATGGCGAGGCTTGATTTACGTTAAAGGTTCAATCACGGCCCATTTTCATTGCATCGCCCGCCTCCCCCCCCTCCCCCCCCCAACCCCATCCCTCTTCCTCTTGTCGGTTCTACATTCAGATTACTCAACGCTTTTCAAGCCTATCCACGTTCGTGTCCAGTCACGGTTAATGGTTAGCTTTCCAACAATTCGAACAATTCGATGGAAAGACTATACATAGATATATTTGACAGGGGCCAACCTATGGACCAAGCTATAGGATGTTGCAAGATTTTTCTACGAATAAAAGCGACTCAGAAGTTTCATTATTTTTATGTTGTTCAATATGAATACTTTGGATATATGACAGAATCTATAACGAGTAGATAAGAAAGAAACGAAAGAATCCATGTACATATCTACGTGTATAATGTGATTCTCCATCCGCTATCGTCATCCGATGTTTAATCAATGCAACGAATAACGGCCGATCCTCTCGCTGGTTAACTCGACTCGCCACCAACATCTCCATTTCAATTTACATTGATTGAAACTTGAAAACCTTTGTTCGCTTTGAAATTTCAGACATTATTTCACGGTAGAAGAAAGATCAAACGAACATATTTTAATTCAATTTCAGTTGCCAACAGATCGAACTTACGGATAACAAAAATTTGGTCCGTACTCTGTTCGTCCGATCGATCGATACTAAACGATAAACACGTTGAAACGTTTTAGATTACAATATGCATAAAATTGAAAGAAACTTGCAAGCCTAGAGCTGATAGTAAATTAATAATAATAATAAATTAATAGACTAGATATAGTATACGTAATAGAAAATAACTGTAAACTTTAACACTTTGAATATCACTGTATACGTTTAACGTGTCACAACGTGCGAGAACAGTGGAATAAATAATATTGCTCGGAAATGAATTGTTATACTTGTTTGTTTATTCGAATAAAGCGCTAATATCTGCTGAAAGAAGCCAGAACTAATTTTGTTCTGTCTCTCTGTTTGTCTTGCTGTTTGTATGTGCCGGTCGGCGCTACACGCTCTCCTCCATAACTGAAAAATTCATAACAACGTGGAACCTGGTATACGAGAAGTATATACACGAAGAAATAGTACATGAGAAATGAACAAGACTTGCGCTTTAAATCTGTATCTCTGTGACTTTAATATTCGAAATAAAAAATCTCGATAGCGCGATCGGTCGCGACCAACGTTCGTCGATCGATGTAAATGTCTTCCAAATAATATCCATAGAACGTGAAAAACGCGAAATTTCTGCCACGTAGGGACCCTGGTTCTTTTGCCGTGGAGCGTCGAGCGCAATCTGCTACGTCTGGCGAGAAGCAAATATCCGAGTCCCACGATAGAGGGAAGCCACAGAAAGCTTGGTAAAATTTCAAATTTCATCACGCCGCAATAGGTGCGCCTATATAAATATTTTATGCGGTCGAACGACAAGGGAGATCGGCGTGCGCACCATCCAGGGTTCGCATCATAAATTTCGTATTTCTGTGTCATCTCTTTTCATCGAACATGCCCGAGGATGTGCACTAATGGCTGTGGAGAATTGCGATGCCAGGTACTTTCCAAAATAATATAGATATCGTGTATAAATCGATCACCGTTAGTTTCGTTGTTTGGTTTAATAAAATATTATGCCCTTTTTCGTTTTTCGTTACGGGACGTTACGACACAAAATGCACATCGATGATTCTCCACTTGTTGGAAAGTATTTGCTAATTAAATGGATCGTACGATTAAATTGTACAATTTTGTAAAATAGAGCGATAGGTGTGCCATGTGAAAAATGCTTGCTGTAGACTCTAGAGCGTAAGCTAAGTATTAGAACGTCGATTGACCGCTACAATTAATGGCGTGTATCAAGGATACCTGTTTGGCGTAGCACTTGAAGCTTCGCCGGGATCTTTCAACGATCTTTCGTTACTCGATGATTTGCAAAAAGAAAGGTAGAGTGAAAAGAAGGAATTTTTTATAGAATCAAGGTAAAGATAAAAATTGGTATCGTCATCGCTTACATCGTTCTCAGTTTCAATTGCGTTTTAACAAATCGTTCGTAACGTTTATGTAAAACGTTACTTTCAGTTAAAGAATATTCACCACGTCCAGAGATATGTTTCTAGTTATCGTTGCTACAAATGTTCGTAGTTCGAATCGAACGTATCGAAAGATTCGTTCCGTTTTGCGTAACTTGTCATATATCCAGATTTTTCGAATCCTTTCGGAGGCGCTGACAGCTTCGCCCCGGAGTCATCGATTTAACTGCGGCGGCAGAAAATATTTAAGCTTCCGGAATGTGACGTGACATAAGAGCTCTGGTAGTGTTGACAGGTTGTCAATAGACAGATATTTCTTACGGCGTTGCAAGTGGCATGTTCGTACAAGTCAAACTGTGGCCATTAGAGGATAACTCTGACCATGTGCGCATCTCACGACATAAACTAACTGGTGCGCCGATAATCGTAAATATTCTTTAAAGTCAGATATATTTTGTCTAAAAATCTACTTTTCCTTTGATGCCCGTCATCTCCAAAAATATATTTTCCTCGATTCTTAATTTAAACCTTGTAGTTTTACGATTTATCAGATTTATTTTTCTTTTATTAGTACTATGTACTATGTACTATGTACTTTTCTATATCTAAATTATATCGAAAGCTCGGAAAGTATTTCGTCATAACCACATAAAAATTCGTGATTTAATTGCGATTAACGGCTAGAACATTATATTAACGTTACTGCTATACCGACATATACGACTATACGAGAATTATCGCGTTTAAAAAATTCCTTTAATCTATACAATTCGACGTGTCCGAATCAATATTAATAGAATGACTAAGAAACGATTAAGAGGTTCGTGTTTAAAAGCTGCGCTTTATTTTCTCGTCTTCGCCGTAGAAGTAGTAAATCATTCTCTTTGCAAGGAGAAGGGCGGGAAGACTACTCTTTTATGGTACGGCACAGCACGGTTTCAAAGGTGAGTAGAGAGAGAGCGGAGGAAGAAAGACGACAACGAGCGGGTAAATGATCTACTTTCTGACGATACCTCAGAAACGCTCTCCTTCAACTATAATAAGAAGATACAGTGACCAGAAATTCCTTGTCTGTGGAGGGATATTTATAAATGGTAAAAAGCATTCGTTAAATAAGAATTTATCTTCTCGGAAGATATTTCGCGACTCGTTCGTTTCCGGTTCTGTGCAATGTCGCGCTAACGTCAACGTTCAAAGACAATGTTCCTTTTGTCAGCGATGCTGAATACATTTTCTTCGAATATTATTATATCAACACAATTTTTTGTCGCCATTTTGTCGGCAACAGCGTAACACGTCTATCAATGTCGTTGATATCGTCAACTTTGTCTTTACGATTGATTTTATGGCATAAACACTATGTTCTCGATCCGGTTAATAATTTCTCTGTATAATTTTTCGAATCACGTAACCGGCATCGCGGCAGTTTAATATTTACTTTTACTATGAAATAAGGAGTAGAACTGTAAAGGGATCAGAAAGAATAACTGTCCCGTGTTTTCACTCAAAAGAAAGATGAAATATTCGCTAGGATCCAGACGTTTATCGTGAAGATAAATTGAGGTCGATCGAGATTGGACTACGCGTTCATACGTTTAAACGTATATAAAGCCGTACATTTATCAACAAATCGGAGTATTTCCTTTTAAATCATTCTCGGTATTATGATTTAAAATTTTATATAGAAATTATCGACTAGATTTTACAATTCCAGTTCGAAATTTCAGTTCGTCGGAAGCTTATTTTCAAGAAGATCGCACAAAGAATCGTAAATTTCTGGACAAATTGTAAAATACAACGATCGTAATGATTCTGTTTCTGCATTTTTGATCGGTGCGCGTTTTGAGCGACTTAATGAAAAGCTCGTTAAATGTCATAAAAGTAAAAGAGCAGGGAATTTACGTTAAGTATCTTTTTGCCTCGGAATTTGATTTCAATCGTTTCACCAATCGTGAAATAAAACGTACGTTATCACGATATTATTCGATGAAATAGCGAAATTCCTTGTCGCACGCACGATGTGTGTTCGTTAAATTCTACGCGACAGGGTGCCGGAAAATCATTCGAGTTCGAACGAGACGTTGCAGGTAGTAGGAAGGTTGGGAGCCGGAATGGATGCGGTTTGAGAGAGGCTGGTCGGTTTGCCTCAAATTTCCGACATTGCACCTACCTTAATGTCGTTCCTGTGCGGATATTGGACGTAACAGGTACGTATATAGGTTGCTAGGTAGGATCTACGACATGGACCAGTGTTCCCGTATATGGCCGTACCCGTCGCTCGTCTGCGAATCTGCCATACCTATATGGACACTTTATACCTACGTACGCACGTACTTAAGCGTAGAAATGTAAATGGTCAAGGAGGAGAGGAGCATCAGGGCGAAGGAATAAGGCGAAAGATATTACCGGATTAGGAAAAATTGGGTTTCTCCTCGGATTAAAATGTAACTATCATACGACGAGATGAGAATGGAAATGAAATTGCCACTTTGTTCGAGAACGATATTTCTCCCATGGTTGAACGATGTGTATCGCGTTTACTTTATCCATTACGGAATAGGTTTCACAGTGTATGGGAAAATGAGGTTGAGCAGCGAAAGTGTCAGGGAATTTATGCGACGCGACGCTATGTTACTCTGTTACGAGCGTTTTAATTGAAATAGTATTTTAGACTAAACTAAGTAGGTAGACAGCGTTTTCGCTGTTATGAATTCCGAATTTGCCCTCTTTCTCCCAAGGTAATTTGAAAAAGGTAAATACGTTTGTTGCTTTCCGACGTTTCGATATTAACACTTTCGCTACCGCCGTTTAAACAAGTAGTCGTTATTCACAGCCCAAGTTTCAAATTTTCAACTGTTACATAATATGACATATATTTTTACACATAAACGTAAGAATGATGGAACGGACAATTCAATAGCAGACGATTCCAGCGATTTTCGGAATACGTCATATCTGATTTGATATCGTTTGTATTTTCAAGTTGGTATCGCGACATCGTGGGATCAAATTAACGTTTAATTTTTTACCAAATATTTCACGAACGTCGTACATGATGAAGTTTGTTAAACGTTTACTTTTATAAACGAATGAATTTTCATGCGATACGGAATTCCATTAGCTTCAGAAATTTGAACGAATGCTAACGAGACTTTATTCGGTACATTTGTTTTTAATCCTTTGCTTTTTTTTTAATTCCTGATTATACACGAAATATTTGAAGGAAAAGAATCGCGATGAAATCGTACATTTTGAAACTTTTAGTAAGTAACCGAGGGAAAATAATAATCGGAAGTAGGTCTTAAAGCAAAATGCGGAAAAGTACGGAAATGCAAAACTTTCACAATAAGAAGGAGCGTTTGTTACGCAGAGGAGCAAATTTATATAAATCACAAATTCATCGAGCTACAGATAAATGTATGGGCGAGGAAAAAACGATTGTAGTCGTGGAATCAATGCATCCCAGTTGGCCATCCCAGTTGGCCACGGAGTAATTAATTAAGTAACAAAAGACCATTGCCAGTGGACGACTTAGACGAATCATTATTCATTCAGAAGGGATGAACCGTGGAGGCTTAACGATGTCGTAGCGACAATTTTCTTCTTCCCCCATTGATATCGGCGAGAAACGATGCTCTTAAGGGACATTGTTCAGCGACATGTAACAAATGCTTCCCTTTTTCCATGGTTTCCGTTCTGCCTTTCCTGCGATCACGCCTCACAGCCGTCTTCTCCAAGTTTCGTCGTTAAACGAAGATTTACAAGTCGCGGTTAAAATCAATTAAGCGAGTATCTACAGTTTAATTTCGCGCCCTCGTCGAAGGGAAATTTGTTTTAAACTGGAATTTCGACTGATATTTTATTCCACGCTCTATCGAGTCCTAAGGCGTAACGTAAGTACGTACGTAATCTATCGGGCATTATCGACAGCCGAACAATGAAAATTTAATACAAAATCGATGGAATGGTTTGTAAAAACGGTTCGCCATGCGAAATTTCAAATATATAATATACGTTCGAAGGAAGAAAACTGTAATTCACGAATAAATTAAGTAATCGAATTTTATATTTTATTAATTAAATATCAATATCCTTATTATTATTATTTTATTGTTTAATATTATTTTAGTATTTTAATAATTAAATCGGATGGTATTTGCTTCGATAATTTGTTTTTACTCTTGGAAAAATTATGTAAACGATGTGTTAATAAATGGATGAAAAAGTCGGTCAGAATCGTTTTCGAGCAGGTAGATCGTAGATTCGTTCTTTGCGATTCAATTTCGCGAAACCCTCTAATATGTATTCAGTTAAATGAATCGATCGATTTTACACATAATCCGAATTGATTAATATTTCCCTATAAATCTAGCGACTGGAGTCGTGATTATCACTTAAAAAGTTTCACCCTTTTTTCAGTATTATAAGATCGTTGGTGAATTCTGCGATCACGGATTTTCTGGATCTTTTCTCTAAGTAGATCTCCTCCCCGAGGACACTATTCCGCGACGTCTGACTAATGACCGTGCTTTTCTACTTTACCCATTTCGCCGAACAATTCTCTAGATGGCTTATAAAAATCATTCTCGCACAGCTCAGTTTTCTTCGAATAAATCATTCGTCGTTACTGATCGTGGAATAAAAGCCATACCGTTTATAACGTTCGTTTATCTTAACCCTAGTCTTTAAAATTATCAAAAAGATAGTACGCTTGAGACGAATTTTGATCACCGAACGCGACTAAGCTTTACAAATACTTTAAATAGAACTGTTTAAACGGCCAATGTTTCTAACGTTTTTCAAATTATTATATTTCTGATCGAATTCGATTGTAAATGTGTTTTAAGTTTCAGATGTTTACTCTCTAACAAACGGATGAACCTTTCCGCTCGTTCTCGTTACAGAGACCACGCAAACAACTACCATCTATCGTTATCGCGATCCAGCATTTTCCGGTTAATCCGTAGATGCACAGGTACACTGTCGTCCCGAAATCTGGTTGTTTGCAACCACCTTCGAGTGTCTCGCTCCATCCTGCGCGTAATTTCTCGTTTTCTTCGAGCGTGTTATCGTTATCAGCGAACAAGCTGATCCTCGTTGAACCCTCGAACGCGTCTCTGCCCGTGTTTTACGCGTCTCGAATAAACGACGTTTCAACGAGAAGCGCCCAAGGCGATCGCCGACGAGTCGAAAAAGAGTAAAAGAATTACTAGTTAGCGACGAGTACGTTGGAAAGCCGTACCGACACGAAGAGCGACGAGAACATGCTTCTAATTGAGAGCGTCGTCTGTTCCGAGAATAACGGCTTAAACGTCGCTTCACGTTCTCTTCTCGGTTTCACCTTCCGATGACAGAATGGTTCCAGGGGAAAATGTAGAGGCGGTTTCGTCGAGTACAAGCGTTAACGACGTTCCAGAAGGAATGTGAAACAGGATATTGGGTCGAAAAAATATCGTAAAAATTCCTGTTAGGTTGTTGTCCACGGAAAGAGGATGGGAAGGGGATGGGAAGGGTTCGTTAACCAGTAAAATTCTAATTAGATGGTGGATTTTTATGCATTTATGGATGATATAAAGACAAATGCGAAAATACGCGAAGGATGCGCGCGATATACGTGCAAACGTATATGGATATCGTACACAAAAGATACGACTAGTACGTTCATGTTCCGATTTCTATGCCATTTTTGTGAGTAAAAGGAAGTAGAATTTCGATATGAAATAGTTGAAAATAGCGGAAATGGGTTACTTAGGGACTCGTTAACTTACGCGCGTGAAACACGAGAAAAGTAAGGATTATAAAGTTTGTAAATTCTAAGGCTGTGTAACACGCATAAATATTTCAATTTCATCGAAATTTTAGTTGAAACAAGGAATAAAGTTGCAGAGAGTTTTACGCGGTGAAAATTAGGTATATGCACTTAGCGTTAATGTGTATTGTGCGCGTAAATTCACCGGTACCGGCTTTAAGGTTGTGAAATAAAGTACCGCGAAATGGTTTCGTACTTCAATTTACGTAGTACCAAGATTTATGGCTTGGAGGAAAAATTTACCTTGTACGAAGCTTATTTGCATAAACGTCGATAAATAAATAAAGGATCCAATTGCGTTTTTCACGTGATTGCGAGTTTGACGTGATTACATTTCGTTTCACGAACGATTTTACGACCCATAGAAGGTAAGAGACAAGATGGAAAAATATTTCGATGTTAATGGAATACCTGAGAATCAAAGGCGTTCGAGTAGAGCGAAATAATAAAAATTTTTACACGGAAAACGAGACGAAGGAATGAAGAACCGTGTTAAATGTCAGCGATTCGCGATTCAGCGTGGCGCGATCGAGTTAATAAATAACTTGAAGGTAAAAGATATTGCGATCAGCGGAAGTTAAATCGAATCGCCAACTGTTAGTCCGCCAGATGAAAAGGAGAGAGGAAAATAAAGCTTGCAAGCAGGTATACATTTTTCGACGAGAATCTTTGTCGACATTGCACGAATACTCGTCGATCAACGCAATTGTCTACTATAAACGAACACGGCATTGTGTTGATATCGATGGAGAAATTGATAATTATTATCGCATTACCTTAGAAACGGAGATTAATATTGGTAAACGGTTTGAAAGAACGAATCCTCCGTTTTAATCGGTTTAAGAAAAATACTCTGCACGATGTGGACTACAATCGTTACTTTAAATTAATCGAAAGAAATGATAGGCGATACAGCAAAGAAACGCAAATTAGGGTAATAAAGAGGGTAGATTCGGTAATAGTTTTGGCGTCTAGAAAGTTGGCAATCATTTGCAACGTGCAGTAGCACTTCTGCAGATTGCTTTAAGTAGAACAACCAAGTTAAACGAAAGAATAAATTATAGGAACGATCACCGGAGTAACGCGAATTTTTCAAGCATAAGAAATGAAAGAAAGATCTCAATTTTTCATTCTGACTCGTTCTAGGTGTTTTATGAATCTTTCTGTTTTTGTGGAATTTACGAAACGCGACTAATCGTTACTTGACGGGGCATCGATCCAACGAAAGATTATTTCTCCAACGACATTAGATTGCCTTTTTATCATTTATGTCGCGGAGATGATAGTAAAAGTTTAGCGAATATCCCTAGAAAAGCTGACGACGGAACTTTCAAACGAACCCAACGGTTCAAAGTAACAAAACGGATTATTACTTTTCATTATCAGTCAAAGTTGGAAAAGTTGTTTCATGGGTTTTAAAGTCGGTGTGGCGTACGCGCAACAACGAAAACTCGTAGGCATTGCCTCGAGTGGCTGGCAAAGCGTCCGAAGTGTTGATATCTCATTACCATGGAACTGCGAACGGCGAAAGTATGTGTTTTGATAAGCAACGTCTCGCAAACGTCTACCAGGCATAACAATTACGCTGCAAGTTATATATGCATGAAGCGAGCGTCAGCTTCTTCGTATAGTTACATCGGCGCGATGCCAAGCTGACGTAAAGCGGATTAATCCATTCGCTAATGTCGCATCAACGGAACCTTCCCGAGACTCGTGCCACTCGACGCGACGGGATATCAGGACGAAGCAATTACTTTTCCTCGTGAAAATGTTTATCGCCGGTTCCTAAAGTTACACGCTTGCAAGAAACAACCGAGTATATCCTTACGTACTATACGCTCCGTTCCCACTTTGTTTCACAATACTATGTTCTAATCCGTTAGTAGTATCTACAGCTTAGTACACAGCTGGCTGACGAAAGTATTGGAACGTTGACCACAGGATCTTTTATTAATTCTTGTAAAATTTCAAATCGCTTCCAGGATATATACAAAATACATACGAAAGTTACAAAAGAGTTTCGCTGCTTCTTCGTGGCTCGTTGATACAGCGAATATTTGATCGTTCGAATACTTTGATGATCTTTGCGAAGCGTAATCACGGTGCTCGTCTCTCGTTACGACGCTAATGGAATTCGAAGATATTTTACATAATATATAAATAAAATGTTTCTAAAATTTGTTCGAATACTTTCGTAAATCCATTATTAAGCAAACAGAATTATATACCGATTTGTAAGATATTGCTAAAATATGTTTCGAACAATGTTTTAAACGGTGTTTCAAATAACGTTTCGAGCGATATTTCACACAACGTAGAACGAGGATGTAGATGAAAAATATAGGGCACAAGTGGACGATTGGATTCCTCGTTCGTATCGTCTTTTTTCGTTCTGCCGTTCAATCCGAAATGTTTCGATTAAATTATTCTATCCTATGATTCGTTCGTCATTAATTGTTCGTCATTCGTATTCGCGTTGAAAACGCGTGCAAGAATGTGAGTCGACCGTAAAGAATATTTTCCATCTCGTGTTCTCTTTTGTTCCCCTACTTAGCCGGTTTTTCACTCTTCTACCGTAGTTTCTTTATCTGTTAATTGTTTGTTTCTAGTGGATATTGTGCCCGGACCTCGTAGTTGGTTTTGGGAAAGAACGTAGCGGTTTTCTTGTTTAAGTTTAAAATGTGACCGTTTCGGTGCATTGTTCTCAAGGTTGTTTTATTTTCTTCGTGTACTTGCGTCGTATCGTGTAGATGGGTTACACGTAAACGAGTGTGTTCTATTTGGCGCTGGCATTGTCTATCCTTGGTACCTCGTGCGCGCACGAATAACGCTTGCCTTCGTTTTTACCTATATCGTTGCCATCGTGTAAAATGAAACGAGTTTTCGCGTGCAACGTAGTCGTCGTAGGAATGTCGTTACCGAATACGCTGATCCGCTGCGGCCTGATTTCAAATCCTCTGTCAATATACAGTCGAATAGAATCGAACCAACGAGCCGCGTCACGCTATTCGCTGATGCGTTTCACGATATTAACAGCAAATCCGTTTTAGAAAGCAATTCGACGCGAATCTACAATCGATCGCTTGATTAATATCCATGTAACTGCTAGGATGGCTCGTTTTTAACATTCGAATCTATCGCTGTGTACCGATCCACTTTCCGCTCGTGTCAGTATCCTCGCTACATGCGCTCTGCGAGAAGCGATTCAGACGTGGAAAACGTTCGTGTCATCTTTCATTGTCCACCGCGTTATTTCACCAAGTTGCAACGGAATTTCAATTCCAAATCCTTTGACGTAATTTAGCAACGCAGTTATTTGCAAATTAGAGCAGATCTCTATATCGATCGCAAAGTAACCAATCCAACGAATCAACGAATAAAATGAATTTCGTCAGCGTTGCGTCACAATTATCGCGATGTTCCAATTATTACGAGCAGACCGAAATGCAGCAGACCCGTGAAAATTCATATTTTTACGAATACACTGGAACCTAAGCAGAGAATCGTTTCGTTTACTATATAATATAACTAAAATTATCGTATCATAAATATTTTATATTTTATCCATATTTATATTATAATATTTTTGCGTATTATTTATATTATATTGCTTTCTATGCACGGTCTAATTATCGAGTATCGTTCGAGTCTTTTGAATTTCTCAAAGTTCCGATCCTGTCTTACCTTGCCGATCTACGAATAACTTTGCATATCTTCGCAGGTGTAGCTTCTATCGGCTTTAAATTTCTACGCAAGCTGCGTTTCGTCGCGATCGCTTGCATCTTCCAGTTTTCTTCTTTTTCTTTTTTTCTTTTTTTTTTTCTTTTCTTTTCTTTTCTTTTATCTTCACGATGCGATATCGTTGTAAGACGTTGTAAAATCGTTCCTACGGTCCCGTTCTCGACTGTTCGGTGTTTTAGCAAGTTGCTCGCATCGGCACTCGTTGCTAACTGGAAAAAGTGTCGGAAGATACCGACAGCAGCCATTCATGGTTAACGAACAGGAGAGAAAAAGAGGATTCGAAGGACACGGAATTGGAAGGAGGACATAGAAGAGAAACTGGCAGGCAGTCGATTTCTTTTTTTCGGGAAGAGGAACTCGGAGAGGCGCTCGGAAATTCAACGAGTCTCTAGAGCACTTGATCGAGTTCGGTTTCGAACGACCGAGTGAACGAACCGAGTCGGCGATATGATGACAACGATGCTCTTGAAACAAGCTTGTCGAGGTGCGTACCGTCGACAACAGTCGAACGAATGCAACTACAAAAATACATGTTTTCTACTAAACAATTTCTTCGTATTTTTCGTATTAAACGCGATTTCATTAAATCAGAAGAAATAAAAGAGTCGCAAGAAGTTTGAAAGTTCGAACGACAGCAGCGTAGGTCGAAATTAGTATGGAAAGAGATTAATCGATCTGTTACGTTACCGTAATATTTTGATCTCTAAAATACACAGTTGCACTGGCTGAATATTTTACGGTGCCAACTGTTTGGTCGCATTTTTCGGTATTACGTATGGAAATATAAAAATAGAAGATCATCTCTTAGTTATACGTAGGTAGGCGTACAAGAAACGAAGGAAAATGGTACGTGTTATTTGTTGCAGCGCATATCACGAAAGCACGATAATCTGCTGTATTCGATTAAACGTATCAATTTCACGATTTCGCTGACGATTATTCGTTCGTATAACGAATATCTGGGTAAATGTTAACACGATACAAATACGACGAATCAATAAAATTAAAAAATACAACGGAACATCCAGTTTTTCATTCGTTCGTTATATCGACAAAGAAAATGATTTTACGACGAAGCATCGCTTATACGACAAAATGTTTACAACGTTTTCAACGTCGAACATACAAACAATATTTGCAGAAAGCAATTGTACGCCACAGATATTTCAAAAGCGACGATGATGGTGACGGCAAAGAGAGAAATGCAGCAAGATTCGCGCTGTATATCCCTTAGGAGATTGAGTCCGTCGATGCTCCGAGCACCCGTTTCGCCCTTACGGAAATTTGTCCCCTCGATTCAATGAAATAAGAGGACGCGGAAAAAGACAAAAACGCACATATCGTATCTACAGTTAGGCAAAGTATGATGCAACGGTCATAACGAGTTACGACAATTTAATCAAAGATGTTTCGATGTTTATCGGTGTAGGCGACTTTTACGAAGAACGTATCCTCGCCCGAATCTAACCCAATCTAATGCAAACATTAGAAGAATCACGATCGAATAAAGATCTTTTGAAAGATCGATCTGTTGAAGATGGTTCCGTTGATACAGGCAATTCTTAGTTTCGGTCATATTTTCCGATCGAATTCGTTCGAAGGAGACGCATTCGACAAATTTCGATTAAAGAATTGCAAGACAAGAGACGAAGGAAGAAATTGACGAGTATCGAACGTGTCGTCGATTCGATAGTGAAAAACAAGATACGGATATAGACGATCGAGACGATCGAGACGATCGAAACACGAACAGGAGACACGATTCGACCGATATGATTTCTAGTTTCGCGATAGAACGAGGGTCGAAGCTTCACGACGCTAATAACAAGGTTTCTACACCTGCGTACGCTCTCCCATAACTTCTTATAGGTCGAAGAATAATGCAACGCTCGCAGTATTGGACGTATCTCGGAACAGTATCGTATAAACGAGAAACGCCGAAGGAAAATAAAAGATTCAGTCGGCCCTGTTTAAACACAATCGCGTCAGATTTATGTGTTCGGTTTGGATGATCGAGCTCGACCTTTCGTACCCGATTCGGCATCCTCGGTAGACGAAAGCAATCTCGATAATCGACCGTCGAACCAGCGATTTTCAACGTTACCTTTTGCCCATTTTTTCGCTCCACGACGGTTCTTCGATTCGAATCGTCGCTTTTTCAGCTCGCGGTCTTGGGTCTTGCGCGTTCCAACAAAATCGACGAAACAAGTGACCGAAGATATTTGATTTACAATTTGTCGACCGTGTTCGACGACACGGTTATCGATACGAACACGATGCGCGAGCTGAAAGAATAATCGTCGCGCGATATATCGGACCTGTAGGCAAGAAAAATGGATAAAGATCGAGTATCGCGGCTTTTTACTTATCGCGCGTTTACGATTCCAAAGTAATTACTCGAGATTAAAGTGTGATTTTTATTCAACGGTTGCGAATAAAAGTGTCTATAGTATCGTCACGAGTTCTCCTTTATAACGCTGAACGAGATAACCATATAATACCCTGTATTGTTATCGCAGGAAAATTATGCAAATACGTCAGCTACGTTAAGATAAAAAGAAATTAAAGAAACAAAGAATTTGACTGGCTCGTCGAATTTAACTTTTTTTTTTTTTTTTTTTTTTTTTTGTACATAATGCAAAATACGATACTAATTACGTCGTTCTCTTCTGTACTCGGTTATAGTAAAACGAATACAGGTGAAATTTTCTCATCGTAGAGCCGTATTATCTCTCAGGCAAATTGAATTTTATGTTGATGAAATATCGAAAATTAAATTAGTTAAAAACCTTTAATAAAGCTGTTAAACGTGTTCGTTCCTAATTATTATTTGATTATTTATCTTATCAGGCATGCGTCATCTTTCTCTGTTACTAAATAACAATGTCGCGCGAAGGGCGACTATGATGAGTTTCCAGCGAAATGGAAAATTCACTCGACAAACTCGGATAATGCGACTAAAATGCAAATTGAGGAAATATATAGTGGGATGAAAACGAGGAGAAGCTTCAACGTCACGCGTACCACCGTTGCATTTTTATCTAACAGTTAATAAGCCTGTACGCCGGCACTTTTTAATTTTTGTTTCTCCCCGGTTCCGACAGAAATTTCAAAATACTGAATTTACTTTATTGTTCGCTTGAAATGGTAAATTGAACGACGTAAATTGTGTAAATCTGTGATATCTCGTCCGTGCATTTCGCAATTTGTTACAGTACGCTAGAAATACAGGCAATAGCCTGATTAAATTGCCAAAATCAGCAACGTGAATAAGACATAAATAATTATTTTAAATATATCGGTGATTAATATAAGTCGGTTTATTACGTAAATTAGTAGAACATGCAGACGTTATCTGAAAAAGCAGTACTCGAGACAACAGTCGCGACAACAGTAACGATAACACGATTCCAACTCGGATAGATCTTCCCTAAAGAGAAGCTTTCGCCTTCCGCCATATGCAGGCTATTTCGGCTTTTTACTACGTATGATCATGACGTAAGAACAGCCTGACTTGCTCCTGTCGAAATACGGTTTACATTTACAACTCTCTTCCCGTTCCTCTTAAAACTACGAGAGAACCTACGCGTCACGTTACATTTAATTCGCAATTAAAAAAAAACAAAGGAAAATAAATCAAGGAAAATGTTTAACACGTTCAAGCAGAATAAGCTGCTTATCTCTTGTACAATCAAACTTATTTAAATAAATAAGACCATCTTTAAGGTTCAACGCTACATGTCCGTTGTTTAACCTTATTCGGCAACATTTGCATTTCATTCCAATTTTCGTTAAATTACAGGTTTGTAAATAAAAATTGGAGAAATAAATAGCGTGAATTAGGTTACACCGCCTTATGATAAAAAAAAAAAAGAAAAAAAAAGAAAAGAAGGTGTGAACCATGCCGCCAGAAAGAAGCGCAGATTGCGAACCACCGGTGGGTCATTCCGGTTTCAACGTAAATTAAATTTGAAACAGACTTTCAAACGAGATTTCCAGAAACTATTTACGAATATATTTTACGAGTTATAGGAAACATTTTGAAATTTCATTAGCACTTTGATACTTACTTCGATACGTACGATGCATTTTCGGATCAGTTTTCTACAACAGTTGTTCAAGTACTTTCGTTCGTTCGACGTTTATATCATCGAAGCTGATAATCAGGGGCGAGTCGATAGATGAACGAATACCTACGAAAACAGATTGGTAGCCAACCTTGAAACACCACGGAGCATCGTTGGTTAACCACCGACGAGTAGGAGCTCGTTAAATCGCTCCGTTTCGTCCAGAACCCGTTTACTTCATTTTCATTTCCTTGCCTTTCGAAAGCGATTCTATAGCGAAACAACGGATCCGGCCCAACATCCCCGCTTGACATCCGTCGTAACGTTTATTCCCGTTTGCTGAGCGGCTCTTGCAAATTTTTCTCTACAAGTATCGCGAATTTTTCCGATTTGCGGCGATGCATAAGAGATAGCGTTGCGCGATGATTCGAACAAGTTGCACAACGACTTTTACCGATTAATTATGCAGCGCTGCGCGATACTCGCGAAACTTTCGGCTTTCGCGTCTTTTTCACCTGGGAGTAGTAAGTCCCTTAAAGTACGTTCGCTGTATCCATTCGATGCACTTAGGAAATTTTCAGACAGTAATAACTCGGTGTAGCGTGTGTGCTAGGGCAACTTTCGAATAAAGTTCTCCGCACTCCGCACGGACGCGGCGCTTAGTCCGTAAATAAATGCAAATATCTCGTAAAATAGAGGATTGGGATCTCCTTGATTTCGTATCGTTTCCACTGACTTTCCTGAATTTGTTCAGCTGTCTCGGGAATAATATCTAGAGGCAACGCTGTCAAAGGGATCTTGCTATCTCGTTCGAGTTAATCGGGACGAATAAAATTATGGTTTCGTTTTATGACGACTGTTCGTGGAGGGGATGCCCGAGGAGTTTACAGCCTTAGGTTGTTGCAGAATCTTTGATGAAAACGTAATCCGCGTTTTAACTCCTTATGAAACACCGTTACGTGATTCGCAATTCTCGACCATCAATTTTTAATCCTGGTAACATAGTGGAAAGACGAAACGCATAGCGAAAGAAGCATATCGATCGTATAAATAGCAGTACCTACGTTGATCTATGATTTTTATATCTATATATATTTATATACTACAACGTTTGTCAGTATTTTATCACAATCTATAATCTACAGCATAAAGGACTACTTAAGGGCATTAATTTGTTTCATTGATAAGTACCAACGACACATTTTACAGCGAGTATAATACAGGAATTATTCGTTATTGTTAAATAACGTTACACGATTCGCAACAAATAAGAAATATCGGAGAATAAATGCTGGATACGTTTGAGATCCGATGCTCGGAATGGAAAACTTAATAGAGCATATCGATTCGAAAGGAAAACGAGACTGGCAATTGCATTTTCTTCGTTATTTCTACTTTTTAACGAAACAACGAAAACATAATTTTAAACTGCGAGATTTCCCTCTATAACGTTTAATCAATAAGAGTAAAGTTTGAACGAAGAAAATTAGATTTGACTCGGAACAATGCGATACTACTACCTCCTCGGAATCTTTATTGATTATTACGCAATTATAATAAAAAGAAGTTATCGTAATTTTACGATATATCGTAATTTAACAAACAAGACGAAGAAAGAAAAAAAAAAAAAAAAAAAAAAAACAAAATTTGCTTGTTTCGAGATCTCGCAATACCTTATACTTCTAGTCTATCGTGTTTCTGGATATAAGAAATTCTTGTCCCTCGATGGTATTCGTACGAGGAATCTGCCATTTCTCAAGACAACCGCGCGGACAAATTTGCCACTTGGCTGAGATTTTATTTTTCTAACCACGCACCAGGCATGAAAAATTCGATATATTTCCAGATGGCGGCGAAGCGAGAATCAATTGTGTCTGTCACGAAAAACCTGAACAAATCTGTCGCTTCTCCGAAATGTTATTCTTTGGAACACGCTGAGTGCGAGAACTTTTGCTATTTTTCACGATCACCTCCTGGTAACATGCTATTTCAATACTTTTGACCGTATTCCGGACCGCATTTTCATTTTATTGAAAACCATTTGCCATAGGTAATGAAAATAAATAAATAGCACGTTTCAAGTTTAATATTCGATACATAGATGAACAAATTAAATAATCAAACAAACGATACATAATCCTAACGGTTATAATCTTATCTTATAGTCGCGTTTATAATATGTTTGTTTCGTAATATTTCACCTTGGTTCTTTCTCGTTAAAAACCTGTTGTCTATATTTATTAATAAATGATCGTAGACACGAAACAGCTATGTAAGTATCTACCGGTCGTTAAACGCGGACTTATCGGCAGAAACGCGATTCAACGCGAGATATTATTGCAATGGCAGCCCGTAGCGTACTACAACGAAATCACGTTTTCTTGTTCAGACGGTAGACTCTGCCGCGGTAAGTTTGCCTTTTTATTGGTTAAACTTTGCGAGATCTTTTCACGTAGCGCAGAAACTTACAATCGTGTGCCCCCTCTTTTTAAGGATCCCCCATTCTCGATAGTAGTCAGATAGTAGTCAGAGTAGTCGGAGATGGATACAACGGCGCCGTTGTCGTAACTTTTCGCGGTATTAAATCGAAAGGTGAACGAATTTTTCGTATTATTAGCGATATCTTTCGCAAATTTAAAGATATTCTTAGTTCGTAAGTTTCCCAATCGAACGCGATCGTTACCCAACATTCGGTCGGTGATCGAATTAAAAAGAAAAATATTTAAACATAAATTTGTTCCCAGTTAATGCGTCTCGGCGACGAAAACCTTGTAACCTAAGTATTCCAGTTTTCGTATTACCAATCCCTTTCGACAGCTTGTTTCGCCACGATTCCAAGTAGGAGAACGCACGAATACGGAAGAACAGCGCTTTGTCGCGACGTTTCACTGGTTCTTAGCTACAGCAATTTATATTCGGTTGCGATTTCCGCCTGTTTTCGATACAAGGAAACACCGATACACCTTTTCGCGATACCATGCATCGTTTTAACAACGGTGAAGGCGACCGTTCAGAATGACAGCGAGTTCTTACAATAATCGTTTGTTCCCGTCTTCGCCTAATAATGCTTCGTAGCTGTTGTCAATTGGTCAAACGGACTGTAATGGTCATCGGTTTCGGCCGATAAAAGTTTGAATTATCGGAGACCGTCGTACGAATTACGGGGCCGTGCAGGGTGATAAAGGCCCAAGGCAGATCCTAAAAATAGACGCGGTACGTCCAAGCTGTCTTTGTAAATCAGGAATAGACAATTTTTTCGACGAAATTTTCTTTTCATTAGTAAGTTCTTTGCGAATTTATGATTTATTTATTCCAATATTAGAAAAGACGAACACGTTAACCGAGACGATGTCAAATCGACCGTCGAGAAATTGTACGTATTTTTAAATTCTTAATCCGGTCATTGATTTCGTCTCTGTCCGAAAGATCCAAAATAGAGGATATTTCATTGAAATTTTATTGCCAAACCTTTTGCGAATGTATAAATTAGAATTGAAATATCGGATACGTCAAGAATGGTAACTGAGATGAAGCTAAATCGAGGAAAAATATTTTTGATATTGTAGCAGAAAATTGATTAAAATATCCATTAAAACGAAGTAACGTTAAAAACTAAAATTTAATGCGTATCGAATATATTACGCGTAACAAAAGCAGGAAATTTAATTAGCATTGAAAACAGCTACTTTCTGTTATCGAATCGACGTACCGCGTTACATTAATTTTGGCACTTTATTTTTCTGACATTCAATCGCACCAGGGATTAAATAAAATACCATTTAGAATCCACGGGTATGTAAGTTATTTAAACAAAGCGTTGCTCGTTGTTAGGCGGGAACGAGCGATAATTATTGGAAATTACTCAATTAGAGGACGCAATGAAATTGCATTTTACGTCGTTTCGTTCGAATCGACGTTTATTTGGCAAACAGCATCGCGCGTTATTATCTTCGTTTTGATTCGAAGCGTTCCATTGTTTCACGGCAGGATTCGAGGCACGTTTAAGAAAAGATTAATTGAAAATCAAAAGGTTCGCGATTCGAAAGAACGATTATACACGGATGTTTGTACTGCTTCTAAATTGATTAAATTAAATTAATTTTTATTACTGCCAATTTCAAATAAACGTCGGCAAACGTCGCGGTTGTGAGAAAGAACGAACGATGGAAATTATTTACGTATATATCGTAGACAACGCTAAGAGACGCGCTATCGCGATTTTATTGGTAAAATTTGAAACCGATCTGAAAATATATTATATATAAATATAATAAAATATATTCAAACAGTCGATACAGCGCTACGTTTGTAAGCCATATTCGGTTAGATCATCTTCACTGCGAATACTCTCACGCGGCGATTTTGTCGATAATCATTGCATGAAACAGGAATCAATATTTTTGTAAAAATGTACTTTATCGACCAGTAGCCAAATATCGATCGCGAACAAGAGGGAATGGGAAAAGTTTGATCGATTTTTCGGCTCACGGAGCGAAACAGGGGTATAACCCGAATTTATGGAAGGTTGAAGAGCAACCGACAAAATATTTTTTGTCCGCGACCAACTATGCAAATAATTTCAAGCGTTCGTATTCCACTCGGATAAGGAAGGGGGATGAAAACCGGACGAAAAGGAAAGGACGAATAAACGAGCAAAGAGTAACGCTTAACTGCAACTGACTCCTGTGCGATTTCGTCGACGAGAGTACCGTCGAATCGTTTTGCAAAACGCTCGCCGTTCAGGTGGAAAACGTCAGGCCGAACGTTTTGGAAGAGCCGCTCGTTGTCTGACAGAAGAACGGCGTTAGGCTTTTCATGCGTGTATTCGTCGCTTTTGAGAGAATGCTTAAAAAAGAGATAAAATAAAAAATTCACTTTTTACAACGTACTAGTTCTACAGAAAAATAAATAATACCAATTCTACGTGCCAATTCTACGACGAAGGTTAATGTTACGATTCCATCGATATGTATATATGTGTAATATTTCATCGGTATGGAAGGTGCAAAGTGAAATTCAGTGAACTTTACATCATCTTTCGGTTCTTTGCAACGTATTCTATATATCATATTTCCTATGCATTCGTTAAAATGGTCATACATTGTTTGAGAAAATGTTAATTCGATTTATTCGCAAGTTATATAGATACGAAGGCAAGTCGAAAATGGTTTAACAGGTTTCAGGAGTGTCAAATTTGAAAAATTTTTACCAAAAAGGTTTCGTTCGTATATTTATACACACATTTATTTGAAAATATTTTCAGCTGTTACAGCTGCTATCCGCGAGTTCAAAAATCCATAGAGGAATATAATAATAGAGAGAGAGTAACGATACGATAATACTTCACGATCCGACAAAACGTTTGATCCTGAATGTTCGGTCGTTAGATTTACGAGTTTATGCACGCATCGGGATCGTAAATGGCAGCGGTTAACAGGATTCGACGATCTTCCCACGTTCGATAACTAATTTCGTCGGGATCGTGCGCCACTCGGATTAATATAGGACCGGTGAAATGATAAAAGCGCGATCGCGTTCGCGTTGCTGCTCGAGAAAGCTTCGTTTATCGCCGCCGGGATGAAATATCGGAAATAGGGAGCGGAAGCGACAAAATATTTCGACCGCCTTGCGTGAAAAACCGTCCCTTCGCAAATATGAAAACGAGTGCGGCTACTCTCGCGTCCCGTTTAAAACAGACCACGGGAAGAAGTTTAAAAAATGGTACGGTATCGTTGATACTACGAAAACCGAGTCCACTAGCGTGATCAACGCGGTACAGGCCTGTAAGTGATTCTATAAAACTTTTACACGCTACTCGTACCAATTAAATAGGATATCGTGTGAAAACGACAGATTTATACGCTGCTTCTCCTTTTTCTCTCTCTCCCCCGCGCCCCCCCCCCCCCCCCGCCGCTTTCACGTATCCTATCACGTTGTACGACCACACAGATATAAAGGCCGCAACTGTTCGTATTTTGAAAGCTGAATTTTTTGTCATAGCACGGTACGGTGAATGCGCTTCATTAGCGGGCAACATTTTACCATGTCAAACTTTATATTTCGCGTTTCGCGCTAAACAGTATTTAACGTATTTAATGAAATGTAAGTACAAATAGATTTTAGCGAGAAAAAATGCTCGTACATAAGTAGGTTTCCTCTGCCCCTCTAAATACCGTTTTCAAGTTATAGCCGGTGCTAGTGTTTCAACGATTCTTGCTTCAGGCCGAAGTAAATTAAATACGATTCTGTCTATTCTGCTAAAAAATTTAATACAGAATTCGATTTAATTTTTTCGATACAACCTATACTATATTTGATATTCTATATTCTATATTCTCCGTTACAAGACAGTATCACTTTCTGATCAGTGTAATAAAAGGAACGTGCGACAGTACCTCTCCGTTTCTATATAATGTGACAACTTCACATATGGATACTGTGCTCCTTTTTCGCCTAAAGATACTTTATTACTTTGTAAAAACCAAAAGCGCGTGCGATGTATAAACCGAGGCTGCGCATTCACTACCGACGTTTTCACTTTTATTTCCACGTCGTTGTAACGTGCAGGAAAATAATAGGAAATGATCGAGCGGCAAAGCATCGTTACGCCTCAAATTAACGCAGCGGCGAGCCAACTGAAAGAAACCCGTGCGAAATCAGACGGAAGAAATTTCATGTGGTTATACTGTAACGAAGTTTCGCGTGCAGGCAGCGTAATTCTCGTAAATCATGACATTCCGTAGCCGCGTACTACTAGAAACAGTCTGTTAATGTTAGAGAAACTATGACGGGGACAAATTTGCGCACGGTGTATGAGAAAATACCTAAAGTTGGTTCTCGATGGGTAGAACGAGTTCGCCGGAGCTGAACACGGCTAGGTACGCGTCTAGACGACGCGTGGCTATTGTTGGCCTGCGACTCGACCCGACTCGACGACACGCGGCGAACGACTACAGAAGAGAAACTGTGTGCTCGCTCTGGCTTCATAAAGCAGCTTTATCTAGATCGCCCTCGGAGTTACGAGCTGAAAGTACGGGCTATTAACTCGCGAGCCAGCGCGAGAGAGCAACGCGTCGGCTGGGGCGAGCTTGACAACCCTTCGACTGATGTTTATGACCATACCAATCTATTAGGGGCAATGTGTTCAATGCTAATAATTGCTCAAGAGGTGGCGATAACCGTGTTACTGTCGTATGTCTCGACACGACTTTACGTTTATTTATTTCCGACTACTTTCCACGTTGTTCTGCGTAATTACGATACAACGATACACGACTGTATCGAAAGAAGCAGCAACCGCGGAATGTGTTGTAAAAGCGTCCCTTTCTACCCTTATGTAGTCTGCAAACATTTTACGTCTTGCTTTGAAAGAGTTGTCTAATATTCGGTCGAAACAGCTGGCAAAATGTAACGAGTTGTAAGAGTCTCTGACAGCATGCAAACAAACTAACTCTTAAACCGATATTTCATTCAGAATTGCGCGGTACTCTTCCAACAAATATTATAGGTGAGAAATTTCTACCGCCAGTAGAATGACCAAATATAGGATCAGACGGCACGGCGACGTAGTCCATAGCAGTAGAACACGCAGTATTCAGTCAGATATCTGAGAAACGAACATTATTAACGATACTATACGTGCATTAATTTCAAACGATCGTATGCTGTGTCCAGCTATTGTATTCTGAAATATTTAAATATTATATGAATCTTTTAATATCAAGATTCATTCGTTTAATTCACCGTGCCATGTTAATTCTCTCTACATTCAACGATTCTTTTATAACACCAAGGAGCAATTCTGATATTCTATTAACTATACTATATATCAAATATTAACGTATCTATTATGTACTCGCGTGATCTTCCAATGCCATAATCAATCGAATTCTGAAATATCATTACGCTCGACTATCTAGTTATCCTCCAAGTTTACTTTGGATGGCTAGAAGGAAGACACGCTGATATCGAGTGTATTTGTCTGTTGGGAAATCGATAATGCACCAGGTGCCTAGTTTCGGTTCTATCGTCGATCTTTCGGATGGTTAAGATAAACTACGGTCCGTACGATCTGGATCGAGGGTAAACTCGAATTCGCCAATGGCGTAATCGGAATACCGATCGTACAATTCCAGTCTTGCTAAAATCTTTAAAGTTCCACGAATACGGAATGCATTCCCACGTAAGAAGACGATAGTAATTCGGCTTAAAATCGAAATGTTTATAATTTACGAATATACGACGAAACATACCGCGGATGCACACCACCATACCCTTTCAAAGATACCGACGATAGAAGAATATATTTTTCTAGAGAAACAGTACTATATTATGAAATTAGTAGGAATATCAAACAGAATTGAGAGAGGAGTCGAATATTTTAACTCGAAGAGTTTCGAAAGTTGACTTTTCAATTTTATAAAAGGGTTGAATTCTACAAATTTCTTAAATGGGCGTGTCAGCTTTTAAATCTTTCAACTTTTAACTCCTTTAATTCCTTCAAGTTCCAGAAAAGTTTCTTAATTAAAATTCTCGCAGAACTTCTTAATCCAATGTTTACAATTTAACGTGATGATTATTTCCGCAATATTTTGCGTGCAAACGAAAATACGCATCAAAAATTGTTTCGTGTACTCGCGTCGTCAAAATAATTAGCAAAAAGGCGAGGCAAGAGATTTCAACGAGAGAGAATGTATAATATTTTATATGTTTTACCGTATTTATATATCAAACTTCGGTAATTATGTCAAATAAAGAAAAAAAAAAAAAAAAAAAAAAAGAAAAGAAAAGAAAAGAAAAAAGAAGAGAAAAGAAAAAAGGATGCCAGCATTGTACATTTTAGCAGAGATTCATTCTATTTGTAATATGGAAGAAGCATCGCCGAGGTGACCTTCGGCGGAGTTTAAAGAGATTCATTAATTAAATTTACGACAGAATATCCACAGATTTTAATTGCATTACTTTTAAGGTCGTTGCGAAATTAATGGATATCTGTAATAACATCGAGGACACTTTACCCGATGGATTTGTGACGTTTTAATATTCCGTGCACGAATTAATCGAAGACGAGCGTTTACCATGTGGAATTATACTATACATAACGGCGAACATCCAACCAAGTACATTTAGCAGAGAAACAAATTTCTACGTAAAATAAGCTTTGACTTAAAGTTTCAGAAACTCCGCCCTATACCTCGATAAATCTTCGGTTTCACGGGCAAGTCTTATTCGCGAATTAGGATTCGACTTAGGTTTCTTCGAACTTCTTCTCCAACGTAAATAAATCTTAATTTCGTTTTATAACCACTTCCATCAGCTAAGATTTACGGCAAACTTTCATCTACACTTATTTTTATTATCGTTATCCGATTCGAAATTTCGATAGAACCCGTATTACGGATTCAACAAATCGTATTTTCTCTTAATAGTGAAACATTGATTTATATAATAGTTCTAACTTCAATTCTTTCTAATTATTTGAGGGATTTGTCAAGTTTACCTAAATTTCGCCGCTAAGACAGTCGTTATTATACAAAATTATTGTCGAAACGAATTAGTCTTTTTATAAGGAATTTTCCATGTAAATGTGTATTAACGTACTTTATAGAAATTCCATATTCTTTTGACATTCACGCTTTCATTTCCGAAAATTCCGATGTTTACTACAAACCGTTAAGGCACAGCAAATATTTTCACAAAGTCCTGATACGTGCACATGTTTAATGAAAGAGCTTCGTCCGTCCAACTTTTAAGTCAGTTTATCCTCTCCAAACGATTCTCTCTCATTCGACCGTCTCGCGCAACCACTGACATCCACTAGAAAAATATTTCCTTATTAAACAAACTTCCCTTACCAAACTTTCCACTAAGAATTATTTTAGAGAATTAATTACACTGGAAATTAAAGTTATCGCTGAATAATTATCCTTGGATAATGCAATTCTATACACTTGACGAATTTATATTCTTTCTTGTCGCAATGCAATTATAAGGCATAGTCAGCTTGGTACTTTGTTAATGGAAACACTGTTGCTGGTTGTTGTTTGAGAAAGCGCTTACCGCGAACACGTTAAAGTTTAATCCTTTGAAAGGATCATGGAAAGGTCAGTGGTAGATCCGTGGTGGTTTCTGCACATCGTAATAGCTGTTGGCAGTTAGACGCGGTCTCCCATCGGTGCTGAAAACTCCCGTACACGACACTAATTCCTCTTATTCGACTTCTGTGACGATTGCCGTGATGAAATTTGACGATAAAACTGTTTCACCTTTATTCGCGTCTCACGAGGTCACTTGGTTCGAGCAAATTTAAATTTGGTTCGCTGTAATTCGTATACGTGAAAGTTTTCACTGCGATCGACCACGATTACACGTAATAGACCGGTTGCGGATTTTTATGCAAATGCCTATCCTTGAGATTATGATCAAAGGGTAGAACCTTGGTAGAAAATTGTTTCGCTTACCAAGTCTCGTACTACAAGCTCTATACTTTGGATATTTTCTATATTTTTTCATATTATGCGCATTCTGTGCAACTTTGTAGTTCCAAATTTCATATAATCACCATTATATAAAAATTCGCAGTCTAGTAACACGTACCTATGTATATATATCCCAATATGATTTAATTTCGACTAAAGATATAACAGAAGTTAATCTTTGAACTTTCTTGCCTTTAAGAATTTTTATATAGTTCATACTTTTGCTAAATAGTTATCGAGGATTCGAGCTATATTTCCTCATTCTTCATCTGCAAGGAATGCAATGTTGTTTATCGGGTACCGCCGTAAATTTTACGTAAGTATTACATCAAATCAACGCTTTTATTTATGAGAATTAACGAAAATTTGACATTCAAATGTCGTTCTTGCGCACAATGTACGTAGGTAGAATCCTTAAATCAACTTCTTGCAGGGCATTGACCAGTGTACCACAGAGAGCCACTTGGTTGTGAAACAACTAAACGTGCAACCCTCTTGGACTGTTAGATTTAGGTTAGACTTTGGTTTGGTTTGGTTTGGGAGCGTGACTTAAATCTCGGCTATAGTCCCTGTAGGAGCGCTAAGTCTCAAGTAGAGCATAGGGAGATATAGCTTAGAATTAACGTAACCATTAAAAATAGATGATATAACACACAATTTCACGATGAATAAGACATTGCTTATAGATACATAAGTTGTAATGTATAATTCATACGTATATAAGTTATTTGTAGGTTACGAATAATGTTGGTAAATGCTTGAGAAAACTATTCTCGATATAGTATAGCAAAGGAGAAATAACGACGTCTAGACTGAATCCTCCAACGAATAAAAACGCAAATATGCAAAGTTAAACGCAATGATAACGTAATTTTACAATAATATCAAGCGTCTACATCTATACTCGTTCTATCGTTCTTCGCGTTGATTCGCAGAGAACTTGAAATTTTTGTGTACAGTTCTTTTACATCTTTTGGACTGAAGTTATACATGCATTATGGTATATGACAAATAAAATTCACCCTTGCAATTTCTGTGAAACAAAATCTTCGTATACAACGTATGCACGCACAGTATCGTCTACCTTTTATTCTTTCTTTTCTTTTGTTTTTTTTTTCTCTCACAGCATTTTGTAAAAACTTTTGCAAGTAAGCCAAAGCAGGGCATTGCTTTTTTTCTGTCGTCTCTTGGATAAAGCGCGTCGTCGCACGATCCCTACGGAAGCAAACTCGTCGAGTCAAAGTTTAATCCCACGCCTAGAAAGATTATGGGAGCTTCGGTAGTTCTGGCATCACATAACGAGTATCTTATTTAAGATCCCGATGCCGTTGCAGTTCGGTTTATTCGCGGCTGGCTCTCGCGACTACAGAATATCTTGGCTTATATTGAAAGAAAACTTGCGCAACTTCGGCGACGAAAGTTACGTTCTTTTTGGCTGCCTTCGTTGCTGGTTGCAGACGCTTATGAAACATCGTATTTATAGTAGACGGTATCCACGTTTTGTATACTTCGTCCTTAACGATCGTCCGGTTCAACTTTTCATTCTTTGATCGACTTCGAGTCTTGGAAACTTCGTTGTTTCGCTAGACGCTCCGATGAGCAAGAATCCCAGGCTTTCTATTTTATTCGATTTCCTGTTATTAAGTAGGAGGCTGTCTTATCGATACCACAGTCGCGTGAAATCGCTAGTTACGCGAACGAATCGATGACGAACCGTCCAAGTCGAAGTTTAATCCATTATAGATAGCGTTGAGAGAGTTGTCAGTGTTCGAGAACTGCCGCTCTATCATCTTATTTTCACACTTTGTTTCGATTTTTCTCGCGCATTTCGTAAGCATCGTGTCTTTCAAAGAACGATAGAGCTCGACAAATTTCGGTTCTATCATTATATAGAACTGCCTGTTAAATTCTCGAACTCACCTTCTTAGCTTTCTTAAAAAAGAGTATACTTTTCAGGAAGATCTACAATAGCTGAATTACGTGAACGAATCTTCTTACCTCTATTCTTAAAAACGTCGACAACAATTGACGGGAAATGCCAAAAAGTATACACGAAGAACAAAAAACACCTTTAAGGCAGTATTCTTTCGTACGATTGGAAAAATTTCGATACTACGAGAATGAAATATAGAAGCGAATAAAAAACGCTTCATTGGGAAACGGGGATAAGTGCAGATATCTTCAAATACAAGTACCATTTTAACCACTTCTGTATCCCTTGGATTTTCTCGATACAAGCCTCGGTTCAGTTTGCGGTTCGATCTTCTCAACCAATGTCGTCGGAAACTGAATTGCCAGCAGTGACCGAGTCTGTCCTTTAAAACCAACCTCGACCGATCGAGCGAGTAACGGTCACGTTGGCGTCCTAACGGAGTCGTTTAGCAGGTGACGTGGTGTTACTTCCCACGTTGGCGGGTCTTCGGATACATCTAGGAAGAAAGAAGGCAGCTCCACGAGCCAGCGGCTGTTAGAGCCGGTCGTGCGAGGCGACGAAGCGAGGTTGTCGCCCCGGGAACCCAGAGCCGAGAAGACATTAATTACTCTTATCTGTGCAAACAGTAGGTCCGTTACAGGCGCAAGCGAGGTCGGGTCCGAAGACTCCACGAACCAGTCCGGTTAGTTGTAGCCTGCCCTCGTTCCGCAGCCTCTAAAACCGCGTCGCTTTCAATCGTACGGCTACCCCGTAGCCCGAAGATACCTGCTTTTCGACCCTCCAACCCTTCCATTCACGGCATCGGGCTTTTGTGCTACGAAATACGAGGCTGGTCGCGGTTAAACGAACCGTGCCCACCGGCCAAATCCAGCTACACTGACAAACCTCGCCGTGTACGATACGCTACTCTCTGTCGGCACGCGAGAGGATTAATTCTTCGCTCGCCTCGCATCCATGAATTTACCTTTGGATCGTGTTGCCTTTACGATAAACCGCAAAAGTTGCTAATCGTTCTTTGGAATATTTCGTGGAAAGTTTACTGCCTCTGGGAGCATGTTACGGATTAATTAACCCTTTACGATCAACGGCATACCTTTTTCTTGCCACTGCCGACTAGTCGAAGCAGTCGAAATATTTACCGCTGTCGTAGCAATGCCATCCGGATTCTGCAGACACATTTTGAATGCCGCCGTTATGATAAACGTACGTTTAAGATAAAATTTAAACGTCGCCATACGGTAACATCCGACGGTAGAAGGTTAATTTCTTCACGCATGGCCAGTTTTTTGCTTTTGGGAGATTCCTAAAGCGGGCATTTGATTTTAATTAATTAAAAAGCAGCGAAGTTGTTGCACAACGGTTCATGTTCTAGTAATACTTTGTTTACTATAGCACTGTATACTATACTATAGTATACTATAGCAAAGAGCGAAAAGCGTTTGAGTTACAGCTATGGATGTGCGAATGAAGGGTACTTAGTCTAAAGTGTTAGAGATGCGAAAGAAGAATGTTTGAAGAGCTCGCGATTATGCACGACTATTCAAGGCTGCGGTGTACGTATCTCAATGTCTACACTGAACGAAAGAGAACTTGAGAGAGAACTAAAGGAAAAAGAAATGTGCGTGATAAATGATTATGGAAAATAAGTACGCGAGCAGGTGAGAGTAAAAAATTGAAGAATTAAAGAGAGTCGAGAGTTGAAAGTTCAGGATGTGCGTCAGCTTCTGGATCGAGAGTTTTTCCTAGAGAATTAAGCATTTAATCGGCGCGAAAGTCATAATTATCGATGATATATCGTTACCAGATATAATTATTGTTTTGTGCAAGATTTTACGGGCGAAAGTCGTCTTGCGAGTGAACATTCTCATGAATTTTCAATATGAATACAAGTAGTGTTTAAATTGGAAATAAATATATTTTGAGTCAAATATATTTTGGGTCGTGCCAGTAAACGATCGATCCAGAAATCTTTTAAAAGTCTTTTACAAGACGCTTCACGATCTATATTTTCGCACTAGTCTACAAAACTATCTATCATTAATAGCTTTAATAATTATCCCGAATCTTGTCGTTAATATTCACCGGTAACAAGAGTATATTACAGAGACAGCCGCAGGTTAATACGAAATGAACGCGAACCATGCAAAACTAGTTGCGTATACCGAATGGCGAACCAGAAACCTGCTCTCAACTACCATTCTTCCGTTGCCATCGCGTTGAAACGCATGTAAATAAATCCCGAGACAATTCTCCACGAGCGAAAATTACTTTTGGACATTAAATTCGCAAGATAATTACGCGCACAAATTTTCCAACAGGGTTGGGAACACGTGTCTGGTGGTGCAGATTGATGTATACTTCTACAATGCTGATTCGCAACCGTGCCCTGACTACGGGTTGAAGTAATTCTTAATAGTGTGAACACGCGATTGCAGTATTTCGGAACAATTCTTCGATGTGGTGACGATCAATTAACGCGAAGTAAATTTTTTTATGCGACGAAGTTAAACGATTCTAGACGTTAATTCTAGAGTTATGGACGGAGAAAGGTTAACAAACAAGAGTGTAATTACGGCACTTTATAAAGCATTAAGCGGATACTTAATGCTTTATTAACCAGAAAGAATTGACTTTTTCATTCGTTCGATCAAATTTTTTCAGTTTACTGCAGGAAGCGAGTATCATGTTTCAAAAGAAACGATGTAAATTTAATATGCTGATTGCTCGATAAATGACAAATTTTGCACCTGGAGATTCTCAGAATTTCCAGAGTCACTGACAAAAGATATACAATGAATGAAATAAATAACGTTGGAATAACAACGCGAATAGAATTTAAAATTAAATACTATACAACGATCCGAGTTCTCTGCATCGATTAACGATAAATTTTCAATCAGGAATTTCTCGATTTAAAAATTCCTGCCTTTAAGAAATAAAAGAGACTCGTCTTGTAACAACGGTTTGATATTTCTGCATCAAAGACATAGTAAGAAATTTTGGAAATTTGCGAAGTTTGTAGCATAGCGTAGCGAACTGTGCTTCAACTGCCATCCAAAAAAGTTGCAAGGAATGGAACGAAATGTCTTGTCCGTGGATCGTTCTCAGGAATGATAAACGGTTTGGGCTGTTCCGTCGAAAATCTCTCGACTGCACAGTTGTAGCTCGGCCAGAGCTGACCTATTTGGCCGGCGTTTCCACAGCGTGATACCGCTTAAGCTCAATTTACGTAATATCGACGTAACCGAGGCAAACTGAAGGAGAACTAAGACGAGACAGCAATGGGAAGATAAAGGGACGATGTGGTAGATCGGCGTGTGGAGACGAAAAAAGATGCGGAATAAATGGAACAAGATGTTTAAAGCGAGAAGAGAAAGCGAGTAAAGATCATTAGAAAAATCGTGGTATAAACGTTCGAACTGTGAAATCATCGACAGAGATTTGAAACAAGAAAAGATGGAAAAAGAGCAATTACTCGCATTCAGAGGGATACACGGGTAAAGATACGAGAATAGCCGAAGAGGAAGTAGAGAAAGGCTTTGGTGTTTCGGTAGAAAAATATTTACATCTCGGAGAATAAAGAAGGGGACAAAAGTGCGCTGGAAAATGAAAGAAAATAAAGCGGAGGACGGAGGGAAAAGACGCGACTCGTGAAAACAGAACTACCACGAAACACCTTAAGAAAAGGAAGGGAAAGAGATTTACAAACGGAGATGGTTCGGAGGAGGGGAACAGAAACAGTGGCGGAAACGAAGTAAATGAAACACGAAATATAGGAGAAAAGAAACGGATTGTGAGAAAAAGGGGTGGGTTAGGGAGTGGGAAAGGGAGTGGAAAAGGGAGTGGAAAAGAAAGCCATTCGAGAATCAAAAGGATCCAGAAACGACGTCGATGTAGCGTGTCATCGTCGTTGTACGTGAACTTACCGATCTCAAGTCCACTTCCATTACGATGCCAACAGCGTTAACTAAATATTTCAGGATACTTTTGGATGCCCTATAGCACGTAGCTGCACATACTTTGCACCGATTTTCGTCTCTTTCGTCGACGAAAGCATCTCGAAATCGAGTCAACCACCTCCTCTACCCCTTTCGTTCGTAGAGCTGCGTTGTTTATGAAAACCTCTTGTCTTCGTATCCCGGCTCGTTTCGACGACAACGACGCGACGTTTGCGACGACGTTTTTGACGAGGCCCGTTGTTTTCCCTTTCGCCCTCTCTCTAGTACCACTTACCGGCTGTACTATTCGAGACCGCACGAATCGAGCCATTTTGCAAAGGAGAGCGCGCCTCGTGCCGAGTATCCGAATGTCTCTGAACACGAACGGCCTCTTCGCGTTCTCCAACCTGATACCTCTAGCCGACGATAGCCCGGGGGATGAGAAATATTGAAACGCCGGCACCATCTCTGTCTAGTATATCTATTTAAATGAAAACGGAGTTATACGGACGGTATCCTTGATACGTGTTCGGTTTGCAAATGTCGTCACTTGTTCTCATTGATCGGTTTGTTACGTCTGTTACCCTATATAGTAATTATCGATTATCCTGCGAACATCGTTACCTGTCGGTAATTAATCAGGCGACCGCGGACTTTTATACATTTACGGAAAATTTAGAGATGCGAATAAAATATCGAATAAAAAATCAGATATCCGAAATACGATTCCGTTTATGAAAATATAAATTTGAAAAAAATAGATATCCATAGGTTGTTAGTCGGTGATGTTTGCCATTTTTCTGCTAACGATAAGCTCTCTGTTACCTTTTTATAAAACTCCTGTCGTCATTCTTTTAAAATCAATCGGCACAGTTACATCACCTACAGGATGGTCTGGTACGCGTACATGTACATGTATAGACGTATCCTGCGGATTTAATAACATCGATTCCCTCTCGTTTGTTCATTTTGAACGAATTACTAACAAATAGGTTGATAATCGAGAATTACGATAACGATTAATTCATTCTATAATTCTGTCGTTTAACGCAAGATAATATCGTTCTATCGAACTAGCGATAATTTGTATTATTTCGAGGTATCGAATCTGTGATTCGAATCAACTCGGTCGAGTTACCGATTACCAGCAATTTCGACTATAAAAACTAATGGTATAGCTTCGTTTGGTCGAACGTTTTTAAACCGTTGCAACATTTCCTTATGCTTGTTTAAGAGGTTAAAATGCACATCCACGTGAAAATTATTGTTGGTTTAACCTCTTAAACGATAAGCTGAGTACGCGTTTTCCATAGTGTACACTGGATGACTTCACCGAATGATCGGAGCCGTCCCTTTACACGTTAATCTTATCGGATCCGCGCTGACGTCGAATCACACGTCGATATATCGCTGTATTTCAACATATACATACCCGTTATCCTTTCAATTTCATCCGCGTGAATTAAAATTATCCAGTGAAAGAACGCAATTGACGATACACGTTGTATAACGCAACTTGCACGGTCGACGAGTCAGCTGAATAACTGAATACGACGTTAAGTTCTCGACGAATTTTTTCAAGAGGCGGATCGCTAAAATGGCCGAGCAGTTTCGAGTTCTCTTTAGCTTTCGTTCGAGAGAATCTCCGAGAAGAAGTCGCGTTAATTATTATCCATTAATGCTGCAGCGATTCGAGCAGAATCCCGGATTATGGAACGTCTTGATGAAAGTTTCGGAGACGATTCTACGCGAATTAATACCGGTATACCGGTGTACCAGCGGGACCGGTGTGCTACTTCCAGCGCACACGCTCTTTCTTTTATCGTGTCGCGACAATCTCAAATTAGCAGCACAAAAATTTCATCCAAGTGGCTGCCGTTTCCTTTTTACGACTTCCAGTTTCACCACCTACGTTACGTTCAGTTCGACCAACTTTAACGACGCGTTTCTCACGCGAGTATGGAATATATACGAGGAATCATGCCACCGGTGGAAATGAACTTTTCACAAGTATCATTTCCGTAATGTTTTTCACGTATACTTCTTCTCGCGCGTCTCCGAAACGGATGAAACCTTTTTTTAAGCAACTACAAAGAAGAAGCTTGGAATTACATTAATTAAAATGTTTGAAAATCACGGTAATACATATTTGCGAAGAAATAAAATTGTAATCATTGAATCGTTTCGTTGTATAGAAATATGTGGATAATATCGTCGTCGAGACTTTTTCAATACGACGAGTAATCTTTTCTCCGAAACAAAGACATCGGGGATTCGAGTTCCTACATCCGGTTTTTCGTTTCTTGTCGCGGTAGATGGAGCGTGCTGCGGTGAAATGGAACATCGAATAGAAAGGTGGAAATACAGTGAGTTTGTGAACTAGTATAATGTACAGGGTCGATGTGAAAGTAATGGAAGTTTCTTCAATACATAAAACAGCGAAAAAGAAAGAAATATTCTACTCTGTCGAAGATACATCGCGCGTCAAAAATATCGTCTCCGCAAAAAGTTCATGAATCGACACCCCTATATACTTTATTTTAGAACAAGGTTACACGAGCAACGTCTACCACTTTCTTAACTTTGGAAATTTTCGTGCAACTCGAGGTATCGAGTACGAAAACTTCTCAGTGAGAATTTCGCGTGAACAGACACAAAATATTTCATATGTTACGAAATTTAATTAAGTATCGTTCCCTTCTCGCGTTTTTTTCCTTTCGTTGTTGTTTTACAATTCTTACAAATTTTCTAAATATATCAAAACATTAGTAAAACCACTCTTCTACTTTATCCTTAAATATAATTTTGATACAAGGTTCTAGCATCGTCGTAGCTTGCTTTACCGTCCACTTTTTCTCTCTTAAATGGCGTTAATTTAATCAACGGTCCACGACATACGCACGAAATGCGACGTTCGAACCAATTAACAATGTAACGATGTTATCGAAAAATAATTCGCGCGTACGACTCTCACTTGGCGCTCTCTGCCAATCGTCACTCGTCCTCATTAACGAATTTCGCGAGCTTGTCGCTAGTTAATTTCACGTGTGCCTTTCCCGGATCTCACAATTGCCCGGGAACAAACTCAAGGTTACAAGTGCGTACTTAACTGGAAAATGAACAGGATGATCGCTAATTAAAGCTCGCAAGTTTTGATGACGCGTGACAACTATGAACTCCGTTGAAACATCTCAATCGTTTGAACAATCGAAAGTTACACTCGACTGTTTCATATTTTTAGCTCGCACATTTTTTCGTAACGATTTTTCCAACGAAATTTTCCAACTTTGGAATAACGTCTCGGAATAACTTTGGAATATTTCAAAGGCTCGTTCGTTTCATTCCTTTACGAGAGACCCAGGCTGTTTTCTGCGTATGCAAGATCCTTGAATCTTTGAGATTCTTTAAACGTGTTTTTTTAAGAAAGACAGGTGAGAACGAGAGACCCTGAGATTCGACGAGGTCATAAAATTCGTTTTCCATCGAATTGATTAATTGAACTAAATGATGCCGAAGAAACTCTAACGCGCGGAACGCTGTTCAATTTTGTGTTAAAGAAAGCCAAATCTGAATTAAATAAATAGATTTCAAACGTTATTTAAATTGCTAACGTTTCAACCAAGAGTTGATCTAGTTCCTACCACGTTTGGCAAAAGTTACTACGTTATTAAACGATATTGTGTCAGAGAATACAGACATCTTACAAGCGATCCAAGTGCGGAAATACGGGAAGCTTTATATAACGGCGATAATCCTCGTATAACATTGTACTCGAGTTACATGGAAAGTTCCATATTTGAGTTAAGAAAATAATCACTGAAATTTGTACAAATCTTCGGTGTCTTCGATATCAATGTACATCAATATTTTACCATAATCAGTGATTTTCTTAGTCAGTTTCTTAGATGTTTTTAATAACATCCGATTACATCCATTTGATATCTCTTTTTTCAATGAGAAGAGTAGTAAAAAGATAAAATAGTAGTAAAATAATAAAAGCGTCGACGGGAGAAAATTTTGCATACACCATTCATTGGTCGTGCAAGCACTTGTCGTGTGACGTGAAAACGCCTTCAAATTTTCTTGCGCCATCCTCTCGAACGGAGAATACAGGATGAACGAGGCTCCGTCGACAGGGACGTTAATCGTTCCTGCAAACTGCTCGACGTGGTTGTTACAAGACGACCGGGCGTCGCATCGTCGAAGACGACGATAATCTCGCTCAAAATTCGCCAACGTCGACGGCTATTAAGTACGTTCGAGTTTGTGCGAGGCCTCTTTAGCACGGAACGCTCGGAGGAGCCAACGGGCTAGCAGCGTTCAACGACAAACCGAAGCCTCGCGATAAGGAAGCCAAAGGTGACAGGAGCCGAGGCACATTGGCCAAGTGCCAAACAATCCTCTCCGAGTCGTAAGCACAAAAAACGCGAAATAAAAAGAAGAAGAAGAAGGTTTTCTGGAACTTTGTTTCCGTTCGTCCCTTCGGCCGTCGAATTCTAGTATCTCGCGAGGCATTAATAGGCACGAATAGGATGAACAACTGGACGTAGCGATCGTCCATGCGAGACAGGTAACGTAACAATCGTGACTGAAAGAGACGCAACGAACGATGAAAGACTAATAAATACGCGAACAAGTTTCTTTAACTTTCTCATAGTTGATGCATATAAGAATCTGTTATACCGTAACAAACGGTGGTCGATGCAATTCGAAATAATTTCATTCAGAGAATAAACTACGTAGAATTACGTACAAAAGTATGATTCTCACAATGAAAAATATTCTACTTTGTCGATGTACAAACATCGGTGTAAAAAATATGGAAAATATATTAGTATTCGAGCAAATCGACGAGTAAAATACCTAAAGATAAAGGATAACGAAAACTAGGAGTACATTAATCTCTACTTTATTTGAAGTACGTAAATTAAATATTTAACGTATTCGTCAGAGAAACTAGGTTAGCAATCGTGGTTGTCTGTAGTCACTGGCATCTGTCTTTTGGCTTAACACACGCAATGGAAGGACGAATTCAACAAGAACGTATCCTTTTTAGTCGAGTCCGTAAGATCTCGAGAGTGGCCGAGTTTAGCTCCAGCCATTCCGTTTCGCACGCTAAATATTCATGATACGAGACCGCATATCTTGGCCATTGTTCTAGGCTGTAGAGTGGAAATACGGCAAAGCCACAGCTGGGTCGTGCAACAACCCCTTAGTTCTCCTTCGTTTCTTCGTCCAGCATGCTTCATTTCTATCATCCTATTATTACTAATCCCTTGTTTCTACGCAAAACATATGTCTCAACGCGCGACTGCATCTTGAACGTTCGCTATAATTCCGACATCGATGCATCCGTCAAAGCCTGTTTGTTCATTTTTTTGCATCATCGAACTGCTTCAAAGCATTAATTTTGTACTATCGAAAGAAATCATAGTCGCGTATTTTAAATAACGATATTTTCGAATTTCTAAACACGCCATAAAATTTATAACCGTTTGTTTGAAATAGAATTATCATCGAGAAATAGATCTATCCGATCATAAGGTAACATACTGCTTTAAACTATATCATTCGTCATTTATATCTGTCTGACTCCAAAGTCTAATAATCTAATAAACGATCTACTTAAGGTCAAGTCCACATCTATAGACTTTTCCGCGACTAAAGCGACGATTTATTTACATCAGAGCTTACATTATTAAATCTCCTTTGTTTACGATGCAACAAGAAATCTCGATACAGGATTCGGTATTTTTCTCTTACTTCTCGGTATTTATTCGATTTATTTATTATTATTCGGTATGTATTATTCGATATTATCGAGTTCTACTTACTCTACTTACCGACGTATAAAGAATTTTAAAGAGTTTATACGCATTTTTTCTAAGAATATCGTAGCAACGTTGCGAAAGTTTCTTTGCTCGTTTGTATTCGAAGGTACGCCGATTCTTCGATGGGTAACAAAGAAAATCGTAACTTACGAGGTTCACAGTGGTACTTGGGAACAACAAGTTCCCCGGATAGGGTGATAATGAAACTTTGCCCAATTAATTGCTTCACATTATACAAGAAGTACGCGTTTATATAGCTTAGGTACATATTCACCCCTGTAGAGCCAAGTACACGGAAATGTAAACAACTGTGTGGTTACGTAATCGATTATGAAAGCCTGTTAGCTTAACACGGTCTAAATTACAAAACAGTTTCAACGATAATAGTAGCTACTGCCTATACACTTGTCAAGGAGCACTTTGAGCAGCGTCAAGTAAGGGGACAAATATTTGAGATAAATGGGAAGATCGCATGCCGTGTACGCTGACTCATTGACAGCGTTAAACCGAGCTGTAACCAATTTTGTTTTTCTTCGATGTATGCATATTTAACCGAACGTTTACGATTACGATAATTAATGATTATTGGACACGTGCATACTTGTACCACGCGTAGATTCATAAATCAGTTGACATAATGTAATCTCGATCGCTTGACATTATCTAGAATAGAATTTCAAGATTAATATGTATCCTACCGGAATGAAACGGTAGAATATTTCCGAATGCATTATACTAATTATAATGCAGGGATATCGTTAAGAATTGTTCGAGATAATATTGCACAAATGTCCTGATACGCTATATATCATGGTACGCTATATATATATATGGTATATAGATGCGTATCTATTAAATTTAATGCAATTTATTAATTAAATTTTTATGTTTTACGAATATATGGCGGAACAAGTTCTCGATAGTTATCGCGCGATTATAAATCGTAAATGTCGACTCGCGATTCCGCGTGAGAGCTGTTTACCTGAAACGGAAGCGATCGTAAAGATAGACTTTGCATAATCGATCGTATGGAGGGGCCGGCCGACTTACTTTAAAAACGGTTCCCTATATTAATATCATCGTAGTATAGATAAAAAGGCATCGTTTGATTGCTTTCACAAGCAGTCGAGCGAATTATTTTGTTGCACGGGAACTAATCGTTTACGAGCAGCGATCTGTCGTTACGACTTCTCATGGATGAGACTTTTATTCGAAAACGATGAAGATTTGAGAAAGAGCTGGACAGTAGTGCGACGGGGTGAACAACCACGAAAGGAACGAAAAGATATTGCATCTATAGGTTTTTGGCTGTACAGTGCATTCGAACATGGAACAATACGAATAGATACGAATAGATACGAATAGATACGAATAGATAGACCCAATACAACACAGTTTATTTTCAGAAAGCCACTGCAAACCTGAAAAATCTACCGACTTCGTTTTCCGTCGACATTTTTCATACATAAACGCAACTATGTTCTTCGTTGTGCAGCTAAATTTATCTATCGTACACGCATACGAAATATACACTAGTATATACTATAAATAACATTTCGATAAATTTAGTAGTTTACATGTACTTGTAAAGTACTGTTTTACAATATTATTTAAAAAAATGTTTAATATTAAAACGGCGATAGATACTGTACAAGTTTCTTCGCTGATCAAATCTGCTCGAGGAATACGAAAGGAGCGTTCATAGCGAACTCGTTATCACTGTCTAAACTCGAAGAGCTCGTTTGCAGAGCATAAAGGCAACTTGTGCGCGTTCTCAGCTGGCATGTTGGCGTAGAAAAGAAAATCGGTCCCAAACGTGCGGTTTCACGATCGCGTAAGATATTAAGTCGATCTCGACGGCTTTACGATCAATCATACAAGCTGTTTACGTTAGAGCTCACACGCGTTCCGTCGGATTTATGACACGTCCCAGAACACTCCGGTGTTATGGCACGTTATAAATACTGCAAGTGTAGGATAAAAGTTCTGTCCGCTCTCCTTTCTTCTCGTTCTCGATCAAACGTTTTTTTTTTTTTTTTTCTTATAATCTGATTTTATCGCGCTTTATAACGTCTCCCATGTCCGTGATTTAAGCACGAAAAAGTAAAAAAAAAAAAAAAAATTCAATTCCGTCCTTTATTTGTCTAAACGGACAGAAGTTTTGCAACCGCACGGTAAATGTTCTATCGTACCGTTTAAACGATCGTTTAAACTCACAGCCTAGTCGAAACGAAACTGTTACTTTGGTCTACAAAGAGTCGCTCTCTTTTTTAGCTCCCTCTTACTTCCTGTTCAAATATTGCTTTTGTCTTTATGGCGCAGAGAGAAATTCACGGATAGAATTGTTTTCTCTTGGCATTTCAAACGCTGTACACTTGTCGAACGTAATAAGCCTACGGCAGTAGTTTTTCGTACTTTTGGCAATTATGTAGGAAAAGGGCACGTTTTAACGATTTCGATGACCTTGATATATATCGTCCAGGTCAACGTTCCGAGCAACTTTTTCCTATACACGCTACCGTCGTATTTTCGCCTTAATTACTTAGAAATTCGTAAGAAGCTATTCGCAATTCGACGCTTCCCGTTAGCAACTTTCTCTCAAGGGCGGCTAGCATCTTTCTCTAACCACCGACATAGAAATTAACCAATTAACAGCAACATTCATTTCGCTCGCTTTCCGAGCGGAGGCTTTACTCGACGAATCCGATGATCTCGTGCCCCTAGACACACCCCATCCGTAGTTTTCCTCTACAGCATCACCGCGACGGATAATACATTCTCGTACGATCTCGTCAGCGAGAAAAACAAGGGTCTTTACGATCAGTGGATACTTCACGTTTTTAACTACGAGTCCGACTTAGACTTTGGAAGAGAGTATATTCGTTATCCCGTTGACCGCGGGTTCGTTATCGAACCTAAGACCATTGTCACTAGCGGTTACTCGTCGATTCTGTAATACTCACACTTGTGCCAATCAACATTACCCCGATTGCGTAACAACGATGGCTAATACCAGGGAATATTCATTACACGCCCCTACCCTTAATCATAACCTTAACCCGACGTATATATAATGATAAATGGTGGTAATCGAATTTACGATACACTTACAAAGTGGTCTGACATAAAAAATAGGTCATGTTAGCGTTACTATTTGCGGCCGCCGCGAGGTCCATTCTATAATCCATTCATCTATCTTTCTCATTTATATTAAAAATGATTGGCATCGATAAATCAAGCTTATGTTGGACTGTATAAAAATGCGGCCACTTGTGACTATTTCGGAAACGAAGGCCGAGCGACGCTTAGAATGTTAATCCGAACAATTTCTATATAATTACCGTACTTTGTTCTACGTTTATAAGATTTCTCTACGCAAAAATTCTAAGATCATTTTACGAATATATATTTTTATAAACATAATTGAAAAATATAATCTAGGTGGAGAATTGTTTCATTAAATATCGTCTTGGTTATCGCAGTCTGGTTAGATTCAGGTGAAATTTCTTTCGGAAGGAATAAATTGTTATTCAATCGTATGTAACTGCAGAATTTTCCTTTTTCCTAAATACTTGTTACGATTTAAGGCTGTTTGGAAACGTTATATTTCCATTTTTCGTAAATAGCTTTTCTACACTTGCGATATTGCCTTATCTGAATACGAAAATGTGTATATACACGTAGTCTCGCAAAGTGGTATTTGGAAGGGAATCTTAATATACAATAATATGCGTATCCACCGCGCTATCGGGATATTTCACGATACGATAAACGTTTCACGCATGTGTAGCGAAGTATCTAATCTCATAAGCTCCTTTAAACCTTGATCCCAAATTCTACATCTCCTTAACCTATATCGAATGGGTCTAGCACATTCCGACTTAAAGTTCTTTAAATCGATGATCTAGATTTTCTTAAAATTTCCTTCGATATTTCGTGGCATGGTGGAAGTTATAGGAGGCACATACGTGTGATATTCCGAGAATATCCACAAATGGAGCACAACGCTCTCTTTAACTCTTAGCTTCCCTTCCCCCTCTGACTCTGTTCACCTGAAATCTTTGTCCATTGCTCTCTGCGCTCTTTGCAGTTCTTTGTAGCTCTTCCTCTCTTTGGCACAATTTCCACTCCGGCATTCTAAAGAACTCTCATTCGCCACTTCATTCAAACGTCTCACTCGACGCTAACTTACAAATTCTCACACGACCCTGTCCATCGCCCAATTAGTTGGCACACTTCACACAGCGCGTGAATTCTTTCAATTCCGCAGAAGCGTATAGAGATTTATCAATGTTCCGAGAATTTCAAATTGTTCTATTTAATTCATTTTATATCGGAGATTAGAAAACTAGAATTTACTGTACGAATTTTACTAATCAAACGAACCGTCGCGTACAAATTTACAACTTACAGCTTTGATACATTCGTGCAAAAAAGTATCTATCTTATGCAGGATATTGTAGTCAAAATAACCGAAGTATGTATGATGTAAAAGAATATTCTACAAGATGAAACGAAGAAATATTCTAGTAACATAGATATGTATATGCATAGAAAAGTGTACTGAAACGAAGAAGATGATATCGTTGGTTTTGAGATTTGACACTGTTAAAGCGTTAAATTTCAATTTAACAACTTACATTTTCTATATCGATCACTTTGTTCGGTTCGATCGATATAACAGGCCAATAAATAATTATCGATTATATTATACGAAGGAATATATGGAAGTGAAAACTAGGAATTTAATGGTACCTACGTTGCAGCCAGGAAAGTAAGTACAGGATAGACGTGTATCCTGATGCAATACAATATTCCATTTTGCAGGTAATAAATAACCGGGTTAACCGTACCAAAGAACGTAATATTTCGCTGTGAAAGCCGCGTCCAGAGCATGGTTTAAAACAGGGCTGCGCAATTCAAATTCTGGCACGAACTCAACTGTAATTGAATTTACAGCGGTCGAACCTCGGAAGCTTGGCTCGCGGTATTATTCTTACGCAAGCGCGTCGCTACGAATATCGTCGATGACACCAGAAAAGAGAGGCCAACTTTACTAGGAATTATTCCAATTCAACCACTATTCGTTCAATCCGTTGTATCATCTTTATTGCTCTGATCCAAGGCTTTGATAACGGGAATAGAACGAGCCAGTTTTGAAGTGTATATATAAATAAATAAATAAATAAATAAATAAATAAATAAATAAATATATATATATATATATAGTAAATATGTATATAGAAAATAAGTAAAACTTATCGTACCACCGATTACTATGGTAATATATATTATCGCGCATGTTTATGCAAACTTATATTTCTATGCAAATAGATGCAATTTTGGATCTTTAGGTTTTGAATAAATACATACAAATCTACAGTCTAGTCATAAATAATCGGACACCAGCCGGGCACTAGTTCGCGAGAACTACTTAGATTATCGTACGAAATAATGGAAAGTCGGTAATTCCGATAATTCTGCTAGCTAACGTCGAAACAAACCACGGTGATCGACCTACTGCGAAGGACCTGTTTATCCCACTTATAGCTGAGAAATCAAATAATCCGGAAACAACATTTTTAAATAAAAATTACTATCACGACGTTGTAATATTCTGTAGATCTAGGTACAGATAGGGTATAGAGTAGGTCGATAGGATACAATGGCGAAGAAGAAGAGTCGTAAGCAATCCGTAATAGGCTCGCTGTTAATTCGTCTAATCGCGGTGCGAGATAGAACAATTCTGATAAACTCTTTTTTCCTATGTTCTCTCGTCACGTAAGATCTATAAATCGAGCGTGACCTGTGAACTCTTTGTACACCCTTAAATCAAGACACAATGGGCTTGTAATTCGCTTTAAATCGGGTCTAGAATCTCACGGGGATACAGGTCGTAGGGGAAATGTTGACATGCATGGACGCTCGCCTTAAAGAAGAACAACAACCGCCGGAACATGCACAAGTTTCAGAGTGGCGGTGCTTACCGAGACAAGAAAGATCTTGTTTTACAACGACGCAAAGGTAATTCCGTTTTGTCATTCAGCAGCTGCAACTTGTTTCGGTCTTTGGCTATCGTACACCTGGCTTCAAGCCGTAGTTAATTAAAGAACATCAGTTACAATTACAGTTACGGTTAACTTGAGATCCGAGAAAACTCGAAGGAAATAGAGTACTTTAAAGTCAACTCCCCTAAATTAAAGAATTAACTGCGGGTAAGACGGGTGGACGTAACCTAGAAAAACATTTTTTTTTTTTCTGTTTTGCATACAGAACATTTTATTTAGTGCGATCGGTATTGAATAGATGCCGATTCGATATTTATCGCCTCGTATTTTAGACGTTGTCACGCGGAAACGTAGAAATAATATACAATTTTGTAATAAACGTGTCGCTTACAAGCTTGGCGTACTTAAGAACGTATTAATAATCTGATTTTAAGAAACCATCGCGATAAGAGATCTTTCACTGTAAGTAAATTTGTTTAATCAGCGATGAAAGGACAATAAACGTGTAACAGGATTCGACAAACTATATTCGAATATTATTTATCCAAATTCTGAAAGGATGTTGGCTAGTGTTTTATGGGATATGGTATTTTAGAGTAATAATTTTAGTGTGGTTTCTCCGAGCAGAATTTTACAGTATCCGCGAAGGAATGTGGCGCAGTTTCGATCCGGGCCACGCGTTGAAATACGCCCATTGTTTCGAGGCTTTCGTCCGTGGGGGGTTCGGCGGTGAAATTACGAGCGGAGGGGTCAGCCGTTTAAAGCGGTGGGCGACAGTACGCTTCTGAATAAAGTAAGACATGCATTTCACCCTATAAATATTAAGTCGCAGCACGTTGCTCCGATATACAAGCGCGTGAATCAGATTCTTTCAGACATGCGTGGAATTTGAAAGAGTCGAGGAGGCCAGCAGACTGCATAGAGGCCAGTGGCTGAGGAAAATCATTGGCGAATCCAAACGTCCGTCGAAACGATGTTTCATTCCGTCTTCATTGGCCAGCACCCTTTTCTTTCTCTTTCTCTTTCTCTTTCTCTTTCTCTTTCTCTTTCTCTTTCTCTTTCTCTTTCCCTTTCTCGCCCGCCTTTTTGCTCTGTACCCGGATTTCTCTCTTCATTTTCACCTCTTTTCCCGTGTCAGCGTATGCGTGCGTGTACGTGTGTTTTTTTCCGCGATTTTTTCCCTTTTCAACTCTACTCTTGCCACGCTCTTTTACCCTTTCGCCTCTTTTTTCATCGAGTTTTCCTTCCGTTCTCTTTGCGCAGCGTCGCTTTAAACTGCACCACCTCGCCGTTTCTGCTCGTGCCTTTATTGCACCCGCTTGTGCCCTGATAACCTGTACTCGTTTAAGATCGTATCGCGGAATTAAGTTCGATTCAAGCATGTGTACTTGGCGCTTCTCCGGCCGCGATAAGATCCGTGTACCTTCCCTTTCTTCGTGCTGTTCCCCGCGCTTTGCGTTTCCGTTACTCTCTTTTCCGACGTATTCCCTGCGTTTAAATAGCTTCGTTCTCCATAACGACGATTCGCTCGGAAGCAGATTAAAAATTCTACGCTCACCGGGGAATGCTCTTTTCGTCTGACCGCGAATGTATCAGCTAAATAGCGATTACAGCGTCCAATGGCGCTGCACGTTCCACGTACATTGCACACTAATCGCGAAACCCTCTGATCTTGCATTTGGTCGAATTTTCCTTATCTTTCCGTGTGACTTACCTGAATCAACTTTGCCTTTATCCGCTGTTACGCGTTTCTATTTGCGCCGATGAATCGTCACGGCGTCTACGCTAGTTCGCCGCGTCCAGACTGTTTCCAGACTATTTGCCGAGGTACTCTTACCACGCATCCACTCGAACCTTATGGAATTCCTATATCGATCGTTCGGTATCGGTCCACGAGTAGACAGGCTACATGGCGTCTCGTTATTTCCGCAGGGAACGTCGGCATCTTTCTTCTTACCAGAAGAATGTTTCTAGGGATCTTGGTGCCATGTCACGGAATATATTCGTAGATCGTTGCACCCGAGGTATCTGAGAATCTCTTCAGTTTTTACGCTACGTTTGTAAGGCTGTGCAGCACGGTGCCATCTAACGGTTAACATGCTAGGATACAGGAAAACTCGAGACGAGTCGATTATTTTGAAAGCCTCTACATCATAAAACGACGAATTTGAAAAGATGTTCGTATGGTTAACACAATTAAGAATGGCCATCTTATTGTTAGTAGTAAGAGATACACGCGGATGGACAAAAGCTGCCAGTACGATATAAACAGTTTAGAATAGTTACAGTGTGGATGTTCGTAAACAAAACTAGAATAAAATGACGAATTAAATACAAAGGATCAAAGGATTGTAAAATGACGTCTTTAACGATCTTTCGTCGTTTCAGCGGCTTGTAAAACAACAATCCTATAAGACGACCGGCAATTTATATAGTAGAGTTGTTCAGTGTCTTAGATCTCGAAAAGGGATTAAGAGTGCCAAAGAGGATTTCATTAATCTGATTGCAACGCAGATCCGTAATATGACAAATATAATTCCGATAATTTAAGTGGATAATGTAGATTGCTACGGAATAACATATAATTCTGAAACTCGTCAACAGGTGTGTTAATTCGATGAACGAAATACAAATTATTTGCAATTATTCCCACCTTCGGATAATAAATCTCCCATTGCTAAATCCAGTATGGTAAAAATCCATTTATTTGAACTTTTCGCTGGACAATTTATATAATTGGAGTTTGTGTTGTAGCAATTTACCAAATTTTCTCTGCTACCTATTATTTTTCGTTTACATAATAGGAGCTGGTGTTCAAAATTTGAGTCGGCGAAAGTTCAGTTAGCATCAATCGAAGTTGTTTTGCGATTAATGGAAATCTGCCGTGAATTTCTATAGTACAAATTTCTATAGTTTGTAATGAAAAAAAAAAAAAAAAAGAAAAAAAAATATGTGAGCTTTCATAATACCTTACTAATAATAATAATATCTTATTTAATTATAATCCAATTCGGTTATTAGTTTGATCCACATCGACTTTATTTCGTCGTGGCAGACAGCGCGCTAGTGCACGCACTGTCACTTCGGCCGAACTCGGTTCTGTTGAACCCGCGATAACGAGTTTTTCAGCTTGCAACGCCAGCTTCGGTTCGTCCTTAACTCGTTAACGGGACGTTCCCTCGATCGACGATCGTAAATCTCGATATCGCGCAGCAGTCCGCTACCTTAATTATAAGACACATCGCGCGGGAGTTATGGCGAAATTACGTGAGCTCTCGGGAGATTCGTGGCTTATTGCCGCGGCGTTCGTCGTCGTGTCTCCTCTCTTTCCAAGGAGTATGAATTCTCGTCCTCTTCGCTGCCAGTTCGTCCGACGTATTTGTCGATCGACTAAAGTTCCACGGTTGCTACTGTGGTGCCACATCGACGTCTTTTCCTTACGGACAGCCAATTTGTAGGCAGATGAGCGGGAACAAATGTGCTCTCCCTGTTGCGCGGTGTGTTTGTCACAGGACGTTAGTTTTTGCTCATTTCGAGGTAGAGTCTCGATAAGAGGTAAAGGAATGAAAACATTTCCATTCGACAAACTATGTTCTCGATCGTACAAAGAGACGAATTGCTGATTAGAATTTGATCACTGCTTCAACCGGCTGAGCTTTGTCGGACAAAGGAGTTTGTATAAAGAAGGTAGAACGGTCGTAGAAAGAGGAGGAAACAGAAAGAAACGAGGACGTTTCAAACAAAGAACTACCTTTATGACCGCATAATATCAAGAGATCTACGTTTTAAACGCGAAGCTACTCTACTTCGAGAAATATCTCCATATACGAGTTAATAGATAAAAGTTTGTAGGATAAGAGCCTTAACGGCTTACTGGAACAGTTTTTACCGTTTTATTTCAAATGTCTTACTTAAATGAGAGGACGGTCAGCGCGGCGACGATTTCCTTGTCTTGGATCATCAAATCCGGGCAACTGATAACAGAATTCATGGTTACAAAAGGCCCTAATTTCCATTGTTGTAATTATTTCCTCTCGTTCGTCGTGTTTGTCCTTTGTCCGAGCCCGATAACAAACCAGCCCGATACTCTTTATACCTTTTAGCATAAATTAGCAATGTGAAAGAAGGATGTGTCGAGTTGACGAACGCGCGTAAGCGTTCCCTGCAAAATTCGGGTCATCCTGAGAAGGATCGTTTAATCGAGGATAACCGCGACTAACCACGGATTGGCGTGGCCGAATGACCAGCTTGTGAGTCATGTCGAGTCCAGACAAACGGACATTAAAGCTATCGATAAGCGTCTAGATGAGAGGATTCTATAGCTATTGGATTATCCTTGGCCTAAAGAGTTAGCCAGATTAACCGGCGAGCGAAATCCATTCCGTCGGTGATCGACAACAGGTGCGAGATCTGCTCGACGAAAGGATTGTTGCTGGCACAGCCGGAGGATGAAAGCTAGAAATCGAAGTGAAAGAGAATGAATTGGAATACGTTCGGTGCATTTGAGCGAACCTTGTGCGCGTCGTACGCTGCCGAGACAGAGGAAAATTTCAAAAAAAAAAAAAAAAAATGGAAGAAACTACATTTTTCCCGTGTTACCTCCGAGGAATTCGAGATTAACGGAACGGTTGTGACACGCCTATTTCCTCTGAGCTTATTCACCTTCGATTTTTAATATCTCGATAGCGTTTTGACTCACGAAGATGTAGCAATTTCGATACAAAGAAGAATATCACGCGGAAGATCAACTTTCCTCCTTCTTAACTTCTCCGTGATTAACAAAATCTATTCGTTCGAGTAAATTTACTTTGCCTATTGATCGAGCAGGATTAAAAATTTAATGAAAGATATCGCACGAGTTGGAACGATCGAAAGGATCGATTAATATCGCATGACAGCCGTAAGTCGACAACTCGTAACTTTCCGGTTCGTAAATATAAAAAGCAGGGGAAATTTTGATCGAGTCGCAAGTTAACGAAACTCGAATTGGAGACGCGACTGAGGACTCAATCGTCGTGTAAAACGTCGGTTGAACGTTAAAGCCGAATACAGTTTAAATTAGGTCCATGCTTCTTGTTAAATCTGGATTAAGTGCAAAGTAAGTCCAGATTAGATACGTGGCAAACCTACGTTAATCTAAAACTGGATAGAATTCAAACGAGGGATATCAAACTTTGTTTTATTTTATTCGTGATATTTTAATAGTCGTTAAAAACACATTCATTCGATAGCAAAGTTATCTCGCATCAACTTTTAGATTTCATATCGTAAGTCTATAAGGTTGTAAGTTTTTAGCTCGTAAAATTTCATCAAAAACGACTCAGTCGTGCAAATTTTAATATTAGGTCGTCAACGAACCTATGAACATGACCCACATAAAAGAAAACAAGTTCTCTCGCGTAAGAAAGCGGCCAAAGTGAATTAATAATCCGCAGTCATCTGATGTATAATATTTCATTAAATTTGGGATAGAAAATTTACTCATACAGCATAGTAGAGATTACGTTGAATAAAGAAAATGTTACATTTAACTTCAACTTATTTCAAAGCAGCAAACTTTATTTCACGGTAAACTGTTCATAGATATCTAGGTATTCCGTATAGCACAACATCTTAACTTAACACGGCTTATGATTAATGGTTTAGGTCTTACATATGTATATAGCATATATAACAAAACTTAGTTGGAAGAACAAGTTCCGAAACTTTGGCAGAACTCCAGAAACACATTAAACAATTGCCTTCAAAACTGTATTACGTTTCCAAAGAGGTTTGTCTCTTGAAATTTAAAACAGGACCTTTGAATAATTCATTCCCTTTGCTGGTTGGTTATTTCCAATGACTCTGTTTTAATACTTTGACGATCTGCTGCTTTATCCGACGGACACGTAGCGGTAATTTAATTCATGGATTACGAGTTCCTTTGAATCGTTCTTCATTTGGGAGATTAGTCCTCTACAACTGTGCAACTTGTATTATGTTTGATACTTTAATAAAAAGTTATTTAATTCAAGCTTGGTGACGTTTCCCTAATTTCGTTGAATATGAACGAACACGCCGTTTCCGAAGAAGAAGACCAGGATATGTAATTTTTTTACATATTTACCAGATCTATCGTAAAATCTTGGTCTATTGTAAAATATCGTGTAATCGGCTATAGAATTTTCTGATTTCAGAATCAACTATACTTTCGTAACGTGTGAAAGCCAACAGGATGATATTAAAATAGCAACATTCATGGCAGCGAGGCTTAAAACTAGCGCGCTAGTTTCGCTAGACGAGACGAGCCGAGCCGAGCCATGACGAGCCTGTTAAATGCGCTCGTGTAAAGCGCTGTTCGCCACGCACACGACCGATAACTTAACACGGTCACAGGTATGCGCTCATATACCGTAGTTGGTAGCTCGTGCCATGAACAGTTGCAGGAACTTTAATGAGAACTCTCTAGATATAGGTAATTAATTTACTCGGTCCGTTTATACCCGCTGCCACCAGACGTCTCTTTACACCAAAACACCATGATGATTAGAAAACTATTTTTGGTATTTTCTTCCTCTTCCTATATTCTTCGATAATTTCATTATCGAACTTTGATCTTACGCTAGTTACATTTTTACACCTGTCTTTTTGCAGAATCGTAATTGTGTCAAAGTGGGTCTCGCTTCAAGGAAAACTCCACATATTTTCTAAAGTTTAGTTTTCTTAGCCCTCGAAGCTATCGAGTATCGTTTAGCACTAAATCAATTTGAAGTGCCTCTCAATCTTATAATTTTCTAGGAACGTACCTTGCACAGACGATGCAAGTACAGACAGGCCAGTTTTCCGTAAATACTCGTAGGTCCATGGCTTTGAAGCTTTTTCGTAAAGTAACGCTGCCAGCGTGCGGATCTGGACTAGCATATACACATTGTACTTATACTTAAACCACGCATTTCCTCTCTCTCTCTCTCTCTCTCTCTCTCTCTCTCTCTCTCTCTCTCTCTCTCTCTCTCTCTATTACGAGATAAAACTTTAACAGTAATATTCGTATGGTAGAATATCGTGTAGAGGAACGATCGATCAATGAAAAATTATTACATTTTTCATTCAAAGGTTAATATTTACGAAATAATTCGATGTAAATGATCTTTCCTCGTATGAAAACAAAGTTATTCGATTGTTCGATTAGTTTGGATAATTGTTACGATTAATTCGGATAATCGAATTTTACGCAAATGTTACTAAAATACACGTAAATTAAGCTTTTAATTGAAAGTCCTGAGTTTGAAGAATGATCGTTGTTCGCATATTCTCTAAAAACGTGTGACAGTGGGCAAAGCCAATGAAAATTCTTGACCGATCGTACGATTACAGGAACGCCACGTCAGAATATCAGCCCCTATCTAATTGTACGCTCGAAATAACTTTCCATCGGGGCACATCTTTCGGCAAACGGCGACAACGAATTCGATAAAATCATCAAAACGTTTATCCTCGTTGTACGATGATCGAGATAGACCAGTGATGTTCTCCTCTTCTTAAAAAGTTCCCGCGTCGACCATGCCATTCCATCCGAGCATGGCTATGTGTTTATCAAGGTAAAAGTTATCCCGAAAATAGAAACGATCCGATCGGAGATTTAATTACACGTATCGAACATCAGTCGATTAAACGTCGGAGATGAACAAGATTAAAGAAGGTACGAGAAATTGAAGAAACAAATTACGAACTAAGAACTACTGGAAGAAAACACGAAGATCTATCGGTAAAAAATATGGTAAACTATGGCACAGTACGTACGTACGTACAATCAAACAATTGTGTAAATTGCTAAAGAATTCGTATATAGAAACGTCCTTTTCCGTAACGTGGTGACTCGTATATATTTATTTCTGCTTTTAATCGATGCTATGGCATGATTGATCGGACCACGTACGATGTCCAACCTATCAACGTTTACGAGGACGTCACCGTGTGATCCATTCGTCATTCTGATTTAAAGCTCGTTTAACGATGACACTACCTTTCCCAGCACCATCGTCGACAACTGATAATTTCTTCTGACGTGGACTGCTTTATGGGCATAACGACTGTAATTCGATTAAATTGTTAATAAATGTAATCGAACCAAACTACATCGGTTTACGATCGATAAGAACCGTAAGTTCTCCATCAAAAAGATAATATCTTTTTCTGTCTTATTACGAAAAGAATAAATCTGTAATCCGAATTAACATATTTTCGTGTTTTCGTTTCTTTGTCAATTTTTTGGTTTCGCTTTCATCGTTTTTGAACGATACTGTTGCGATAGAGTTATAAATTCACACAGAGCGACTGAATGAACGTTACTCGACAGATTTACCCAGCCAAGGATCGTTTCACCTCTTACAGTAATCAATGTTATCGATCGGGTTAGGCAACGCTGCTCTATATTAACTACATATTACGCTAAAGAGAATTTCCACAATAGAAACAGGATGTTCCGCGAACGTGGTTAATAAACACACCTATAAAACTATTACCCATCGAACTATTACTCTACGGCTACAATCACCATTTCAAATATCCATCGACGGTATTTCCATCGGTACAAAGGTGCCAACACGATATTTGTTTAATTCATCTTTCGATTGAAACTCCATTGTTCGTCGTATATTATGAAACAACTATTACGATCGAATACGTATTATTTGTATAATGTTATTAAATTTTACAGTGGGCCTTGATGCGCAATAATCCTTTCGTGTTATCACGTTCATACCTAGAAATTTATAAAATTTTTAAATTGAATGGTGAAACGTGAAAACGTAAATACCAAAGCTCATTAACGGAGATCTGTTACGAGACACATACGCTTCGGTAAATTAAAAAATTTGCTGCAATCTAAGTTCCGATTGATCTTATAAACGTAGCGATAAGTAGCGATCAGTGTATACCATATTTCGAGAATTGTTGCTTGCAGTTATTTTCGTTATCGTTCGCGTTTCAGTTTCCGTTTCCGTTCGGGGCGAAATTGGCGTGTGAAGATTTGTATCCTAAACGGTTATTCACAAATTATATCAAATTGTTCAATTAATAAGCGAATGCTACATAGAAATGTGTATTTACGTTTAATCAGCGAGTAATTCTATACAACAGAATTATCGTACTCGAATATATTTGCTTGGTGGTGGGTCAGTTTCATTTCTAACGAAATCCGTTACGTTTTATCACGGTCCAAAGGGAATTAGCTACAATATCAAAAGTGCATTCTCAATATGCATCGAATAATCACATCGCTAAATGGCAAATTGAGCTTCGAATACCTATTCGGTCTTCGTGGTTATCTGTGTAATTACGATGCCAATTACTCTGCAACGAACTAACTAGAACTCGTTTATAAGTATCAAGAAAACCCTTAATGCGATATCCGAAATTCGAGCGGTGTAGCACTGTGAATTCGTGAAGTTGTAAATCAGCAAGTACGACAGGCAGCAAGTTTAAACAAACGTTTAAACAATTTTAGAACGGTCCACGAGATTTTTGTAAACGACAGAATGGAAACGAATGTTCGACAAATACTCGTGATTTCTTTGTTCAAGATGGTGGTATTCGCCGGATAGAACGGTACAGGCTAACATTTTGACATACTTGTAGTTCGAGTTAACGAATCTTGTGCTTTACCTGCTTCGTAATCTTAATTTCAATATTATTGTCCAAGTCACAGTGCAATAGGTTGCACAGAATTACATCTAGCAAATATTACTACGCTTTAAATATGATTTTATAAATTCCAATAGTTAAATTTTAAGTATTTCGTGACAAATTACAAGTATAAAGTAGAATAAATCGCGGTAAAATACATCGAAATGAAATAAATCGCAGTAGAACGGTGCTTTTCTCTAGTAAGACTTTGTACGATATATCGATGAACGAGGAAGTCGCATAGTTGTCCAAAATAATTAAACACATGATTGACGGGAGTAGCAAAAATCGTTTAAATTACGTTTACGATAAATGCATGCGAAGCATTTTATATTTTTATTTTGATATTTTATGGTGAAATTTAACAGCTACGTAGAAGTATATCTCGCGAGTACTGATTTGTTCATTCGAGCGTCGCGTAACCCTAAATAGTAATTATTTAAAACGTGAACGGTGAAATAGGACACAGCTGACCATTGAAACGTTAATGTATAGTTGGTAACAACTCTCCGAATTTAGAATGCCAGAGCTCATGTTACAGAGTATAGCTAGAATAGTGAAAAATAGTGGAATTTATCGCAACGATAAATTCAATCACCGACCGATCTAACTTACTATATGAAACTAAAAACATGTTTCGGCTATGTAACGCGTAATGGTTAAATTTGATACCGATATCACGAGTCAGAAATTTTATATCATACGTATCGCGTGTAGCATTGTATTATATAACGAAACGACGATATATTTTGGATTTTAAATCAGAGTTTGGACACCTTTATCTTAGTACAGATAAAGGATATTCAAGTAACGCGAGATGGGACGTGGTTAGTAGCTAGCTTTGAGTGGAACACAATATCGAGACTTGGTTGGTAGCGAGACGTGACGTGATCGGCCATGGAATAACGAGACGTCGATATCGACGATCCTTGGGGTTGGATACGCAATACCGATGACACATGAGAAATTGATCGTTGAGATTAACCATCTTGTTACTCTGGAGCAGAATTTTAGAGAGTCACGAGTGGCAAAATATAGTAATAAAATAGTAACGAATAAAAGATCCTGCCTATTATACGAACGTGTGATAAATATTAGCGAGTATTAATGCCTGAACGAAAACAATGTACTTCCATCTCACATTGAACGAAGAAAGATTAAAATTTTGTCGAATAGAAAAAAGTAGAGAGACAAATAAGAAAACGATTGGTTTCGATACTCTATATTACAAACTGTACAACTTGCTAAAATCGCACAATCGAAACTTGAAAAGCTTGACGCAACTTTAGCACTCGCGCGTATGAAACTTTACAGAGTTCGATATTTTATACATTTTCATAGGGTATACTTTGCGGGTGAAATTTCCCGCAAGGACATAAGGAATTAGAGAATACCTATCGAATCAGAGATCGATACCGCTGATCGAGCATTTTCCGCTAACGCGATCGATTTCATTAGTAATTTGGGAGAGCGGATAATTAGTTCAGGGATACACGATAAATATCGTCCCTTCTATCTTTACGCAACTCGATCGTTCCTACTAATTAACGTCATTGTATGGCTTACGTTGCATCGATATCCTCGCGTTATGGTTCAGCGAACAGAATTCCCACAATGCAAATTACTGGCTGAAAGGGAAACAGTTCGGCACTGTAAACGGATGTGACGAGAACGCGCCTGTCATTGTCGATGATTGATCGTTAATAACGTTAAGAAGCTGTTGCATAAGTATTTTCATCGCACTGCAGAAGGCAAACAGTGACTACAAAAAGTATTTGCGCATGACCTTATTTTTCAATGAAGCGTTTCTTTATCAGTTTCATATTTATGGGTTGACAAATTTTTGTGTTATATATATATATATTATAAAGACATCATCAATTGTAAACGACGCAACAATTTAATGTACGTGAACCTAATTAAGCTAAATAATAAAATAAAGCACAATTATAAGTGTACAATTATTAGGTATTTATTCATTACATTTTTTATATCATTACATACTCACAGGAACGTTTTCTATTTGAAGTTATCGCACTTCCTCCCCCTCCCCCTCCCTCCGCTCCGCCATAGAGTGTTCTAAGGATGTCGCATAAATTGAAATTTCGTCTCTTTGAAAAGATCGAATCCCCGGTTATAAAGACAGGACTACGAAAAAGCGAGGTTCGCTCGTCGTCGTCGGTTGCCAACTTCTCCTTTGTAATCCTGGTAGTGTGTGAATTATGTTCGACAAAGCGTGTAACGTTCATGGTGTTAGGTAACGTAATTGCAGACTGGCGTTGATTAACGCTGCCGATCGAACGCGTGTCACTGATCGATTGTGCCACTGATCTGTACGCATGCATCGATCAGCGAGTACGTTCAATCTTCCTTTAAACTAACGCAATTTGCGGCCTCCGTCCCTTTCATTCACATTCTGACGATACTTCCGCGACACGCTAATTTCAATCGTCCCGATCGCTATGCGGAAAACATTGCCCAAGAATACTGCGTTCATCGACTGCATCCTTCAACTTCTCTAGACAGTGACTTGCGTATGTTCAGGAAAACTGGCTAATTCGGCAAAGCATGCTTTCTACGAATATTCTTTTATACGAAATTCTAATCGATTCATCGTATCCCTAACAATATGAATCGATTATCACGTTCTGTACACGACCAACGCGTATTTTAATAATTACATATTTTATTATTTATCGAACCACTTAAAAATTTTATTAACACCGCTAAATCGGTTAACTTTGCAAAGCAAAATGTAGAGAAAATTAATGCAATTATATATGTATAGAATAAGAATTCCCTTGTAAGTTCTTTGCATCAGTTGCAAGTACTATGGCACTAGAATTGCAAAAATTTCGACTATTTTAAAGAGTAGAGTTAACCGCTTTGGTCTGCGAACGGATCGATTATACTGATAAATTTTACGAGCTGATAAATGATAAATATTATCAGTTGTTCCATATTTTTCTAATCTAATATAAAAAAAGTCAATTATCCGAGGAATATTTACCGAGGTTATCTGAGAGGGCTTACAGAGTCTGTAGAGTACGACGAAGCAGATCTTCAAGGTAACAAGAGCGTAAAAGTTGACACGATTGACGTAAACGAACGCCGACAGAAACGAACCACTGGTGTCTACCGAGCAAAATTATCAAATTTACATTCGATTTTTGGCATAGCGGCACGCTGCCGTTGATTGGCAAACAACAGAGCGGACACGTTGCGTCGCGTCGGTATCGCGTTGAATAGGAAGGCCGATGTTCCAGCGAAATTACAGGACGCGCAAATGAATGAATCGGTGCAAGACCGTCGCTTATACAAGCGCATCGTTAACTCGTTTGGCTGAATGTACCAATTTGACTGATACTCGTCCAGATTCGGTAGGGATATTGTTTTCCTATTGTGATGCTGCCGTTTTATCGGACTTTCCCATACTTTGTGCAACGCATTCTCAAATCCATAGGGCAACGAAACGAAAGGAAACACGATAATTGTATGTGAGAATTGGAGATCGCGATGCAGCGATGTCTCGTATAAATTTTCGGAAACACCACTACCGATCGAATTATCGCGATGGCAATATCAACGTCATCGCAAGAACAGTGCAACAAGATCAACGTGCAACAGCGATATCGTCGACCATACGTCTTTGATACGCGATATCTCGAAAATTCTCATAGTCTTCGGTCGGTTTCCCGTGCGATCGCGTGCAAGAAAATTACCACTGGTTAAATACGAAGCAAAGATCGACAACTTCCAACGTTCTTTGCTTTATTACCTGTGAATATCATCGAATAACTTTAGAATATCATCGGATAAAAAGTAACCTTCCTTTTTCATTTTTTTAGACATATACCAAAGTGAATTATGTTAATACATAATAAACAAAAGGGATTAACTTTAGATAAAACTGATTTTGATACGAGCCAATGAGCTACGTATCTATCGAAATAATTCAAGTCGTTACGCATTCTGTTGTATCGGCCAATTCGCGTTAAAAACCGCGCCCTATTTTGTAACATTAATTAGTACGTCTGATGTGCACTTGGTCGTTTCACGTTTAGCTGGGTAGAATATCCTCGTTAGGTACGTTTGACAAGCATACGATGCACGAAGAAAGAACACACAGTGCCTCTTTCGCACAAATGCATCAACCAAAACCGGGTAAAACTACAACGTGGCCTCGAAGCTGACGTCGCCAAAGTACGTGACCACGCAATAAAGAACATCGGCCGGCCGTTAGAATCGTGTTCGCCAACTTTATCCACCACATCGTTATCCCACGAAGACACTGCTGGGTACAAACCATAAAAATGTCTTTGCGACGTTCCCTGTGTCACGGATATGCTATCTTGTGCCAGACGAAAATTTAGGGAAATTTATCCGCGCTGAATTTCGCTCCAGATAATAGTTTCACCTCGCTGCCGCGCAAATTTCGCATCCCTTAGTTCCCGTGTTTTTTCCACTCAATGAAATCTCGTTGTACGAGTCTTTGACGAACAGAGGCTTACTTTCCATACTTAAATCGTTTAATGAGATTCTAAAATCTCATTAAATATCCCTTGTGCAATGAAATATAACCTCGCAATAAAACCTTATAAATTATAACTCTATAACCGCGGTTTTCAACCGATAAGGTTGCCGTATGAATTTTTGAAACGTACAATACCTGACTACTTAGTCCAATTGTAAATCAATAATAGCTAAAATATAACTTATTTTTGGATGCGCCGCAGAACTTTAGTAATTGGCTTGTACGTAGCGTGAGATAAAAACGATTAAGAAACTCGAAAGAGTTAGCCAAAGGAAGAATAGCGATCGACACGTATCGTCCCTTAGGAGAATTTGAAGTAAAGTCTGTTAGAAGGCTCGAAGAGTAAGCTGGACTGTCGAACTTTTCGTAAGATCGCGAGTATTTGTAGCGGTCACGGAGGCGAGATCGTGGGTCAAGGAAATAAACTTGTAACGCGCGAGGCTGTTTGATGGCTCCTGTTTCGTTGCCGCAGCAAACACGTAGTCGTACCGCTAACGGGACATCAACTGCCGCTAAAGCGTGTATACTCGGTAACTACGTGGCGAACGCTGTAATTTTCCGGAGCAAACGAAGGCTAACAAAGCGGTTGGCTCTTGGTGAACTCGAAAGCAAAATTAATTTATCAAGATGGGAACCGACTGTAACGGGTACGCCGGTATCTTTCCATGGAACCGCTCGAAAGTTGAGCGGAGCTCGACGCGCCTTCATTTGCGTGCCATTATTCTCTTTATTAATCAGGCTCCATTGATCCTTGCAACGAAGCAGCCCCCTTTGTCGTGAAAATTTTTAACTATACTGAAAGTAGCAGTCGTTAGGGATAGGAACGATAGAACGTCGTAAACAGATAATTTCATGTTTTGTTAATAGTTGTCATGACCATTTGTTTCTCGTTAGAAACGACTTCTTCAACTACAAAATTGAGCATGGATAAAGAACCGTGAGAACGAAATAATATGATATATTAAAAGCTAAATATTCGTAGACAAATAAATGTTAACAGTTACGTTTACGATATTAACAGTTTGAATGAAATCTTAACTGCGCGGAATTTCCAATTTTATATCAATTGCAAGATATATTTTATCCGATATATTTTATCCGCAAGATATATTTTAATCGACTAAACTCCGATAAATGAAAAATCCTGTCATGAGACAGATTTTCTCCTCTTAAACTGACGAGCGTTGTTCGACAGACACGTAGAAAAAAGGACACGGAATTAATCGGTACGCGCGATATAAGAATAAAAACCAAATTTTAACGAGAAGGAGAGGATAGAATGAGATTATTCCCATCTTGCAGCTAGCTGCCCCCAAGTAACTTTTATTCCGCCAAGCAACCGTCGCTGGCCACGTGGTCGTCTTTTCTCTCGTTCCGTTTCTCTCGTTCCTCGCTCCCTCGCTATAATTTCGTTCTCTTTGTCAAACCGGGAGGAGTGAGAGAGAGAGAGAGAGAGAGAGAGAGAGAGAGAGAGAGAGAGAGACAGAGACAGAGACAGAGAGGGACGTAATCACCAACGGCGCGCCTTTTGTCTACACTTTTATGAACCGTCATTTTTCAGGCTTCCACTTTAATAACGCGCACAGCGCATCCGAAAACACCTGCCGGTGGAAGTCTTTCGGCTTGTGCACGGGGTTGCTTCGGTCGTGCAACGGGGTCTGTCAAAGAAGCGCTTTGTTTTCGATCAGGTACAAAGAGCCATGGCTATTCGGACGCTTGCATGTCCTCGCTATTGGTATAAATAGCCCTTACGCGCACGCGAGCTTCGTTCAAACGAACGAATAGCCTTTACGCTCCAGAGAGCAAAGAAGGGCTAACGATGCAGTTCCACTACGGCCTGCAGTTTGCTTCCGTTTAGTAGTCGTCCACGCTTTCGCTGTTCTTTGGTATTCTGGCATTTGCCTATTTACAAACTAGCTCGGTTTTAGAAATCGGATGCTTCAATGGGAGGCTTCTCTTGGTCGAAGAAACAGAGATTGGAATATTTGTTTGTCTTTTGCTTACTGCGTTATTAGTTTACACGACTCTACATGTACGCCCCCGTCCATTCATTATTATCGGGACACTCGGTGGTTTCGTACAGAACGCGATAATTTATTGTAAGGGAAATGAAGGGAATTAATCTAGACACATGATAAGCAGCCGTTGGATTAACGAGCTTGGTGGGATAAAACAGAATCGATTAAAGTTATCCCATGTAGGTCAATAGTAGGCCAGGATTAGGAAATAGCTCCAAAGTTTCGCGAATTAGAAACTTTGGTCCACGAATGATTGTGCCAGAAGAATTTCACGGCAAGGTAATATACGGATAACAACTCGAATAAACTTTGCCAGTTCGAGAAAATCTACTATTCAAAAGTAATTCATATATTAACAGACATCTTTGCCCTCTTATATTATAAGAGAATATATAAAGAGAACGACGCGTTTAATAATTCGAATAGATCTAGAGGATGTATGTAGATGTATCGAATTAAAATTCTACCGACGTTAATTCAAATATCTTTTCGACAGAAGTTTGTCACAGTGAACGATTAACAGACGTACGAATGTCAGAAATTTGTTTATATTTATTTTCTAATATTCGGCGAATCCAAAAGCGGGGACCCAAGAAGAAGAGGTCCGCACAAATTAATTTCTCTATAGTACTAAACCTTAAGCCAAAAGTTAAAATATAATATCGAGCATTCCTCTAAAACAAAGTATAGAAAAATATACGTAGCAAAATCCGTAAAAAGATCCGCCACGCGAATGATTAAAAGGACGACTATCGATAAAAAAGAAAAAAAAAGAAACGTAAAGTATCGCAAAAGTAGTTGCGGATCCAAAGACGTGGAAAAATGCTCCCGAGAGAGATGGAACGATGACCAGCAGTTTACGATAAGGCTAACGATAATAGATAGATATTTTACCGGAATACATCACCGATCGCGATAATATCTCGACTAATTACTGGTTATCCGCACACCGCTGGTTGCAGAAGGGATGTGCAGCGGTTTCTCTCCAGCCCCTTCGTACACTTTCCGCCCTCACGAATGCCTACCACCTTCCTCCCTAGCGTCATTCGATGTTACCGCATATTCATCGAATGGGCGAAAAATCAGTTCGTGTCGACTCTCCGACAAGTGAAAGATAGACGCAAGATTTTCTGCATTACGAAAGATCTTCCGTTGTCGCAACCTATATTGTAACTCGTAATCCTTTGAACGACGTAGCTTTAAGATCGTGTTTAAGATTGTAAAATAATCTCTCAGATTATACGTGAAATATGGAACTATTAAATTCCTCAATTCTAAAACTTATATATAGAATTAACTTTCTATTCGTATAAGCGTATAAAAATGAAAGCTTTTGGTTAATTTTTCGATCGATAATTACGATACGAAACGGAGAAATACAATTTATAATCGACAGAGCTGACGTGATTAAATACCCGATATTCGCAGTATAGCGACATTAAGGATAAGGCAACAGATCGCACTAAACCCACAGGAACGTATACGCGCTATCACGTGCTAATAGCGATCACCTGAGATTCCCAAAAGGACATGCAATGCATCTCAGAAACCGAAACATATACATATACGTATAACAAACTACGAATGCCTTTACCATCATTGGAATAATGTAAATCATCTTAAAGCCAAAGGATGCGTTGCGAGCCGTTCACACCGGAATATGGAACATCAAAATTCGCAACATCGAAGAAATGATAACTATCTGGGAACATTTTGAAACTATGGGACATCAAAATCCATAATCCTCGAGTCCCGGCATGAGAACCGGATTATCGAGGAAACTGAGCCAAATAAACTTGGGATTCAAGGACCGTGGTGCTTATGACTCGTGAATTCTGAGACCCAAAGTAACTATTCAGCAGAGTGGTAGCCTTGACATCTATGATGATCCGAAGCAAGGGACCTGAACCATCTCGATTTCTATGAAATTATGTTCGTAATACTATAGCTGAGTTATCCAAAGGATTCTCGACATCTATGTCAGTGGGAATCATAGTGTCTGAGAATAATGACATTCTAGGCTCCGGAATCCACGACGTTCCAAAGCTCCCGTGATATTATTAGTGCTGGAACTATTTTCTATTAACGAACGTTTTCCTTTTCTTGGCCTGACAACACCGTAGACGCGTAGAATCGTCTGTTTCTGTTTCGTACTCGAAGTAGGTGGAAAATGCAATGTCACAGTTGCAATAACAGCAAAATATTTCGTTCGGGATATTATTATTTTGCTCGACTATGCAAATTCAATTCGCGAAGCTGAGACAAGGAACCTACACGATCGACATCCGGATTTGTCGACTCGGCGAATACAGAACGAAACCTTTGCGCAACCAGCGGTGTCTCTGTCACGTTGATATCGCGGAAAACAGGGGAAACACGGTAGCCTATCTCGAAGCGTTCGATGGCTGCGATATCGACGAAAGATGTTAGAGTTTGATTAGCCGCGTGATTGTACTCCCGTTTAATCAAGCCCGCGGATAGATTCGATCAACGTACATCCGAGTGCGTATCGGTGGTCCGATCGTTAAATCGAGCTTCGTCCAAGAGAATTCACGGATTCGTGGATTCGTCGAATTTCTCGCAGAGTTTCGCGCATCGGGTTTCGAAGATTGAATGTAAAATACGGGCGCACAGGATAGTCGAATAACTGACGCGACGCTGTGCCTGGGAATTTGACATTCGGGCCACCCATAGGCGTTGGCCGTTTTCATTGACGACGCACGCGTGCTACCTGCACGACTGCGTACACACACGTGCATATGGAGATTGGAAAATTTGAATATTGTAATCAATGGTACGAACTGGCCACATTACTACCGCATTATACGCTATACACAACAGCACGTGCATCTGCTACGTGGTTTGCGGACTGATAGAGGCTGCAAGTGAGAGTGACCGACAGGCTAGCGGGTTCGATCGACCTTTAATAACGCCAATTATCTCTGACGCGTATTATCGTCGCGTTCATCGATCCAGGATTAGACACCGAACTAGATTTTTCATATATCTGTGTCGTTGCGTGAATGGCGAAAATATTTCCACGCTTATCCTGGAAAACTTTTATCTGTATATCGTGCGTACCCTAGATATTACGAACCGCGAACGTTCGTGCGAATTTACATTTTTACGAATATAACTAAAGAAGTGGAAACTAGGTGGAGATTTGTTACGTTCTCTAAATATCACAACAGATGCCTTACTTTGCATATTTTATACATTTTTATGCGTTCTATGCATTCTGTATCTTGTGCATGCGCATTTCTGTATCTTCGTATTTACATAGTTTTATAAAAACATTTTATCGGCTTTGATTATTTAAGTAGAAAACTCAAAGCAAACGAAATATATTAACTAGTAAGAAATTTGGTACAAAATCCTCTTAAGCGTAATATGTTAGCTGGATCGAGGCGCTCGTATCGTTGGCTTGAATTCGTCCTCGCATATTGTTATTGCATCAACCGTCAGAATGAAAGGAATTGTCTGTCGTCAAGTTGCGGAACAGAGTATGCGTCGCGCAAGATGTACTTTATCGTTAGATCCTTCAAGTCGCACGGTTATACGACAAATAATGTATGCCATGAAAACGCAGCTGAAGATTTATCGTCCGACACTTTACCGTCAGAAGGGCTACCGATGATGACGAGGCGTGCAAAAAGTACAGCTTCTCGTAATAAAGCAACCTTTTTCTCGATATTTCAACATCACGTAACATCATGCAATCGAATTCTTAAAAATTTCTTTGCAGGAATCTGACAAATATTCATATGTACAAATTTTATTTCGTATTAAATATCGTCACTGTGAATAGGAGACGTGATAAATACATACGTACGTACGTTCCAAGGTGCTTGGTTCCACGTCCACGTACATTTTATGGTTATGGATGCAGCAATACATTAGAGAGTTGTTGTTTAGTATGAGTATGAGATTATTATGGGCGTGCACGATAAAGTGATCCATTATCTCTCGTGGCGTATAAGACTATAAGGCGAGAGCTTCTTTCCAATGTACAAAAGAAATTTTTCTTCTTCAAAATGTTTTGTATGTTTTTGTTATCGGGCGACGTGAAGTGTACATCTATGGTTTTAAATACGCTAAATCCTTCGTACGGTGAAACTTGTCGGCAACATTAAAATATTCAAATATTGTCAAAGAACTAAGCAAGGATTTATTCGGTTCTTGCGACAGTAGTATAGGTACATATAGAGTCGGACACGAGGTAAAACGTAACATAAAACGTAGCATGTAGAATACGGAAAGCGTATTACGTGTATATGTACTATTTTCGCGATCTTTTAATGTTTCTTCGATGCATCTATCCGCATGATAAACATCTATTATGCTGTTCTATATGTATTAAAAATCGAGGAAAATTAATAAAAAATTAATAAATCGAAAACAAGTTTGTAAATCTTTAGTCGCTAACGGTATCTATTATGAAATTAACAAACACGAAATCCACGGTCTCTAAAGCGAATTAAACCAACGTATTTACGTATTCTATTAAATTATACTACATTAAACTCCTATCCGATATTCGAAAACTTTTAATACATGCTACTATAATACCTAATACGAACACTTTATTCTCATTTTAATCACGTCTGAACATTTGGATTACATCTTGCACGCAAAACGTTTGTTTATGCTGGTACGACGGTGGGTTCGTGCTGTGTGGTAAATTCGCTCGGTTAGAATATTCGGAACGCGAGATCACAAATAGTCGATGAACGTAGTGCGCGGCAGGAAACGGGAAGACAAAACCCTTTGAGGGCAATTCGATGGCGAAAATTTCGCGGTGTCGTGAACGTACGTGATAAAAACGACGTTGTTACGCGCTCGAAGCAGCTATTCCGGTAGTTCGTAGTTGTGCTGACGATTAGAATATTCCGAAGATAAGGTTTCTAATGGCGAACATTAAGTTCTATCGGAAAGGAGGAAACGAGAAATCATAGAACTTCGGTGTGGCCCGAATGGTATCAAAAATACCGAGGAAAGAATATTCAGACTATAGCGTGCTAGTTCTCGCGATTTCACTTATATCGCTTTACCTTTACAATAGTTATCTTTTCATGGGATCTTTACTCGCATTTACAATAGTTATCTTTTCATGGAATTCGTTGAACGCGAATGACATCGATATGATCGTAACGTAAGAAAGTACGAGTATAACATTCCATTTTAACGAACGATTCTTTTCATTCGAAACAAAAGGATATCTGGAAGTCATCCAAACGTTTTCTTTACGTCATTATTAAGATTTAATTACGCAAAGGAGAATATGCTTTTCCGTATCTTTATATCCGAACGGCCTCTTATCCTGTCTAGTAACGTTGCTTCGATTGCTCAACGTTGCTTACTACGGCTACTTTGCAAAAATAGCCGGTAAAATTAGCAAAGCAACGTAGAACGCGGTAACTTGTACGTGTTCGATAACGATTCTGGTATTTTACATTTTTCGAGAAATTTTCGATCGGGAGATCGTGTAATTTATATCGGTGAAAAATGGCTTGCCGGTGATTATCCGTAATTAACCAAAGAGCATGGGCGCAACGGAGCTTCGATTAACGCAACGTCGGTAAAACGGCAACGACCTAAATGCGCGAAACGACGCAATCGCTTGTAACCGTGGATTTCTTTGCCCGGTGAATATTAATAAAATAATCGTTGGCAACTGCGGCCAAAGAGAAAATCCGAGCAGTCGTGCGATAATCCGAACGCGGCTATGGTATCGTGGCCTACTACCGCTGAGAAACTCTGATCCCTTGGCTTGTTAACTTACAACACTCGACCACCTGTATTCATTGCTACGGATTTTTCCACTTAGTTTCTTACTTATTCTTACTTAGTCTAGGGATATTTTTACCGTGGAAAGAAAAATGTTATGAAATTTGCCAAAAGAATATTTCTAGTAATTCGTTCAAGAGAAAATATGGTATATAAATATTATTATAAAGCCTCGACACTCTCCCTATTGTTTTAATTTACGTATATGTACGTATATGTATAGGAATTACTTGTCAGCATATGGCTAATGTATATAATGAGTAACAATAGCGAACAAGTTTCTCGTTATCTAACGAGATCGTTACTCTCCAGCGAATAAGCAGCAAAGCTTAGAGACAAAGCATGGCGATTCGTGAAATTCAATTTTAAGTTGCGCAGACTGCGCTTCAGCGAGATATCGTTAAAAATTAAAAATTCAACCAGTTCAAACCAGTACTATGTCGCTGGAGTCGCGCTCCGACCGTAATTACCGTCAAAGTTTTCGGTTAAACGAGCTCTTGCGCGTCTGCTAATGGATCCAGATTATGAATCATAAAATCCGTCTAACGTTTCTATAGTACGAAGCAGTCCAACTAGATAGTAACTTCCTCTATCGATCAAATTCATTTTCCTCCCAAAATATATACGTATAAATCGACTGTGTTATTAGAATCGCGTCAATCGCAATTCGCATGCTCTGCTTATCAAACAAAAACGAGGAAAAAGGTAAGAGGCCAGAGTCGTGGATTTTCCGCTGATTGCGAGTCGTAACGATTCAGAGAGAACGCGTTGTCGCAATTCTACATCGCAGCATGCGAATATTCGTAGCTCCTAATACGTTACAAGTACGCTTGATACGTACTGGTACACGGGATGGCGAATCGTTTGATTATTCCTCAGTGACTGCGACCGCGTCTGTCTTCCAACTGCGAATACGTATCCGGCTTCGACCGATGCCATCGTGTTCGCGTAAAAGTACATTATTTGCCGTTGGCATGTGTCGCTTCGTGGGACAAGGTATTCTTTCTGCCTTCGTTCAATGGAGCTTCGATGCCTTTCTGCCAACGATACGACAATCGAGTGAAAAGTATTACGATCGAAGTTATTGACTCGCGACGTCGAAGGTTGCGCGAAAGCTTCGTTCGGTCAACTTTTAGCAAACGTTCGTTGATCTTTCGTTGATGTTGCTGCGAGAGAATTCTTTAAACCGTCCTTTAACCTGTCTCTCTGGTATATCGTTATGGCTATGGCTCGGGTTTAACGTCTGCCGCTAAGTAACTAAAGTGTATTTAAGAGTAAAAACGCTAACATTTTAACTCGATCGTCTTGTATCTCTTGCTTAAATTCCCGCTTCCTTAAATTATATAAATAATCTGTCGTTACATAAAAAATAGTCAACTATTTGTAGTAAGATACGAATTTCCTTGATTTCCTTTAGTCGGCGTAGAAACATTTATGAATTTATCCTTCTCGTGTTAATACTAATAATTCTATAAATAGTTCCATTACGAATACAAAAAACTAGATATCGAACTGAAAATTTTGGCTGTACCTCTTATATAAAAACATGGAAACGACGACACGGTTGGAAATCCGTCTATCACGTCTGTTCTATTTGTCTCTTTGTCGTTTGGTTTGGTCTTATTCGCGTACAATCGAACGATCCACATTTACGCATGCTACGATAGTATACAATTATTTACATAATTCGACCGTTTATCATTCCTCCACGTTCACGTATCTTTCGAACTACAAACTCGACACATCTCTTAACAAATTTCCGGATTTTCTTTTTGGAAACAAGTTCTTACCCCAATGGAAATAACTCCACGTTGCATCGTACCTTCCATTTCTTTTTTCTCCATAAAATGTCTTCCCTTACAGCTGGATTATACGTTGGATTTGATTTTTATCTGCTGCTACATTTTCCGAACGATGTGCTTTTATTTTACACGCTTTTACACACGGGATTTAAAAAATGGTACACCAGCATTTGCGTTTCTTCTTTCGTATAACCAAACACTAGCAAACACATTGGGACAGTTTAAAGAAGAGTTTGAAGAGAATACATTCTCGAATGTTAAGGACAAAATATCACTTCTTTCGCTGTACGATCGACTCAATTCGTTAAAAGGCATAAATTGACGAAACAAACAGACACAACGTGTAAGACGGATTATTCAGAATTCGAGATAACAACAACGTAAATTGACTTTCCGAGATTTCCAATTATTTACATCGGTGTGCGGTGTCTGGCGACACATTCTCGGAACGCGGAATAGCCTAAACGGAATAGAGAGGTCAATTACTCCCTGGGGTGCGGTGTATAGTAAATTGCAGGCTTCCTTTGTTACAAGTAAACACAGCTCCTTGTTTCCAGCTGATTCTGTTTCCGTAGAAGATGCGATAATATTCGTCCTGCGAAACACGTCTACGCGAAGCATTAGAGTTACGTGCGGATCTTTCCCGGCGGAAAAGAACGAAACGATTATTTCCAACGAATTTCCCTCTGAAAAAGCGTTCGATTTCCGAGCATTGAATATTACGTGTGCAGAAATAACGCGAATAAACACAAGATAATGCGAAAATTTTCACGGACAAACATTTATTTGAAAAATATCCATTTCGTTTCACAGATCTTCTAAAACAACACGAATCGGTTCCAACTATCTTGATTACTAAATTACGAACTTTATCGTTACTTTCAAGATGTGGTAAACTAGTAACAACGATTTAAAGGCTGCGACATAATTCGCGCAACCAGGGGAAACATCTTTGCATTTTATTATCCTCCTATCTATCTGAGATAATTTCACGAGTTGTCCAAAGCTCGAGAACAACTTTGCAACGTGTAATAAAGCGAGGAAGAATACGAAATAATACTGGAAATTACGAATATCTATATACAGTGTATAGAAACACGTCAAACAAGGATAAAGTTACCGACGTTGAATCGTAGAGTCGTATAAACTTGAATAGGAAAATTGCATAATCCAGTTTTATATTATTATTATCCGGTGTTGGAGAGAATTTCGCAACGTGCAGCGACACTTTAAATTGAGATATCTCAGCGTATTTATGGTATTGATATATTTAAATTTTACAATATCGTGACGTTTATCACTCTGCTAAAGATATATACATACATCTGGTAAAACGGGCGTGAATACGATGACAGTCGATAAAATTCATATTCAATGCTGTGTTTTCTCTTCTTCTCTCGTGGTTCAACTCTGTAAAAACTGCGGTAAAATTGTTGAAATCTTTTTTTTTTTTTCTTTTTTTTTCTATTTTTGGTGTCAACGCTGTGACACATATCCGACATATCGCGCATGAAAATTGCTATCAGAGCGGAGTAATACTATGATTTAAAATACCAACCACGTGGTTCTAAATGTCGAACATTCGGAAACAGCGTTAATCAATGGATAATAATTAATGGATCGATTCGAAATATCTACTATTCGATAGATTACTGCGTCAAAATACCCTATTCGTCCATCGCGGTATTTTATCGAACTCGAATTTAATTTGAATTTTTCACCGTTCTACTTAATCAGAAGGAAGATAATATCCTGCCGCGTCTCGCGATTCACCGAAAAATGTCATATCCCCGTCGATCCGTAGCTTCTGCTCTTCTTCTCTTTCGTCCGAATTCGTGAAACGAACAGGCGCCGAACGTTTTATTTCGAAATTTCCAAGTACCGCGGTTCCATTTGCAACGCTCACGTTGCATTTACGCATTGCGTATTCAAATGAACGGCACAGGACGTTCGATCGCGCCCTCGAGACTGCGCTATCTCTTCGTCGATGTACCAGACCTATTTAGTCGGAATAAATATACGTTCTAGTAGCTGGATCGGAAAATTCATTCGCGCGATTCGTCAAACATTTATACCGAAATATATGGTAAATCGAAAGAATAAATATTAAAATGTACGTTGATTTCTTGGTTACTTAGATCTTGTTTCGAACGATACACGCGCCTTTCGAGTCCTCGTTCAACGATACAACGATCAAATTTTCTGTTCGAAAGACGGTAGAACGATAAGCGACGATAAGCGACTGAAGATAGAACGATCACGCGTTTGCTCGTCACAGCATCGTAAGTATTACGATCCATTCTCTTTTAACGCGTCCTACGTGAAACGCTACTTCTAACTATCGAAATGTAAACTATTTCTTCGATTTCGTTCGATTACCCATCTTTTTTGCCAATCGAACCACTCCAACGTCCAGATTGACCATCGAGATCGAATCATCGAATGCGCTTTCCCGATCCAACCGACAGCGATCGAAACTTTTACGTCGAGCTGTTTATTCCGATACCAGCCGAATAACGTATAACCTTACCTTTCTACGTTTTACTTCACTTGCGCTACACGTATAGAACGAAGGCAGCAACGCGAATTATTTTTCGTAACGTTTCACGACGTTTATCTATCGTAACGTTTGTTATCACGCTTATGTATAGTGATCGCGACACGTTTGAAATTATAGAATTTTCTGCACTCCGGTTGTACCATGAATCGCTACTCGGCCTAACACGTTCCAACGTTCCAATGTGGCAGGTCGTGTTTCAATGTGGCAGATGCGTGTCGCAAACGATTCGTAAGTAAAGTTCTTACGTTGAAAATTACTGGTATTTGCAACACTGTTTTGACAGTTTAAAGACAAAGTACAGAAATGACAGTTGAAACGCGCGAACGATCAACGCTTTTGTTAAAATCAGAACTCGGCGGGCAATCAGAAGCCAATTTGCACAGCTGCGTGTTTGGAGCGGTAGATTGGTCGCGAGTTTTTACAGCCGGCGATTATGTTATCCTAGTCGAGGCAATCGGACGAATTCACGTGCAAAGAAAACGAAAACAAAGAAAGAGGAGGAAGGAGACGAAAATGACGGAAACTTGCAACCACCGATAGGAAGGCTCGTAAACGTTTAAATGGAAATGAAACGCGTTCCGCGGAATTTTAATCGATTCTCGAAAGGTAGTCCGAGGTATAGGTTGAAGGCCTGCGAAGCTGAATACGGTTTTATGAAACTGGTTTTTCTTTTTCGAGTAGGAATGAAAAGGGTCGACTTTGATTGAAAAACTATCTACGATAAAGAGGATTTTGGAAAATGAGAAACGGCGTCGTAGAACGAGAATTCGTGTGTACGGTGTTACTACATTGTGTTACCAATAAACGTGAATCCAGTTCCAAACGTTTTTATTTTGCGAATTCGACGTTTCACCTCTCTGTGATTGTTACTCTCGTTGATTATTTGTCTCTAGTAACACGTAACAAGCAACAAGTAATAGTAACACGTATAATGATGTAGTAAAATAAAATAAAATTTTCCGTTAGTTTACGTTACTCAAAGTACAAGTTAATAAATATATTTACGAAGAGAATATCACTTACAAATCGCAGAATAATTTTACACCAAAAAATGTGAATAAATATCCTCGAAGGATTTCGCTTTCTCTTAAAAAGAAGATTCTCGTTTACATAGATCGACCATCCAAATGTTTCCGAATAAATCGATATTTCAATAGCTGGAAACGTTTCATCGCGTATACCGCGTGTTTATCCATTCTTATTCATCTCCTTCGCTTTCTCAAAGTCTATGAATATTTCTTCCGATAATGGCCCTCTGTCGAAAGGGAGACGCTATTTTATATCGCCCCTTTCTCGCAATAGTTGACCTCGTAGTATTAGTATTCCGATTAGTATTCCGCTTTATTCATAACAAGCGATAACAAGCAACCATAATTTAATTCGCTAAACTTCAATCCACGATGCCGGTAACTAAAAAGCGTCGAAGATTTCAACTGGGAATTCCACGCTCCGTTTCTGTTTCGTCGAATGAAACAGCAATATATCGCGTTGATCGAAATAGTCGCGAAAAACGAAGAACATCGGATCGACTCACAGCGATCTCAGTAGAGTTTGACGATCGATCGATCGCGCTTTTCTAGGATCTCCAGTTGCTATCTCGTTATTACGTATCTGTGTATCCATTTTTATCCAGCTGATAAATTTCAACGGGCTCACGCTTTCCAGCAAAGAATGATTTATAACGGGGCAACACCGTGCATCAAAAGTTAACTTAACGTGAATTTCTTGCTACAATCTCTCCGAGATTCTAGAATTTGATTAACCCTTTATAACGTGTCGAGGGAATTACTTCCTAGACGAATATCCTATCGTTAATTTAGGATTTAAACATTTTTTTTTACGTGCATAAGATTTATAGCTTCTCTCGTACGTATGATTTATAGCTTTAAGCTTATAGCTTTAGCTGTTAGGAATAAAATGGTACAAGTATTATACGTTTTCTTTCTGTTTTTTCCTTTTTTTTTCTTTTTTTTTCTTTTTTTTTTTTCTTTTTTTTTTCTTTTTCATAAATCAACGATTACTATATAAATCGATAGATCGTTGGAAAATCGATCGTTGACCAGAACTTACGCTACGTTTAACCAGAAAGATTCGACGAAGAACAGAGCAACGAGCGTTGAACCTTGAAAGTATCGTTAAGCAAGATACCGGTGGCCAAAGACGCTTTATACGTTTTTTCTTCTGCTGCCTGTCGTATATTATAGATATTCTTCTAAGTGGATGTAAAAGCGCCATTAGCTCTAAAAGGCCGGAACACGGTGCAGGAATATGGGTCAGTGTCGTCGCTTTTGGATCGTTGACTGAATGCATTTACCGGGTAACTTTCTCCATAAGATTGGAAGACGGGCTCGCCACTGCCTTAAACAGCCGTAGATAAAATCCCAAAGAGGAAGTGTAAGTGTCGTTCCCGCGTTAAGTTCCCGCGTAGTTGGCACGTGTTTGCAACACGTTTTTGAAGGGCGACATGATTTATGCAACGGAACTTTTAATCCTACAAATGATAAAGTTTCTCCTAGGAGAGCAATGATTAATTATCAATTATGATTTATCACCTAGTCGTGGATTGTTCCCGCGCGTTTTGCTGTGTCACGATGCCCCACATTGTGGTGACTCGTTTCACCATCTTTTGCATGAAAATAATAAAAAGAGAAGAAAATGCGATAAAAAGTTCTGTCGTTATAAACGCAACAGCCGTGTCTACTTTTCTCTTCGTTTCGTTCCCCGTTCGTGAACAATGACGTTCGATCGATGAAAATTCAGTAACCGAAGATTCATCTTTGAACCAAATGGACGACCACGGAAGCGTGCAACATGATCGAGCCGGTTTCCAAATTCGTATGACACGTTGGAGACGATCGCAGGATTACGCGAGTCGATAGGGATCGACCTTAGATTTATCGAACACGACGGAACCGTTCCTGTACTCGAAAGGTACGACTACGCTCTCTTCGATTCTCGTGAAACCTAATGGACACAAGCAAACGTAACAAGATTTGTGGAAATCGATATAGATAAAACGTGATACGGTTAGGTAAAAAAGCTCTAAAGTAACGATCTTGGATACGTAAAGTATTCGTATAATTAGCGTCGCGCATTTTCATTCGAAACATTGAGAAACTTCGTTTTAGACGCAACGATTTGAATATAAATTTTCTTGGCAACGACAGTAACGGTAGCAAAAGTACCGCGATCACGCTATACCTATGAAACGTATTTAAGATACGAAAGACGTCGGATATAAAGTTTCTACCAAACTAGAATCAAAGAAAATACCATGAGAAATTTGCTTGCGCGGTCCACTGTGAAATTATCCCGGATATACACTGGACAACTCTTATTTATGTCAACTACGAAAAACATCGAGCCGTATTTCGTATTTTATGTGGAAGCGCGAATCAAGAAAAGAATACTCGATAAGATATTAAGCTACATCATCAAGGTCAACGACGGCTTTCAGAAACAAGCTATTATTCCAAGTTATTTCTTTCGAATAGAATTCAAACGTGATATTCTTAAGTTGAAACACTGCCAAATTATTCCGAAGGAGCTAGCCTGAATTCTATCTCCATGTATATACTATATAATATCTAACGTAGGAATGTTCCGTTTAAATAAATTTTATTTCTCTTCGACGACTGTTAAATCCGATGCTGTATCCATTGTAACTGTAACGCAAACGAGAATAAAACATATTTACAACGTAGCTTTTCGAGAGTTCCGTCTAAAGTAGACTCGGAAGCTAAATGTCCTTTTATCATCTAACGAATAGAAAGCTACTTTCCAAGAGGTTTGCAAGAGGTTCGTTTAAGTTCGAAGAAACTGTTGGTAACCGAAAGAAAACTTCACTTTTGCCGATCTTACAGCGACGAGAAGTAAGTGCTATCGGATAACATCGAGTTGCGATAACTCCTTTGAGGAGTATTCTACCGTTCAACGTGTTTCTCTTCCGTCTTTTTTTTTCCCACTTCTATACTACCAAAGAACACGACGTCTTTTCTTTTTCTTTTTCTTTTTTTTTTCTTTTTTCTTTTTTCTTTTTTTTTTTTTTGTTATTCGTGTTTCAGTAACATCTACGAATCTTCTTTAACACGAACAATAAAAAAAAAAAGTCGCCACTAGCGACAAACCTCGAATATCCTCGAAAAATGAAACTACGAAAAATGTCTTCCAATGATCGTGATTCTACCCTATTCACTCTGCTTATTTATGAAATAAGAGAATTAGAAAAGCTAAGACCCTTTGAACATTCTCCGTCGATCTTTGTAGCTTCTTTTCAGTTTTCACGGGTTGAAATAATGATTTCGAAGTAATGATTTTTTACTTTATCCTATACGTACGTAATCGATCGATTAATTTTATAAGTTAAGTATATGTGTATACTTTCAGAAAATCTAAAAAAAAAAAAAAAAAAAAAAAAAAAAAATTTCAGACAGATGGAATATCACCTTAAATCTTGACAATGGCAGACCGAATCGAACGGTCTCGCGTAAATTACCGCATCGAAATCATGGTCTCTGTTCCAGGACCGATTTAATCGCAGATAACGATATCGAAACGTCGCGCAATTACAATCGAAATCGTGTTTAGAATTCAGCAGACTGTTTAGCGATGCTATGTCTACCGCTAATATAGTTTTAGAGAACAGCAACCATTTCCGTCGACGAGTCGGTCGATTGGCTGGAATTATTAATGTTGTATCGGGTTACGTGACACGCGAACACCAATGTCCAATCCTTTGAACAGTAATTTTCACGACGATGGAATATCTGTTAGATGGTAACAGGAATTTTTAATTCTCGATCGAAGCTATTGGATTCATAGTAGGTAATTCGCGACAATCTCAACCAACTCGATTGATTTTAGAGCACTTTATTTCTACGATACTCTGAATTCTTAGCGAAATATACAGAAATTTATGAAGCGACGATGTTCAGTCAAGCGTTGACATAAAATTTGTTAAATATTACATCGACGTTGATATACGAATAATTATATCCGTATATATCGCTGTCGCCCAATATTCTAGGTTGACGCGTCGGAATATCTTTCGCGGATAACTGGATCGAGTCGTGACGCATGGCCTAGAAAAATAGCGGAGAACAGTGGAAGAATAGAGAATTCAACCATTTTGAATAATCCTTTTATATAGCTATATCCGTTGTCTAATTGTAATTGGATCGTCGTTTCGTCCTATATGTCACGAGTAAAAATCTGTTTGCGGTTCTATGATATCGTTGTTTATCAATTTATTCGCACATCGATTACTAAAAGTAATTAAATTTCGTGCAACGAGCATAGTAGTTCGGCGAATGGAAATTGACGCGTCGATGTAGTTACGAGAATGATCGAAAAGCGAATATCGAAAAGCATGATTCCAGAATATGAAGAGCGACGATAAGTAAACAAATTTATAGTATTTTGTTTCCCTTTAGAAATAAAATATTTTCTTTCTTCGCCGAAGATAAACGCCGTTGTCTCGCGTTTACATTTCTACGATTAACGTGCACGATTGTAATATATTTTTAATCGTTCGTCGACCGTCGTAATAAAACGTAAATACTTTAGCAATCGGAGAAGCTTCGGCAAGCACAATTACAAGGTAAAGAAAAACTGTCGGTGACGTGTTATATGTTTCCAGGCTTATTGGGGAAAGCTAAAAAGTTTTAGAAAACGAAGCTATCCAACATTTCGGTAAAAGTTTCGAACGAGGATTCGCGGATGAATTCCGGCAAAGTAGTATCACATCGCGCGAAACCCTTCCTCGAGTTCTCTTAGAAGAGGCACGATGCACACTGTCTAACTTCTCAAGAAGTTGCGCAACTTACCTTCGCTAGGTCTCGCGTTAAAGAAGTTCTGAAAATAATGGCTCGCGCTGAGAGTGTGATACATGGTCGATGGTTTGCAACCTGTACAAACTGCATAGGAGTATGCGTATGATCCCGCGAATGACATTTAACGCGATGAAATTTCCAAGTTTTATTTCCATGAAATTTTCATCAATTCTTTAACTCGATTCGCAGGATTCTTTAAGTTTTAATTAAGTAAATATGTTGTTTAATAACTTTCTAACGAAGCTTCGAACAACTTCCGTGTAACGGCGAGACGCGGCTGTAGAAGCGAACTATACGTAGTTCTAACTATCTTTCACTTGTTTCTTTCATCTGTAAAAAGTTAGAAAATTCTCAGCGACCGTGCGATGAGAGGAAAAGGAAATTGGAAGCTTTATTCTTTTCATCTCACGAATACTTTACTTTATTTGTCTACTAATTATTTGTAAATATCCTGGTATCCCATACGTATTTCTTTACCTAACAATGTTAAAAACAGCCACGATAGAACTATGGATATCGCGTTTCGGCATGTATAGAATCGACGATACCTGTAAAGTACCCGTGTAAGGTAAGTTTCAACAGTCGGACAGTTTTCTTCCGTAGGTTATAATTTCCTACGTACGTATGTAAATATCGCGAATTGACATTAGCCAATGGTATATATAGGAAACGGCTAACTATCGGCCAAATATCGTTGATGTCATTAATACCACTAAATACAGAATAGCAGTAAATACCAATAAATACAGCGTTACGCGAGATCACGAACCAGGTAAAGAACACAGGCCCGATCAGCCGATGTATGCATTTTCTCGTACCAAGATACGGAGGCTTTGGATCGCAAAGAAAATATACGTTTTTCCTTTTTCAAGATTCGAGTAATAGATCGATCGTGTTTTTTAGAGCCCAAATTTCTTGCTCCCTGCAGCCCCGTTATCATATTCGTGTCACTCGCAACGTTACCAACAGAATACAGAAACCGATCGTAGCGCTTACCGTGGCAGTAGGAATTATAAATTCCATGACGAGTCGCGTGTACCCCGTGTATACGACTGTACCCAGCAAACAACATTGGACGGCGCGCTGACTTACGCGGTAACGTACGACTCACGTACTCTATCTTTATATAAGTGCTGCATCAAGCGACCAACTGTTCCACCGATTCGACCCGAACGTATACAACAACCCATTGAGTTTATCAGCAGCATGGACAAGAACCTATCGGGCAAGTTATTCACCGCTAGAATGTATGTGCGTACTTTCGTACGCACAGACGTATATATACGCTTGTACGGAAAAGTTCGTACTTTCCTACGTATTACGAAACATAAATGTACGAGAATAACAAAACTACGCGATAATTAAATTGAATTTGCGTAAGAAAAAGAAATTAATCGTTTACTCTCGTTTTTTTTTTTTTTTTTTTTTCCAGAGGACCGAAGAAAATCTTTTCCCTTAAACGATAACGGGTGAATGGAACGAACGATGCAACAATCCGAATATATTCTCCATACGTAATAGCTTTTTAGACTTAACGCTGGATATACTCTCTTCGTCGCGATAATTTCTTCGTTCGTGATAAAACCTAAATTTCATTTTAATAGTAATTTCAGTAGTTGACGTGCTGCGAATGATATATTGCTAACGCGATGCATCCGTTTTGCATGCATGTTCATTTACAAGAACGACAAAACGATTTCATTTACAAAAACGAATCAACCGCGGACAAGATTCGACGTCGCGACTAATTAATTTGCAATTTTTATCCATCTTGCCTTCATCGTCGAGTAAAATTTATTAATGCTCTGAATCTCAATCTAGTTAAAATTAGAAGGATTATATAGGTAACGAGATCGATAACTTAACGGAATGGTGCTTAATCGACTGCTCGCGAACGACGTTTCTCCTTCCGAGATACCACCGAGGTATCACCACCGGCGCATCACTGCATATTGTTCGCGTTACTACTTAACGTTAAAGGTAATAATAACACGTAACGATATAAGACAAAGAAAGAGAAGGAGAAACGATACTGTGCCAATGTGTCACGGCGTATCGTATTTGTTATCGCGTTTATTCGTATCGTCCTTTAAACGTCTAAAGTTATGTCCTGGCAGCCAGGACCCAGCCGAATACTGAATAACGGCGATAACGGCGATAGCGGCGATAACGGTAATATAACCGACCGAACAACGGTTCGAAAAAGAAGATGCATTAGCTCGATCAACGTAACCGAATTTTGTAACAATATCGTGTTTGGTCTCATTTTAAATTGGGAAAATCTCGTCAATATGTTAATGAAATTTTTATTAACAAAAAATGCAGAACAAAGAGGATTTCGTCATAAAGCGCTATAGAACAGGCGGCAGACACGAACGTCGAGCGTGCAATGCGTGCGACTGTCGAACGCTATTTACAGGTTGATTTTCAAAATATTTTCACCTATAACGTTTACATACTAATTATTTAGCTGCAATTATATTAAATTTTCTATCATTTAGTAGTACTTTCCTATAATCGTGGACTCGTTGAAGTTTTAATAAAAGATATAAAAGATTTTCAATTTTACAAGATTTTACGAAATTTTCGCTTTCAAAACTATTCATCGAACGAACATGATTTTCTTCTTCGTTCGCACAAAACGTTATACTAGAATATTTTTGAAACTGCGAAAAGATATCGTTACGTTGTTTGAATATAATAATATAATACAAATCCAATAATAGAATACAAATGCTTTAAATACGTACGTGCCGTTGTGAAAGATATACATATAAAGATATAAATAAATAACAGTGTGGATTGGTAAGTCGATACGTTAACTAATACATGTGTAACGGATCTTCGTTCATTTACTGTAAATGATAAGTAATAATAACAATCGATGTATGCCGATGTACCGTGGTTTACATTAGTCGATGGAAATGTCTAACACAAAATTGAAAAAAGGCACATAATTTTCAGCCAATATCGTTCGAAAAAGCCGCTGTTATGTATTTAAATGATTGCGAGGTAACGTTACGTATCTCCGAAATGTAGGAAATGTAGGACGTCATTATCAATTGGAATACAAGTAACGCATGTATTACTGCTATAAGATTCGAAGCCGATTCGATATCGACGGTACGTAATTGGATTGGAACAACGGTCGATGGAAGTTGGGAAAAAATTAACGCGAAAAAAAGGATAAGAAAAATAAGTAGTCGAACATTGGCTACAATTGGCGAGCGTAACGGATCGCTTTATAGTGGGATAGTGTAGCGTACTCGTACGCAGTGAAAATGACTGCCTCTTTGTAAATGTAAAATGGCATACTTAAATATCGTGCGAGAAAGGATTTGAAATTCGCAGAAAAATAAAAAATCTCACTTACATTTTTACCTTTAACTTAACAAATAATGAAACGTTTTTACATTCACGCGTATAAGGCAGAAGTTTGTTCATCAGAATATATAATATCTTTTATACAACGTTAATAAAGCAAAAGGTATTTATAAGCTTAAGAGAAGTTGCGATGTTTCATATTTTACGTACCGCCTTCGTTTTTTACTTGTTCGTTCCTACCTTTCTTTAAATGTTAGACGTTATTCATCCACGGTCGAACGATGTACGAAACTGTCGGGCAAGAAGTAGATCTTTATTCTTTGACGCGTTTGAAACGGTCGAGAACGTTGGTTTAATCGGAGAACGTGATTGCGAGAAAGTGAGAAAGTTGGTCGAGTGTTAGCGATGTCGTTTTAATCGAAAGAAGCGATTCGTCGTTAAATCGAAACAAATAGCTTCTCGCGGATACTTTCCTGCATATACGTAATACGTACCCGTATAACATGTATAAGTCGAAACTTGTTGCTAGGATTTCGTTTCAATTGGCGATGCTTTAGGTCTTAGGTAAAGCTGACTGGTGTCATTTAATCAGAAGGCATTCACGATGAAATTGGTTCGTCTGGAAAGTCTGTCGTGCCTTACTCTCGAGTATTTGCCTTGGCAAATGTTTCGCCGTAAATGCGCGCGCGTGTGTAATTTATTTCACGCGGGAGATGTAACGTCCATATAGGAATACGTGTTTTTCCTATAAGCTGTTTGCGTAGCAACAAAAACGAGAATATCGTCGAAAGAGAAGGGAGCAGAGTGATTGGTCGAGTTCGAGGCGACACGACGGGTTATTGTTTTTGTCGGTTTTACTCTTACGCTAGAAGCATATCACATCGGAGTTTTTCTTTCGGAGAAACGGCGAAGAGGGATGCGCCGTATTTGTCGGTGGATACAACGGGTCCTCCGTCGCTCGTGCCTGCCTTCTGAATACGTTTTCCGTCTCCGACCCCACCGAGCCAGGCAGGAATCTTGTCAAGCGAACTAGTGGCTGCAGTTGCTCCCTTTTACTCGCTTTTCTGTATCTATCCAGAGAAACGTATACGTATAACCCCGCATTAGTCACGCTCGTTGGAGCTTCTTTCTTAGTGAATCTCCATCGTAGACGCGACCGGCATTAACTAGGTCGGCTACAGCTTCAGGTAAGAAGAGACAGAAGGTTACGCCTCTTTCCGATCTTCCTCTTTTCCTGCTTCGGGGATCTCGTCGCCCTCGGAGTTACCTTGCTGTTACTCTGCGCAGCAAAATGAAAGCATCCAGATTTAACGAGCCAACTCGGTACTGCCCTTTTCAGTCGAAAACTGAGCTGCATGGTTATCGAGTGAAATGTAAAACGTCTTCCTCTGGATAACCAATCCATACTCTTTACCCTTATACAATATCGGCCATGTTATTACGATACTTGCAACCAGCGAACGATTTATCGTGCCATCGGTTTGTCGATCGTTCGATAAAGGATTTATCGGTTTATCGATCGTAATTCTAACCTTTAGAACTAACGTTCTTCGGATTTTCAATCAAATAATTAAGTTACATGGTAAATAATACGATATAGTTGCAACGTTGTATTACGATATTCGTTTACGATAAACGCATGTCCAATCTTATCTTACCTATCGTTAAGAAAATTGTAAAGCCACGCGTAACGAATACTCGCCAGTAACTTTTCATATACTTATTATACTTACTATATTACTTATTGTACTTTTAACATATTTCTATAAGTGTAATAATCAATTTCTATCCTACCACTCGTAGATTTAACGAGAACCGTAACCGCAAAAACAGTTTGTTACATAACGAATCCATCGTGCCAATAAAAAATGAACGTTAATTCTAAATTAACATAGAGCGCTATCCTGTATATCGTCATCGAGTAACTGGTGAATTTTAAAGCTGTTCGAACGTACGGTATATAATGTGACGGGAATTGCAATAAATGAGAGCACCAGATGGCTAGTTGCCGAGACTTTCGTGAAACAATCGCAACGTTTTGAAAGCCCATATAACCTGGCTTCTCGTGCAACGAGTGATCAAAGTTGGAAGCTGTGCCTGTATTTGTTTAGTTTGCTAGCACGTACGTATACGTACGTATATACAGTTGCAGTTGGTAGATTGTATCGTGTATCCAGCTCGAAGCATTTATCGCAGGTTGTTATAGGTTATAGCCTTTTTGTACTTGAATCTGTATCCGTACAGTGGTATAGTATTCGTTTAGGAAGTTCAAAGGCTATTAAAATTGGGTACAACCGGACGCAACGACGTCGGTGGCTAACGTATTTACCGTTATTCTTTTATCGTTTTATACCTGTCCTTCGTATCCCTGGTTCGATTCGTTCGAGCATAAATAAGAATTCACTGTATCGTTAACGTTTTTTTTTTTTTTTTTTCAGAATGATCCAAAGATATGGTAGATATTTTCATTATAACGGTGGATCGAAGGAAATAACATGGAAACTAGCATGCAGCTTTTTCAAGTTTCATCTCGATGTTCCTAATGTTGTTCCAACCTTCTAAACCGTCCTAAGGCACGTGCCTGTAGAGAAATGCGCAGGGTTTAAGCCGATATGTTTCCTCGAATAGCGTTCAGTTAAAAACTGGGTCCAATAAAACGAGAAAGTTGAAGCAGCCTGTTCATGGTTCGTGGTCAGCATTCTACGTTATACTTTGGAATATTTGAAAATGCGAGACACTTTGAAAAGTGTTCGTAGAAACGTGATACAAAAAGCGCAAGACACGATTATATATTGATAGAAAATAGAGGTCCGTCGGTGGTCGTTATAATCTTTTCCTAGCTTATAAGATATCATATCCAAGATATATATCGATATAGATGGCTTAACTAAGTTTTTTCTATGAAATTACAAACTGAATCGACCTGATCATCGTGCGATCTCCGTACGTAGAATCTAGTTATACATATACATACATATACAAAGTTATTATTATTATCATCGTTATTTACGATATTATACTATCGAGTATAGGAAGAACGAAGTCTATTCGCTTACGCGTAGCACGCGTTTTCCCACGGTTAATGGACAGAGCCTATTAAAAGGGTCCTTTTTTTAAACGGTTCGAGTGTATTCTGTGCCGTTCGTTGCAGCAGCTGGAACGCGGCGTAAGAGAAACGGTCTACGCCCTAATCGCTCGGCCGCATCTCTCGTACTTGCCCCAGTGTTCTCGAGCACTCGCTCGTTTCCCGCCCCCATTATTTTCGCAAGCACGAGGTTGTTTCTGACGTCCGGCAGCTTCTGCCGTTAGACTGGTATTCGCATATATTATACGCGTATAGTCATTAGTCGGTTCTCCAACGTTTTATTCGCGAACACATCGACGGATACATCCGGCGGCAAGTCGAAAGATCTCGGTGTTCGATCACTTTTCCGACAACTTTGATCTTTCCTTTCTTTCTATCTACCCTTTTTCTTCTTTTCTTTTCCTTATCGAGATATCACGCACAACCGTCTACGAAACGGCCATTTTTCGTTCGAGTAGCAAGTATTAGAAAATTACGCAGCAAAGTTGGTAAGCGATTATTGCCTTATAGATTTACAGATGACTCCTTTACAGAAAATAATGCTTTTAACTTATTATAAAATTGAAATACGCATATCTGAAGAATACGAGTCGGATCGTATGAATTCAGATCATATAGGATATATACGCGTGGATTACGAATGATACGAGCATTACCGAGGAATATATCATATAGAATATCTATACCGATATATATATATATAGAATATAGAAGTTTCCACCGAGTATGTACATATACGTAACGTGCGCATTTGTGTGGAGACTAATACGCACATACCGTTCTATGATGCACACCTGATATGCGATTTCATGGTATGGTACATGGTATTTACCATGTATGTCTGTACGCTGTACGCGTGGCATGTAGTACGTCGATATCAAGCTGCAGTGCCGAAAATATGCAGCAGTTATGTATGTACATAGATATACGTATGCATATAGATGTATGGACACACACGCGTATATATATATTTATAGACATATATATACGCACGCGCGCACACACACACACACACACACACACATATAGATAGATAGACCCAATAGGCAAGAGTGTGCAATCCGCCAGTTTGCACTGTACTTGGATATGTATCTCTCTCTTCTCTCTTTTAAAAGTGCTTATTTTCTTTTTATTTCGTTCCTTATATACCTCTCATCGATTCCTGTTTCCACGACGATTGCACATTTACACGTACCGGAGAGAGCTTGGAAATAATATTTCATCAGACAAAGGATATAATTATATAAAAGATCGATTGGCTTTTATTAAGAAACAGGAAACCAGCGCTTTAATCCAGAACATTTTAAAGCGTTCTTATATTTGAACGAATGCCTATTTTAAATCTTGCATGATTATCGGCAATATCCATTATCGGCAAGTTTTCCATGATGCGAAGATCTTTTGTAATAATCATTTCGTATTACTCAAGATCAAGGAACGTGCATCGTGTCCCTTAATCAGTGGTAGAATATCGGGCGAAATAAGTAGTTTATAAATAAGTAGCGCTGTTACCATGCGCCAGGCAGCGTGCTCTTGGAAACGTGTTTTTTATTTTGGTTTTTTCCAAGTTCCCTCTATCCAGATTTCTATAGATATTTTCAGTTTTCTATTCTTTCATCTTCCTACTTTCAAGGACTTTACTTTCGTCTTTGCGTAGCCTTGCAGGTAAAATGCTTACGCATACGCAGGTACGAACGCGAATGGATTCTGTTTTCTCCTCAAATTTTCCTTTCTCGGTACTTTCTCCGCTTCTATCCCCGTTTGAATGTACTTTCGTCCTTTCCCAAATTTCGCTTAAACTATAACTATACGTTCCCCATAGGTATTCGATGATCGTGGCTATTATTGAAAATTTGCTTCAACCAAAGATAAGCGAAACATGTTTATTTTCCAACTATACATCGATGTACGTGTACGTGCCTACGCTACGTACATATATTATACGACTCGTGTATGCATACACATACACATACGTGCGCATACGGAGAAAACGAAGGGATTTAAGGGCGAAACGTGGACTACAGAAAACATGCAAGGAAGATTTATGTTTTACGTTGTAATTACGTAGTTGCGTTCTATTACGTAATAACAAGAATCAACAGTACGTACGTTATACGTACGTACGTACGTAACGTATACGTAAAATAAGTAAGATGGTATTATTTTTTAATTTTTTATTGCGCGTTGATAGAAATTTAATAATATAAAATCGATGTCATACCTTTTCCCTGTCTTTAAAATATACGCAACTTTTCTGATTTACAGTTTTCTTTGCTGAATATAGTTCTCAATTAAATTTCTAATATTATAACATGTATATATATTATAACATGCACGCATATATGTATATATGTATAAATACAACGTATACAGATATATTGCGCATTATGTGACAGACAGTAACTCTGTGAAATAACGAATTACGATGTATCTCTTTCGCTCGTGGAATCTCATTTTACGGATAAATTATACAACATTTTCACCAACCTTTTGTCATAATTTTATATGCCTATTGTCTATTATCTTGTTCGCTCGTAATTATACGCGTATAACTTACTATATACCAAGTATGTATTTAATTTTTTATTCTTAATTTTTATTCATCGTTGCGCATCATCTTTATGCGTTTAGAGCGTATTCCGCGTCACTTTTTATCGCTTGTTATATTCATTCACTGCTTCGCCATACCGTCCTCGGTCTTTTTTGTCTTTCATCTCTCTTGGTTACCTACCATTACTACGTAGGTATCATCTCAGCTGTCCCATGAACGCACTGTTTGCTTCTCGTTACCGGAATATTTGTTTATGATTTGATACCGTGTTCCTAGCTCATAGCAAATAATATAGGTGGTTCGTTCGTGCCATTGGGCCAGTAATACTTAATGTTTCAGACCGTGATCGAGAAAACGTTCCTTCGTATAAATATTCGCTCGATAATTTTTAAAACATATCCTGTCCAATATATTATAATAATTTTAAATCTTTCGAATTGTTTGATCGTCGAATGATTTTCTTCGCGGAAAGACGTACACATATTGGAAAGCGAGTATCGTTAGTTACATTTTCATAAATGGGAATCTCCAATATCAAATCTCGCAGAGTGTATTCCCGTAGAGTGTTTATCGATTAGTAGAATAGAAAGACTGGTAGGAATAAAGCGAAGCGACGAGACCGCTGGTAAAAAATATTCAAGGAAAGACGGAAACGAGCTATCGTCGTCAGCTTACGAATCTGGACTTTTAAAGCCGATATTTCGGACAACTGAAAAAAGAAGCGGAAATTGAGAAAGTATTTTAAGAAAATATTGAAAAACAGTTATAAATTTCGATCGATCGATCGATCATAGAATGGCATCGCGTAGGCACTTTGATAGATCAAAAAGTTAAACTGCCTCTTGAAATTCTGGTATTTGATCGTTATGGTATGACATAAAAATTAATTTTTATATAAAATTCGTTAGATATGAACAACGTGGTAATTGGTTATTACAGGGATTTTGTTAGTCGGTCAGATTATCGATCGATTACGAATCTTATACTTTAAATCTAAAAAGCTAACGATATTCCGCGTGTACATGTACACGTGTATATCGCAGTTAACAAACGAAGAACAGAAAATTTTTCATCATACCCGTATGTATTCGTTTTAATGTAATTGGTTATTATCTTATTGGTCGTTCAATCAATTAAATGTAATTTATTATAATTACATTATTATAACCCTTGTGTGTTAATTTTTATTCGTGATACGACCGAAGTAGTTGCGTAATACGTGTATCAGGCTATTCAGTTCTTTCTTTTGTAGTCTTTATATATGTATATATCGTGTCTTTAGGGTCATAAAAATATTAAACGATCACGAGTAAAGCTAGGTACGTGAATTTAATGTATAAAAATATATATCTGTTGGTTATCTGTGGGATTAGTTCACATTGAGAGACGTTAATTAGTCAAACAACGAGACAAGGAAGAGTAATTACCAAAAGGGACGATCGCGAAAACCGTCGCTCGATCCATTCGATTTTCCCATCTTGCCGAAGGAAAAAGGTAACGGAAAAGGAAAACATCCGAGAAGAGATCGTTCGATTAAACTACCCAACCTTATTTCGCTCGAACGCACGAATGTCGTTAACGAATTTCGTTAACGACTCGTGCGATCCTGTCGTCTCGCGAGATTGCTTCCTAGCCCGGTTCAGGCTACGATCAGACCGATTCCCCAGCAAAATAGAGAACGTGCTTCCCCACCAATCCTAACCGTCTAGCCTTCGCCACCCGATATTTGCATTCACTTAAAAATCCTTAAGTATTTAATCGAACCAAACCATCCGACATTCTTTCCATAATATTCCCACTTATCAATTAAAATCCTAATTCGCGGCATTTTCAGACAAGCTTTCGTAAAACCGATGAAATTGGATATTAATAACGAATTAATATTAAATGAGAAATACACGTCGATAACGTTACCTCGCGATAGAATATTTAATAATACGCGATAAGAAGAATATGCGAGAGATTTTTAATTGATTTTTTTCTTTTTTTTTTTTTGTCAGTGTGAAAATAAAATAATCTACCAATAGCAGGTGAATAATGTAAATAAATAGAAAGCATTTGATCTTTTCTTATGAATTATGCAGAGAAATGAAGTCGGACAAGTGAAAAATTAAAAAGCGTAACTCTTCGATAAACAACAACTAAACAACATAAAAAAACAACTAGAACAAAAGAAATTTCTGTCGAAGCTTATAAATTGTGGTAAAGAAAACAACAACGATGCAAAACGATGTAAACAACAAGGTGCTAATAAGCTAGACGAAATGGCGACAATTAATCGTAAATAAAAGAAACTAAATAAAGCGGGAATATACATTTGACATTCACAGTTATAGAAAGATGCTCGTTTTCGAATTTTGATTTCAATATCGCTTAACAGCCGTTCTTTGCATTGTTCTATGTACCATGTATCTATGCATTAAGCATGACAAAACGCTTTGTATGCTGAGCAACAAACGCCCTTTCCTACTATTGAAACTATCTTGGAAGAAAATCGCGTTCGCCAGGGGATTTTCAATGAATTTCAATCATACCTTGGCTATAGAAGAGCGAATAGGTGAATTTACATTTTTCTGCAATGCAAACATAAATTTATGCTGCATTACGAAAGACGGATCTATTTCATGAATAGTATGCTGATGCTCAGAATGTGTTGAAAATTTATACATACATACATACATACATACATACATACATACATATTTATAATTTATCCACATACATGTATTCATCGAAATAGATGTTAATTTCATATTCTATCGAAAAGAGTAACGTTTCAATGTATTAATAACTTTTACGATTTTCTTTTCTTTTCTTTTCTTTTTTTTGGGGGGGGCGGAGGGGGGATAGGGGGGGGCGGACACATCCCTAACGATTCATGAGATCGATATCTTTAACGAGGGATATTCCAAATTGTCATTTATGGATGATTTCGAAATGTTTATACGCGTATCGTCGAATAATTGATAATTTTTCCTTCGATGCGTATGTAGTGTATTATAGTTCACGCTGGCATTTCGTATTTATGACGTTACAAGCGATAGCATGTGTGCTTTAATAAGCTAAGGACAGACAGCTGTTCGCTGAGTCACCACTGACAATGAGACATTGTGTCGTGCATTATAAAGCTAGCTACGGGTCTCCAGGGTATACTCGGGCCGTCGCGCCGATCATGCCACCACCGTTCTCCTAGCCCTACCAGACTCTCTTATAGAACCATAGACGTAATTAAACGCGGCTCGCTACCTATAAACCAGGCGAGGATAGCTTCCTCTTCCATCTCATTTCTTTCCCACAAAAAGTCATCCTATTCTATGCCCGTGGATCATTTATCACTATATAACGTGAATAATTGTTGCTTTAGATTAAAGGTAAACTTTTAATATTTACGCAAGACGTTTCGTAAAATTTCGTAGCTGGGATACGGATTACCGTTCGAAACACGGTTACGCGCCAGTCAGAATAATATGAATCAATATTAATAGTTTGCGAGTTAAGTTAGTTTGTGATCGGTAGTCCGTCTTCTACCTTAACGATCTAGCAAAAAGAATCGTAACCAACAACAGTATATTTCTCTCGCGTTTCATTGTACTTTGCCTCTGTTCTGACGAACCGGCGTATTGTTTCAAATAGGTTAAACTATAAAGTCGTATCGTGTCCGTTGATATAACACGAAAAACGCGATACGATGTTCAAACGCGAACGGTTTTCCATTTGCCAGATCTCCGAACATGCCATCGAGCATTATAGTATATCTACGGTCGCGTAGATGCGCCGCGGCGCCGTAGTCTCCGTAGTAGCTGATTCGAAATCTAGAGACAAGACAGGAAACGAGGAGAACAAAGATGAAAATGAGAACAAGTACCAACGGTCGATGGTACAAGTCTTGCAAATATATTCTCTGACAGTTTGGAAACTAGGACACTAAGGACTTACGTCACTGGAACCAAGAGATCTGTATGACTAATGGGAATAAAAATAAACTAAGAGAAGAAAGGAGAGTATCCGAAGAAGAGAGTTCATGAAATATGACAATGAATCGAAGAATCTCCGCGGTTAATCTCCTAATAGCGCGAAACGACTCTTCCTGCTAACTTCTTTTATTACTGTTTGTTAATAAGTCGTTTGATTCAAATTTTATCCAAATGTTTTAATTAATAAGACTAATGAATTACACGATGAATGAAACTGAATTTGTGACTGGCGCTATCACCCAGCTGCACGTGGAAAGTTCATTTTTGACTTTACGAGTCATTGGTCGTTCTTGTATCGATATCGATACGTTTCGTTAGATTTTCGTCGAACTGTTATCGACGAAAAGCTAAGGTTCCCCGATTGAAACGAATTCAAACACCTAACTCCTAGATAGAGAGATTAAACTATATTCGGTTACAGTATCTACGTGGACTTCGATCGTTGTTCGCTCTCAAATATTTTTAACAACGTTAGTAATCTCACAGGATCGCCAGGATCTTTTATCCACAAGATTTTAGTAATTCAACGATGGTTGTTGATGGTTCATAGTAGTAGATGCAATTGCTAATGTAAAAATGTCAAGTTTCATTGGTAGATAACTGATCGGGCGCTCGCAATTATTCCTTTGATCCGTCACTGACCGATCACGCGAACACCGAACATTGCTCGTCGTTGATCGTGCCGTTCGATTGCCGTATCAATTACAGACAAATTACAGAGAGAGAGAGAGAGAGAGAGAGAGAGAGAGAGAGAGAGAGAGAGAGAGATATGGAAAATAAAAGAAAAAAAACGTGCCGTTTCTTCGCGATACGATTCTTTCTTGCATGCGTGCCGCCACGGGTCTCAACAACGCAGTCATCCCGGAAAGTAGAGTTTTTTCCGACGATAACATCGGCACGGAACGAAAGTAACCGAGCGATAGACTCGCTATCCCGATCATACCCTGATACACTCGTACTTTCACGTTTCTTTCAATTTCTCGCAAATTTCACACTTTCATTTCGCATTTCACATTTCACAAGTTCGAGCATAACAACGAATGTGATAGCAATAAAATATGATATTGCCACGAATGATACGGGTGACCGACCGATCGCGATGAAATTTCCCGACTGTCGCGAAAAGAGACAGCGAATCCCAAATAGATGTATAGCTCATTCTTCGAAAGGCACACAGCTCCACATATATATGAAAATAAATACTTTACGTTCCAAAATGTTTCAGATCCGTTACCTTGATTGTAATTTATAATGCAGAGAATTACAACAGTTCGGATATTAACTATCTTTAGTTAGTTTAGTTAGATAGAAATTTTCTATCCTTAGAAAATTGAGAAATTCTCTGCAAATAAATTAATACGTTTAAACTATCGGTAATCCATATAACGAGTTTTCTCTTACCTAGTTAATTAGTTTATAATAGTTGCCGTTCACAACGTTTATAGCAAATATCAAGATAAAAAGAATTCCAAAACAATTTATACTCGATTTTTATGATTTTTGTTACAGCTTTTAAATGACGATACTATTTTCAAACGTAAGAAGGAATTTTAAGAATATACATATACGATAAACGAAACAAGCGGAAAATACAGAATTATGAAACTGTGTTTTAGGCTTACCTTTCTCAGTTATAAACATTTAAAGAAACCAGCAAACCTCTATGCGTTAGCTGCTGTGGGGAATGTCAGGGAACGATGGTATGTATGTATAGTCATTGGCCGAAAGCAACGAGGCGTGGTTAGTAATCTACTTGGTGAAAGCTACGTTCGAGCATTTTGATGTTTCATAACTAAAAAAAGGGAAGCTTAAATGAAACAGAATTTCCTGATTCTTGACTTTCGCCGTATTTTCTTCTATGGAATTGCTTGACGAAAGGCTTGCTTGCTAGTTACCTAACATCCTAAATATCCTAAATATCCTAAATATCCTAAATATCCTAAATATTCTAAATATCCTAAATATTCTAAATATCCTAAATATCCTAAATATCCTAAATATCCTAAATATCCTAAATATCCTAAATATCCTAAATATCCTAAATATTTTAAATATTCTAAATATCCTAAATATCCTATACATATGCGTTTAACCTATTTGTACATAGATATTGTTAATATCGAATATTAATGGTTAATAACAAGAGTTGCAACGGTGCAACAGTAATTTATTTGTTAATAACTGCTTAATTAATTATAATCGTAATATCTTACGTGTATATTCGATTTTTCATGTTATTAAACGATTAATTACATTTTATAACTTTGTTTGAACTTGCCGTAACATTTATGTATGCTAATAATCGACGTTTTAAATAAATGGTTAATAAAATACAGCGCGGAACTTTCATTTACTTTTAGGTAGAACGACGTGCTTATATGCGTAAATTTATGACCGTTTTCGTAACTCGCATCGATTTATTGCATTCAACGTGGGAAGGTAAGAACGTATGACGATAATTCGAATGCGCCACTGCATGTGGCCACGATGTTAAATAAAATGTTAAATAAAAGGAAGAATATTTACGTATAGAGAATTAGCACGTAAGAATAAAGGATTATCGAAAGCTGAAGAACGATGGACGAGCACGATGGATTCCTCAGCTTTAATCTTTATCCTTCGCAGTGGTACGACCAGTTTGTTTGACCTCTTGGATCTAAGCCAAATAGGAATTGGCTATTAACCAAATCAATGGTACCTAAATTACCAGCGCACCACGCGACCCGTTGTACGTAGAGGTAGGTGCTTGGCCCTTGTTACGTGTCGTGTATTTGATTATCTACGTCGTGGTTTATTACGGGCTAATATCGCGACAGCCGCGCATCTGCCGCTATCGCTATGATAACCATCGTCATAGCACATAGTTCCGCTTCGTCGTAAATTTAGAGAATCTAATAAATCGCATCTTGTTGATTGTCAATCATCTGTCACCCCATATAAGCCGCCTACATACATGTAATCCGTAATAGTCACTAACGACTCGATGAAATGAACAATATCTTCGAAGATTCAACGTTACACAATTCATCGTTCGAAACATACAACGTTTTCTATTTTCTTCTAAAAGATTAGCGATACGATTCGTTGATATTCGAGTATACTGATTTATATGAATCGCGAACGAGTCAAAGCGCACAAGCTAACTATCGGAGAAGTAAAATTGCAGAGACGTCGACAAATCTGAAGATAAAGGAAAAAGTCGGCAAGAAGTAGCGACAAAGAAGGGAAATGTCTCAGTAAGAAAAATAGAGCCGATTTAGAATGGCGACGACCGTCAACGAATTCTCTCGAGCTAGAGGAACAACGGAAGTTCACCTTCTATTCTGTATCTCCTTTGTATATTTGAAGGATTTCCACTAATGAAATAATTAAAATTACAAACCTTCGTGCACCGACGGCGAAGACAAGAAAAGGAATAGTAGCGATAGTACGGAAGGTAGAGAAGGGACAAATCCCTCGGTGCTTCCATCAGCCTCTGAAACGCTCGTCAGCTCAGTCCCTATCAGCTTTACCATCTTTCTCTATTTTCCACTGACTCTCAGGCAAGTTAATGAAAACCAATGACCATACTTGAACAATGTTTTCAGAAATATCTCTAATTGCAGACGAAGATTCCAAATATATATATATACACACACATGTGGATGTAATAAACAACCATAAATATCGAGATGCAGATGGAGCTTGTCGCTAATTATCAGCAAGAATCGTGGTTTCACATTGCGAAGACCAAGTTCTGTAATTTGACATGGTTACTAGCAGCTAGTGACCAGATGTAGGATAACGTCTCGAGAACCGGATGTATCGAAACCTCTTCCTTCGATGCTACAACCTCGAGAATTCCACAGGTTGCTCTTTGCGTTTCCTTTTCTTTATTCGGCTGTGTGCATAACAGGCATGTTTTCGGAACCTATCTCATAAATCCTTGCATCCATAATGTAGTCGCGAGTTAATACTCGCGTATTAAGCATTCTTCCATTAAATTTGTGTACAGTTGGTGAATCGTGATAATTTTACATGTATTTGCGATATTCGATTAATCGTAAACATTAATTTCGGTCAAATGGACTATAAAGGAGGTAATAATTATTACGACTTTACGTTTAAGGAAAACTTTGTAAACGACGTAGATAAATTTACGTTTATTTCCAAATTTATCCAATTTAGAAATCGTTGTACGTTTTATAAAATTTAATATTTTCCATCGTTAATTGTCTAATGCATGCGCTTTTGTCGATCTATTAAAATTAATAGATTATTAAAATAACTTACGACATCGTTAATTCCGAGCGTACGAAGATCAGAAATTCTAATTATACGAGGTTGAAGGAAAATTGTAGAACAGCGTTTTCGATATTTTTTCTACCAATTTGCAGAATAAAACGCAAGAAGGAGAAACGAAACTTGTTACGTAGTTATGAAAAATTGTTGTTTCCCTAAACCAATTTATAGAGACGGTTAATAAAAATATCGTATTTCTAGGTGAAACCGGGAAACCCAGCTATCGTCGACAAATGGACACTACGTGTTGCTTGGAAACGGAAGTAGTATACAGGAAGAACGTGGACACGATGCGACGGTGGAAGGAAAAAGCGATGCAGTAAGCGCTCAGACTGGGGAGACGTTTTTATGAGACGACTAAACAGCTGTAAGCCCCGCGTTTCGCTCTTTTCTTTTTACAACCACTTTCCGCTTGACACTTTTGTGATGCGTACATAGCATTCGCAAAGGATTTAATTCTTAACATTTTAAGAACGATTTTTCCGGTTTTACTGACACTTCTTTAAGATTTTCGCACCCAGTGGTATTATCAGAGCTATTAGTACGCTCCTCTAAGCTGGCTTTTTCTTTAATAAAATATATAAAATATTCGTTTGTCCGTGGTACTTTCTTTTTTCTTTCTTTTTTTTTTTTTTTTTTTTTTACCTAACCTAATTACTCGTTATTCTCGATTGATTTATTATAGGCGGTAATTTATGAAAAGTTAATATCAGTACGAAAACATTCAGAATTCAGAAAAAAAAGAGAATACACGAAATATTTATCGCTTGACGACTGTATTAAATTTCGTAATATTAACTTAATTTCGTATGATTTTACCGCTGTGAATGTTTAATTTTCTTAAAATTTTCTTAAAATATATATTAATTGCATATAATCATATTTTTTGATTCTATATTTTTAAATTTAATATAAACTTTTCAAAAGTTTGTAACGATGAATCTGTTTATAAATTTATTAAATTTTATATTGAAAAATTGTTTTACTCTATATTTTTCGTTTTGCAAGGAATCAAGTAGCTATAAATACCTTAAGAAATTTTCTTTTCGATATTCGGCGAAGTAAGCAGAATATCTATATATTATTTTGCTGGCCAATCGTTTAATCGAAATACGTAATTGCTCTTTAAGAGCATCAATATCTAATTCTATTTTACACGTATATAAATACAGGGTATTTTCCATTACTAGATATTTTAACCGTAGCAGGATATTGAAGAATTGAAAATGTTTCGATGGAAATTTTGTTTATCAAAGTTTTTGCTGTACAGGCTATGCAACAGGTATTCTGTATGTTCGCAGTTACGCGTAATACTAAATCATTGATCAATTACTGATAGTAAACGATCTGTCTGTCTGTCTGTCTGTCTGTCTGTCTGTCTCTAATAATTGAACGTTTTTTATACGTTCTCGGGAAACAACATCTGTTTACAACATCGAATCCCTCTTACTCTATTTTTGTTCTAACGTAATTTAAATTACGACCGCTTCTACCAGTTAAACACGAATAAAGAATCAAGTACAAACATTTATTCCGAATTTTATTAATTCATACGTCAGCAATCTTAATTAAAGCAATCTCTTAGTGGCAATGCTGCAGATTGTCTCGCTTTCTGAAAGTTTCCCTTCCACTCGAATTCCTTCGAATTCGTGAAACTTTAATTATTCCCAGATCGCGGAATAACTTCGATCGTCTGAATAAAAGTATTCATTGACGGAATGCCTAACGACATGCCTGACTATATTAGAATTTATAAGTTTTTCTTGACAAACCTTCTTATCAAACGACATCGGATCGTATCAAAGTTAACTTCAACTGGTAAATTAAAACGAATAATATTTTTCTAAAAATATCTTTTAGGTTTAAGGTAACTATTCGATTCAAGGTAGAGAAAGCTTAATGCCTCTTTATAGAAACTTTTCAAATCTTTTCTATCTGTTCAAATCTGTATGGGAAAACTTCGAGAGATATATTTCAAAATACCCCGATGCATGTGTTAGAAATAAAAAAATCCTCTTCGAGATCATATAACATTTGTATAATACATTCTTTTATAAAATGCATATTGCGAACGTTATTTCGAGAGAGTTGTGTGATCTATATGTGCACATTTACATATGTATATTGCAACATACAGTAGTAAGAAAGTAATTCACGCCTCCTCCGTCCTTTGGGAACAACGACGAATGATTCATTGTAATTACATTTAACCTTGTACAAGTAAGTAACTGGTACGAATAACGTCCCGTGACGATTTCGTTCAAAAATTCTGTCTAACAAAATTAACCTTTTGCCACTGACTAAAGTGACCATCGATTTTCATTTTATTCATAACATGTATTATTATATGGCGTGTTAAAAAATTTAAACGTTATCTTTGTTTCTTCGTTGTAAGGACATGTCATTGACGCGATATAATATATTAATCGATCCGTATATATTATGCAAAATTGTTTGCTGTTTACATGTTAGCGTCGACTCCTCTATAGAGATGCACGTGTCAAGGTCGTGCATCGTGAGACTATCTAGTTCCAAGAGTGTCGCATCGTCGATAGCCGGAATCGTAAATGTATCGTCAGGCTCGAGGGGGCGGCTTTGAACGGCGATACTCTTAAGGACTAGCGCGGTTCTAAGAGTCACGGATGTTACAGTCAACAGCTTTCTGCTCTCCGCCGTCAAGGATCAGGTGCACGGTACCGACGACTCGAACGCGATCAACCACATTCGGACACATTCGCGGGATCACGGTCGCGATGCTTGATGGTACGTGGTAAGCGATAACGGTTTTCGGAACGAGGAGAGTGAACGAACCTTCTGTCAAGAGGACCGATCGATTCTTACGCCGTCACTCTATAGAAGCTTTGCGAAATCGCGATCGCCCAAGATCGATATACGACGACATATCTATCGTCTGATATACAAGTTTGAAACTTTCTTTCGTTGTAGAGTAAACGTGAAGTAAAACGTGAGTCTTATAAAATTGCTTTCTTAGTAAAGGACAATCGATTTATTATAAACGATATACGTAGTTTTATTTATTCGATGTATTTTCTGAAAAATAAATAACAAACCGATAATAACTGAATAACAAAAGGTGATTTCGATTATCGTAGAACGAACAATTATACAACTTTTACGAGTAAACAAGTTTGGCAGAGGTAGAACTTTCGGTAAGCGGAGCGTGCACGCGCCTCAATCCGTTTTCACGTCAGGTTGCACGACATTGTTGGATTTTTATTGGAATACTGCCAAGGCTGGTCTGTCACTTCCCCTGTTCCGAAATCTATATACGTTCAGAGAGGTTGAAGGAACGTAAGATGGAACGACGTATTTATTTACAGGACCGTGGAGAGATAGGAAGATGTTCGTAGTTCGTAGTGCCGTAACTCGCCATACCGCTGCGGTAATGGCGATTTTATGTTGCGATGCCGAACCGCTCTCGAGTCACCATCACCGTCGCTACCATAAGAAGACTCAACAGCGGTATTACTACCAGTACCGGCTATCTCGCAACGGGAAATATAGTACAATCTTATACAGGCTGGAAATAAAACAGGTTAAGGCTTACATGCTTCGTATATTTCAATTAAGGCCACGTATGATCAAGTACGACTTTCTCATTACTCCGACTGAACGTTTTAATTTCTAACATACGAGACTATTATCGATGTATCATACGTATACTATTTTATACTAACTTTTATAAAAGATTACGATTACCAACACAATTTAACATAACGTTTACGAAGCTCGTGCTAACAGCTTTATACGCTGGTATTGAGATCACTATCGTACAAAGAATTTTAGTGGTATTCCACAATGGTCATTATAAAATATAATTTGTGTAAATAATTATTAATTTGCCTATGACACAAGTAATTTATAAAGCGATTACAACAGGCTTGCAACGTGTAACTCGTAATGTTTATTAATGTCGTTCGATCAGACAAATACGCGATAAATTTCATTATTATATTGTGAAAATAAACGGCAAGCGAGCGAAAATGAAAATATACGCAGCATCTCTGTTCGTAGGTATTCGATACGTGAAACGTTTCCTTCCTTTCAGCTAGGGAGCTTAGTGTTTCCCTCCAGACCAAACAGTGACACATAGACACATATACAACTTGTCCCAGTTCCGTGGCTCACCCTATGTGCGCCACAATGCGGCCGCCTTTTCGTTTTCCAACGCCCTTCCCTCCCGCTTTTTCCGGCCGCGTATTACGCACTGAAAAACTTTTAGAGCGGCAACTCAGCTCATCTGTCCCGTCGTTTCGTTTTATCTCCGCTGGGAAAGAGAAAGAATGCATCGTCCATCATGGCCTCTCTCGATTATCCCACGGGAGGCATATGCTCGCACGGCATTCAGCTTCCGGCTGAACCGCGTCGGTCCGCGTCACGCCGTCAGCCAACAGCCCTCTCTTCTCTCTTCTCTCCCCTCTCTTCTCGCTTACTTTCCTCTCTTTCTCCGTTAGTTATCGAGAAACTGCTCGCAAATTAAGTGAAACTGCGTACAGAGTAGACACGTCATTAATTATTGTAACTAGATAGATTAAAATAGTTTCTAGCGGTGCAAGTGTAAAAGTTTCATGAAACTTTAACGTTCTAAGACGTTCAGCCAAGAAAGATCTTGGCACAAATGTACGGCTCGAGTTAGCTGTGTAATATTCGTGTTTCGTTTAATCGAACAGAGTATCTTGTCGAGTATTCCCTTTTGAGCGTTGATTATTCCTTCTCAAACACTGTACATTATGCATATACTTATTTCCACTGTAAAACCGCATTATCGTTCACGCGTTATCACGCGTTTGAGAATAGCTTTTATATTAAAAACTTCATATTAAATAATAATTACTCTTATATCAATGACACGTTTAAAAAGACATACGAACGAAAAGGCAAAATGTAAAAACTGCTATTTCACACGTTCGATGTAATTTAGTGGAGAACAGTCGCTTAATTTCAATATTACCTACGTCGTTTTAACGAATAAAGCGTCAACTATGACCTGTACTAGTAGACTGTTTGTTTATTCGACGAACACATTGTGTCGGAAATACTAAATTATATTTGACGACTGGATGATTACGAAGCGTCTATGTACGATAACAGCGGATATCAAACATGTTACTTATTAATATCAAACTATATTCGTAAGTAACGCGTTTAACGTTTATACTCGCATCATAACACGAACGTTCGTGATAACGAAATTATTTCTCCAAATATTCGATAAAAGTATCGCAGGTTTGTGATCAAATTTCTGTCCATAGTACATACATATACGGAGAGGAGTCGGCGGTATACGCGAGTGTGTGCAGCGGTATGTGGAAAGTGTGGTGAATCGTGAACCTATAACATGCTACGTAGAAGATGACTCGGCTAAGCCTCGGCTCCTGTTTCCCGCGAGCGAGAGGTTTCAACTATATGTTGATACGTAGCAGGCTTAGTCTATTCCACCCTCGATACTTATACTGTTATATTCAGCGCGCTAGAAGAAAGAGAATACGAGGAAAGCGTAGCAAAAACTGGCAAAAAGCAGCAATACGGCGGTGAATAATTTTACTAAATAAAAAAAAAAAAAAAAAAAAAAAAAAAATATTGACGAACAACAGAGTGTGGAACGATAAGCGAGTAAAAAATTTCCGATCGTAAAGTAATACGATGCATGCAAAGATACGCGCGCGCGCGTGTGCGTGCGTGCGTGTGTGTGTGTGTGTATTCTTGACAAGTACCACGTACAAGTATAAAGAACGTATAAAAAAAGCTTTTTCTTTTCGAACGGAAAAAAGTACTTTTCGTATTAATGTTTGGCGAAACACTTGTAAATAGATAACGGAACGCAAACTTTAACAATCTGACGTTGACGATAGAAGAATTACATTTTCAAGAGTCGCGTAATATAACTGGGCCGTAATGATTTTCACTCAAATGTTTTCTAAACGATACATGCACATATTTTCGTTCCACGAAACCATTTAATACTTCTATCGGAACATTTTTCCTACTATCAATAATTTAGGAATATTTAGTAATTAAAGTTAATTTGTTCGATAATAATTTACTTGGCGTTTCTTCTTTTTAAAACAGACGATAACCTTCTATTATTAAATTAAAAGATAGGAGTAATCGATAGCCGCGAGAAGAAGCAGAGACGAAAAGAAAAATGAGATAGAATATTAGAAAGGTAATTTTCTATGCCAACAATGTGTTTCCGTGTCGTATTCCAAGATTTTTCTCATCTACGTGAATTATGCACATGTATAAAGTTTCGTATTTCTGATCCAGGGTAGGAAATATTTCGAAATATGGCGGATGAGGAAAAGGGGATAACGGTGGTTTTGTTCGTAATGACCGTGGACGGAGTGATTTATGTCCAGTCGCTGTAAAAGAGACCAACCAGGCTTGGCCAGAAAGAAATAAGCAGGAAAAGAGTAAAAAGATATCTATATCCGAGATGATTCAGTTTCGAGCAAAGATAATTAGAATGTACAATAAAGCGATCACGAAACGAAGATCACGTTACTTTCTCCTGTTATACATTTTCTAACTTAAGCGAGTCTATAGAATTTCCGTCTTTCCTGTTTCCGTATATACTGTACGTTAAGTTGCGTATAATATGTGCGTATAAAATATACAAAATATACAAGTATGCGTATTAAATGTACAAAATATATAAGTACGCGTATAAATATATAATACACGATATATAACTATCGATATAGCCTATTTACCGACGACTAAAATTTTAACACATAACGCATAAGGACAGATAAATATGTTAAATGCAGACGTCGGACAATTTTCTTCGTATTTAATTTTATCGTTAGTAGCGTACAATTTATACGTTGCAAATAAGTTGCGGAAATGTATTTATATAACCTTCGAGAGTTATTAGAGAAGTAGTGGAATTCTTGTTATTATTCTTACTTCTGTATTGAGTATGGATGTTATCAAAACGACGAAGAAATATTTCACTGTTATTCTCGAAAGTTACGTGATATTTTTATAATTTTTTTTTTTTTTTTTTTTCTTTTCTTTTTTGGAAATTGAAACGCAAAGCTGCTCTATCTATATTTAAAAATAACTGTGTACTCGCGTTAATCGGAACCGGATAGTACGGATATGCCGAGACCTATGCAGAGTTCTGTTAAACTTCATCGAGGAAAATTAACGAAATATAAGCTTAATAACGATATCAAATTACTAAGGAGTTTCGCCTGAACAAAGCTGTATTAGTTAATAGGTGTATGTGTTATACACGAAATATAAATTATATCTACGAAAGTTTACTAAAACACCCCCTGTTATCGTTTAGGTGATTTTGAGAACACTAGTTTCTTAGAAACTTAGATAGATACACACTTAGTTTCGCGAGCTGTTTCGTTGTCAGAACGAAAGAGAATGAAAATGACCGAAGATAGTAGTAATAACTGGTTAATAAGATGAGATATCAAGAATAACGATATCGTATCATTTTGTAATAAGAAAGTTTTCAGTTGTAGACGCAATGAAATGAAAATTAAAATACAAATCCCTTTATATAGGACAAACGTTTCCCTCTGTATAATATTTTTAATAAAATCAAATTTTCTTTTCAAATTATACGTATCGAATGTTTGTACTCGCAGGTAATTTTAACAATACCGATAAAATAACGATAATACGATACCTGTAGTTATTTAATCGACACCATATACCTATACGTATATTTTCAACTATTATATCGTAAGTAGTAAAACATATTATATGTCGGCGATATTATCTGAAATATCTTAGGCATGCTTCGCTCGTATCGGCGAATAAAAGATAAATTTAGCTACGCGAGTAAAATTCAACTTTATTTGCCGCGAATAAAGTTTGCATCGTCGCGTAGCTTCTGTATGCTTGTACGGTTTTGTCAATTGTTACGCTGTAAGTATCGTAACGTAGGCGCAAGTACACACGACATTAGGTGTATCGTCACGAAGTATGGAGGCACGATCTACGAATGCACGATTGGTTGATGAAAGACCAAGCACCCGATGAAAGAGGAACAATTTTCCAAATTGTGGAAAACTTTGCCCCGAAACGTCACGATGAAACGCGACGTTTGACCTCTCGAGGCCGTGGGTGTGGTTGTAATTTGTGTTGGAGCAAAAGTTCGCGTTATTATATCATGCCGGTTAGCAGAGGGCGAACGATGGCTTGTTATTACGAGGCTGAAGCATGCCTGTTTATTCGACGAATCGAGAGGGGGAGAGGTATGCTCACTGAAAAATGCATTAACGTACAAATTGAAAGGCGCCATTAGACGTCTTTATTAAGCGCGGCACCGATGCTTTTCTCCGCTCTGAGACTGAGATATTTGTTGATGCAGAGTCAAGCGAATAAACGGATATTAGGAAGTCTAGAAATTTATTAGATTCTTCGCTGTCGATCGTTATCGAGTATCGTTTATCCGTTTTACGGTAACGAAAGGAAAAAAAAACGATCGTCGATCGAAGTGAACTTATCGATATGATTTCCACACTACCTGAATTTAACTATTAAGTATACCATTAATAAATACCTACTTATCTTAAAGGGTAACGACTGATCATTACTCCGTGTTAATGAGAATTCTCGACGTTTCACAGCTCTCTTACCCACACCTACTCAATCGTAAGTTGTAAGCTTAAACCAGCAAACATTATAAATGCTAAACTAAACATCCGTAATGACTATTTTTTGGTTTTCACATTTACGTTTTTTATTTCGCGCGATCCCCGATACTAAAGTCGAACGGAAGCTTTTTTTTAACTTATTTGATCGTACAAATATTCGCGTTAAATTAAGATTAAAAAATATAATTGAGTTTTAAACACGATGTACATACACGATGTTCATCGTGTATGATACGATTTTTTGTAGCTTGTAAGACAAATTTTGTAATTTGAATATTATTAGTAACGAAGTAATTTTAATATTACGACAGGTATTACGGTAATATAGGGGAAGGAAAAATAGAGATATATAATAATATTTGGAAATAGCATGCGAGAAAATTGCGAAAAATACGGAAATTAACGAACAATTAATGAAATCCTGAAATATTTCAATATTAATTTACTCGTTTAACATCGTTGCCGAAAATTCTTGTAATTTTCGTAGATATTTCATATTGCAAGGTTTCTCGCTATGTTTTACGATCTTCGCTTCGATGACTTAATGGAAATTTAACAAGAATGCTGACAGTCGCTTCCTGATCTCATTTTCGTTATCACTTGAAAATCCTACGAAACGTTATTGCGCTTGGAAGTTGGGAGTCGAGTTATGTAAGGAGACTTAGTTTTTCAATCTTCGAGTTCCTCAAAGTTGGTCCATATACGTATGCAAAGCTGCCGTTTGCAAGTGCAGCAGCGTTGAAAGTTGCGTGAATACGCTGTATGAACACCCTACTCACAGTGGCTGCGACGCCACCGCAATTAGAACTACAGCGGTTTCATGAGAAAACTTTGTAACTCCAGCTATTTTTAATAAACAATGAAATTATTGGTATCGCGATACACTCCATGGGGATTATAAGTTTTTACTCGCCAAAGTTACTTCAAAACGTTACGTTAAGAAAACCGTAAAATCAAGCGTATATACACATATAACTAAAGAATCTCATTTACTGCCACATAGCGATAGATTATGTTATACTAGTCGGTATATTATGTTAATCGTATTATGTTTTTCGATTCATTTAAAAGTACGTTACATAGTTTGAAAGTCGCGTTTGCCGTTACAGTCGCATTAAAGTTTAAGCTTCGTTAACCTCGAAGAAATGTTCTCCCTTGCTTCGTAGAGATGGAATAATTATGTGTGACAACGAGGCATGGAATTCGCTTACGATTCATCGTTCATAAGTAAACTGACAGGGCAGGGGACAGCGTTTACGGTTTGCGTTAAGAATTACGGGGCCGTAGGTCCGTGTAATAGGCCAGTAATAGCCGACTGGCTGGTCAGAGGAACGATTTAACCCTGTTGACCCCGTGACTCTGTGACTCCGACCGCGTTCTTTCTTTCTTTCTTTCTTTCTCTCCTTCTTTCTTTCTTTCTTTCTCTCCTTCTTTCTTTCTTTCTTTCTCTCCTTCTTTCTTTCTTTCTTTCTTTCTTTCTTTCTTTCTTTCTTTCTTTCTTTCTTTCTTTCGCTCCTTTGCTCTTTCCTCCTTTCTTGATCATTAGGTTACGGCACGTAAATATACGTATGCACGTGGCATGCACGTTTACTCGTACGTGCGCGTACACGTGCACTCACGTACAAGTGCAATCGTACGGCAGTGGATAAGAGAATAGTATTGGTACGGGGCTGGGACTGAAGCGACGGCTGGGTATTAGCTGGTCCACAGGCCTGCTATTAATACTTGCTTCGGTCAAACGATAATTAGATGGACGTTACCCTCGCGGGTAACGAGAATTGGAGTAATTAGATTTAATTGACGCGAACGGAAAACCCCGCCCACTTTTCTCTCTCTTATTCACTTATCTTCTTGCGTTCTCCATCTTTACATATGTTAACGTTATGGTATATCGTACGACAATTTTTGTAAGAAGCGGCACAACTTCATATACCTATGTCTAAACGCTACGGTATACGTAGAGTCGAATTTAACTTTTTTATAATTTTTAAAATTTTGCTATACACCTAGTTATTTCACTGTTGTTAAGCGTTATCTTCGTGTTTGATTATCGATTATTAAAGGTAATGGAAATCGGTCGCAAAGATTTGATACATAAAGTAAAGATTAAAAATGTTACGAATAAAATTTGATCTTATTTTTGACTGTGTTATCTTATTTGTATAAAAAAGATTCGGATGTGTAACACGAGATAGATTGCAGCGCGATATAAATTTCAAGGAAGTAAATGGTAGATGGAACTCCCGAGATTCTCCGTCGTTGTCCGAATATTGGATTTCAGCTGTGGCAAGAAACTACCCTCTCTCACAGAATATCCCTTTTTATTTCCTATTTCCTTTTTCGTCGCTTTCTTCCATTTCCGTATAGGTATACGTACGTAAGCGTAAGCGCGTGCCAGTTAGAAACGAAGAAACGGACGTATTGACTAAAGGGAAAGATTCTGCTGTCTGAAGGTGAGGTAAGAACTATTTAAATTGAAATTGAAGCTTCCATTTTCTAACTCTCAACTGTAACCTCGTAGTCTCTTCCTTCTTCTCTTGCCTCGTATTCCGTCATGCCATTCGATCTCCTAAAAGGGAGTAACGTCTAAGTACTAGCAACGCCTCGCACTTTGGAAATTGGCTACTAAATCGCAGATAGGCGGGAAGGGAGAATGAGAAGTGGAGGGGTTGCGAAGGAATGGGAAGATGATTCTGATCCAGCAAGTTCGTAAATTATCAGCCTCCTAGAATCGACTGGCTTTTCTTCCTTCTGTTTTTTTTTTTGTTCCCACTCTTCTATCTTTAGTGTTCCGTCAGTGTTCCGTCTATCCTCTATCTTCTTTTTATCTTCCATCTTCGCTCCTCGCCCTAATATTACCTTTCACTTTTTTTTCTTTGCTTCGTCATAGCCATTTTCTTCGTTGCCGCGGTAACTTTTTCTTTCCGAATTTAGGAAGATTTCGGAAGAAACATATAGATTTCCGCAATTTCCATGCTAAAAACACGTTCGCCAACAATCTTTTAAACCGTGAATCTATAATATGCTCGTTAAATGATTTCTATCTTTAATGCCAAATCGACAAACGTTAATTATTTCCTGCGCGATATACACATATACGTATCATCGTGTTAATGTCAACGATAAGAAGCAAACGTTTTTCGAACGCGTCAGTTGTACGGGCGTTACGAAGTACTCATAGTTATGAGGATATAACTGTATGATTTGTATAGGTATCGGGTGGGGGGTGGGGGGTTATGTATACGTATCTAATTCAACTCGACTTAACGTGTTAGATTTGTACAAGATTTATGTAGATCAGCAGAAAAGGATATAGGATTCGCAAATGAAAGAATAATGCATTTATGCGTCACTTTGTTCTTCGCTAATTTCACCGATACGGATCAAGCTCGTCCGAACAATCCTGTTCCTTTGTTAATATAGATAGTAGAGAATTCATCGTTTATATTCTACGCTTTTAAATAATATCAAACAACGATTATATATAATTTGGAAGGAATTTCTTGTTCATGAACTCCAATCTTGACGTAACGATTAAATTTACATAAAAACCGGTAATCAGATACTATCTTAGCAATACAGAGAATCACCCTCTTCCCTCAACGTGTAACGAATAAAGAATTAGATTTCGACTTGGAATTAGAATGATTTGTATCGTCTCGTTTTCGATCGTTTCGATCGATGATTTGATAGGCTAAAGAATTTTCTTCAGATTTAAAGTTGAGGCAAATAAAAGAAGACTTCTCTTTAAAAGCGAAAAGGTCAAAAAGCAGGAAATCATTGCAGTGTGTCGATCTTTTATCAGGTATAGTCAAACAAAGTAACGACCTATAAACACATCCTCGTTTAAGGCATGAAGCAGTTTTAATTCACCACCATTTTACTTTTTCTCGGGGTTTTTTTTTCATATATATATATATATATATATATATATATCTTTCTTTTTTACCTCTCTACTTCCTACTATCCTTTTTCTTCTACAGAAGTAGGGCGATGAATAAATAAGGCTTTGATACAACGCTACGGCTTATGCTCCTTTCAGGTTTTAGCGAAAATTATCTTATAAGGAATACAGTGAATGAGTTCTAAGGAAATCATTAAGTTCGCACATCTATTCAACCAATTTTTCTACGTTTATAATGGGAAAATAGTTTCCAACGGATATAAATATAATAGAATTTTATATTATACGATATAGCGAATTGAAAGTAACGTTCGTTGAAACGTAAGCTAACACAAAACTTTTGCTTAAAAATTATTTACAGGCTGGTATCTACAATAAAGACAATATAAATCCAGGCAAATAAATAAATCTGCGGAATGGTAGATAGAACGTGTTTCGTTTCTATGAAATAATACAATCTCTCTCTCTCTCTTTCTCTCTCTCTCTATCTATCTATCTATCTATCTATCTATCTATCTATCTATCTATCTATCTATCTATCTATCTATTTCTTTCTCTACATATTATAGTACTTAATAATATAGTACGTATAATACGTAACAAATATAAAAATATAAGTCAACAAAACCGTTTTGCTCGGAGATCTTTTATTACATCTATATTGGTCATTTATTGCGTATAATGTAAAACAGTCTTTCGATTAAGCGTTATGTAGCTGTAATTGCTTAATGATACTTGTACAATTTCTTTTTGTACACTTTTTTGTAATCATCTTTACTTTAAACACGGTTTTATATGTGTCGAATTTCATCGATCTTCTCGCGTCTAATATAAGATGTCGAAAGACTTGCCAGGTATTGGTAAACTTTTGTTATTATCTACGTAAATTCAAAGAAGTTATTACGTTAATTAAGAAGTGATCACGCCTACGTAATAGGGACGTTACCATAAGCATGACGAGGGATAGTGATGTGGCTATCAACGCAATGCCCTCGAGAGAGGCTAGGAGGGCAGTAAGTGAAACTCTGGCCACTTTCGAGGGAGAGAGGGAGAGAGGGAGAGAGAGAGAGAGAGAGAGAGAGAGAGAGAGAGAGATCCAATAAGCTAGGGATTGGACCACGCATGGTCTATTTAATTCACTACGAGGGGGACTGATACATTTACCTGTACGCGTATCTATCTCACGCATCCTCTCCGTTCTCCCTGTAACGCAGTGACTCCCAACGGAAAACCAGTCGATACTACGTTATACCTATGTAAATACATTGTAAATATAAATAAATGATAGTGGTAGCTCTCGAAATATGTAACAAGTAATATAATAATTTAAAAATATACACTTCTAGATTAGCAAATGATAACGATGTTTATTCAAGCTTCGATTTTGTTCGAACTAGAAATTAAGGAGATAGTAAACACAGTTACCTACAACCTACGTCATACACGAAACTCTCAGAAGTCAAACTGACCAACACTCCACCTATTCTTCGTTTCTCCGTCTCGTCGATACGCGATCGATGATTAATTCGCAAAAGATAAATAGGTATCTTACTTCTATAAATTCATTTAGCGCAAAAAGTTGACGTAAATAGTGGTAAATGTTTAAATAACCTTAAAAATACAGTGTCTGTAAAATTCTCACTTTCTCGCACTTTTCAATTTATAGAGTCGAGCGGCTCGCACGTTAAGATCACGGGATTGAGAAACCCTGAGATAACGCGACATTGAGTTACTATGACATTTTTTTTTTTTTTTTTTTTTTTTTTTTTTTTTTGCAAGATATGTGTAGATGTCGAGAATTACGTTGATCCAATTTAATTTATAAAAATACCCTAAAGGATATAAGCGGGATTCTAGAAAAAGGGATGGCCCGGGGTAGAGGAGAGGGTGTGAAGCACGACTTTTCATCGTCGAAGGGTAAAGACGAGTATCATAGAAATGTTCATCGCTTCCCTCTCAAAATTTAACCATATATGATAACGTATAAAACACGGTATCACGGTATTCCGAGATATCCCGACCCAAAATCGTTCTCGCCTTTCTGCATAGATCGACGAATCTATATTTGGACATCCAGATTGCAGAATGTGGTACATAGCACGATTCTGAAATCGGATAGACACGTCGTGTGTTTCGTGTCAGAGATACAAATAAATTACTCTTAAGGAGAGTACTATCAAACATTTTACATAACTTGGACAATTATTTGCACGTTAGGTCGTTTGTATTATATATTTTTGTTTCTTTCGTCTCTTAAGCTGTTTCTCATAGTTATTTAACTATTTTGTCTAAGCAAGGAGTATAGTATCTTCGGAGGAATCTAGAATACTATCTTATATGAATTTAAGTTATGCCGTAGCGCAGCTGAAACATGCCGAAATATTAATTTAGCCTTAGGAGGAGGATTCTGTTAACGAGACGACCGTTCGATGGTTACTCGGAAAGAGTTGACCGAAGAATAACAAACACGTTTGGAAACACGTAGAAGGAATAACACATTCGATAACCGCGTACGAAGAATTAGAGTAGGGAAAAGATCGAACAAATGATAAATTTACTTAGAGGAAACAATGTAAATGATAGTAAGAGAATCGGCACATTAGTAAATCAAGTTATTAGAACGATCGAGTGAAACGGGTAAAGGAACGTGTCAGGGGGTCAGATTGTTGTAAGTTGTAAGCGCGAAAGGCAACGAAGAGTTTCCAAATGGCAGACTTAAAGTCAATAAGGGAGGGAACCAGAAGTGATGAGCCGAGGAAAAGACCTCTCGCAAAAGTTTCGGAAGAGTTTCGATAAGTCGCACTCTTGCTCGTCCACCGCTGGGAGAGACTTCGGTGTGCTTATGGGCAATTTCATCCAACCATTCCCAAGATCAAATCCGAGTAGTGAAGTTTTCCTTCTTAAGGAAACCGCGACAGATTGTACGCTCACCGATTTCTCTTTTTAGAACTTTGATACATTCACTGCTGTTTCATTTAACATTATTTTTCTTGCAAACTCAGGATAGCTCGTAATTTTCATTCCGACTCGCAACTCACGATACCGTCGGTTACTTGCTTCGTCGATCGATATATCGATAACCACTACACCGACTGCATGTTAAAATTCGTATTTAAAGTAACAATTATTTACATATAAACGGAATAACTGTGATCACACACACGCGCGCAGAAACACGCGCGCGCGCGCGATATTCTTCATATTTTTGCCTGTCGATAAATTTAATAATTACGTGTAAAAAGTTTTATCGTTCATTAGCGTTCGATATCACGAGCGAGTGCCTTTACGATACATCGAACGTACGGTCGATGGAAGCGAAACAGCGTCATCGCAGATCCAATCAAACACGAAGAAACGTGCGTGTCGCGTGTCGAAATATGCACTTAGCAACATTATTCGGCACGAATGCGATAATTTACTGGCGCTATACTTGACTGGAATTGCTATTCTCACATACGGAACGCATGTTTTTTTCACGCTCGATTTCTGCTAGTACGCCACATTTCGTTTCGCTCATCTACAAGCAATTACATAGCCATAGTTGTGATACATTCAAAGCGTTTGGAAGAGATCCGTTTAAAATAATACAAGTTGATATTACATCGAGAGGATCGCTTTCAAACACCCTGCGTAACATTCCTTTACAAATGCGATAATTTGTTTTCTTATCGCGGCAACTTGTTACATATGTACATCGTACCGAAGCGAATATTTATTTAATCTTTCACATTTACTTGCTTATTGAAATTGAATATTTTACGGGATGATTTTATTTCATATTTAATACGAATTATCCATTAATAAATGAAATGTATTTTAAATTCTCATAATTTCTATTTCAGATACCTTATCTATGTATAATAATATATAGAACAATATTTTAAAAGATAAGAGTACGTTGGAGTATTAATTTTGGAGTAGTTTTGAGCGTGTAACATGGAACAAGTGTATTTATTCAAATTGCAGATAAAAACCAGTAAATTACTCAAGCGCAAAAATTGCTGGCACGAAAAAGCAAAAAGCAAAGAAGTATAACTGCAATGAGAGTTCCTGAACGTGCACCACGTAAAAACAATGGCGCTTCAGGTCCGTAGATTATAAGTTATAGCTGCATGTAAATGATTCGCGCGATCGCTAGGTTTCGGAGTTGCGAGCAAAAAGCTGTTCCTTCTCGACGAGCAAAATGAGGCAAACTCGAGTGGCGAGAAGACGAGGTAGGAAGCAAGGGGGACGATAATTGGAGAACGAGGGGACGGACGTGGCTGACGAGAGAAGGGTGGCTGAAGTGGAGAACGCGTAGCAATCGACGCCGCAAATTATCTGCAATTATCCCATCTATATTGCTCGTTGGTCTGGGTCCTCAACTCCAGACAGACAGAGCGAACGTCAGGTATCCACGTGCCACCCTTATTTCTCGTCCACGGAAGATACTGTTCAACGGCGCCGTTCTAACCTCAACCGAGCATATCGAATAAAACATACAATCGTTCAAAAATAACTTTCGCTTCAATCCATTTCATTCCGCTTCAGTCCGCTTCAGTCCGCTTCGGTCCGCTTCGGTCCGCTTCGGTCCGCTTCAGTCCGCTCGTCCGTCGGTAAACTTTAACACATTCTTGTCACCAGTAGCAAATTGTCGATCGACCGTTAATCATTTTCACGTTCTACGTGTAGAATTATTCGATCGATGTTGCCATTATTTTTCAAACATGTATCATCGTTGTTTGAAATTTTTAGTTCTTTCTTAGAAATTTACTTATCCGGAGTAATATAGGATAAAGTTGTAACTTATGCTACCACTCCTATACATGTATGGATGATGATTGTAAAATGTCGGAATTATACGGCGTAAATACAGGCAAAAGAATCCTGAAATAAGAGAAATCTAGAAATCGCATTCTATTTGCTGTCTTTCTCGTTATCCTATGTTTTATTTCATTGAAAAAATATCGCCTGCTCTTATTATTGCGACGCCAGATGTGATATGTAAATAAACATCAATTTATAATTCATATCGTATCATATCGTATCATCATCGGTACAATACCTTGCTCTTGCGAAGTACGACTTATTAAACTATTAAAGGTTCACGTATAACTTCCCTCTACTATCTCGAGGGATGATAGTTTAACGAAGTTGTATTGTGCTATAACAAAGTTAAACATCAGGCAGAACAATGCAGAAGCGAATTGCCGATATACATATTAAGTTATACAATTCTTGGTAGAAATATGTATGTAATATCGGAATAAAAATAATAAAGTTCGTGATGCGGTTAATAGATATTTTACGATACATAACATCCATACGTACGAAATGTGTGTCAATATGATTTTTGGAGATCGTTCGTAACAATATGAACAAGCAACGACGATAAAAATATTACCAATGTTAATCGTCGGTTTAACTTTTCGTTGAAGTTTATATCGATATTAACGATATAGCAATGAGAAAAATAACATATCGCGTTATACTATTAATTAGTTATAGTTGTTGAAGTAGTTAAATCTATTTTGTACGAATTAATATTTTAAACTTATTATAAGAAAAACGTTTTGCTTTTGCCTTATGTTCTCGATAGTCTCGATATTCTCACGATATCACTCGATATATTCAGTGATTTTATTTCCAATCTCTTTTCATATTTAAGTGATTAGAGTCATCGAGAAATGAAATATACCGATACGTCACATAATTGTGTATTTGAAACATCGAAACGTTAAAAAATGCTTCGATTGATTTAATATACGAAAACGTTTAAGATGTTAAAAGCGAGTAGCTTAAAGTCAGATTAAAGTTTACTTTATAGAAAGATATATATGAACAGGAGCGTGATCAGACACTCTTACGTTAGCAAGATCGAAAGTGTTAAAGAACGATATAGTATATAATAATAAGGCTGAATAACTGTAAAGCAGAAATGAAATGAATTTATCGCGTCAACTTTCTTCTATATATCGAATAGCGAGACAATTATTAACGGTAGGTTATCTTCTACCGTTTCATATCACATTGCTTTTACTAATCTGATTGTAAAATTTTTCATTTCGTAACATCTGCGACGAACTACTTCGCTGCGGTTTGCCGTTACTTGCCGCAGGAAATCAGACCTTCTCTGAATCGGGGCCAATTCCTTGAAACTCGGAACAACCGTCATATCCTCGAGATAACCTTTGTTCCTTCGTTGCGTTTGAATTCAAAGCCAATCGCGAGTTAAATTTTTGCTCCAGACATATTTTCCAATCACGGATACTATTTTACTATATCTTTTCATCATTTTCGTTTTACTTCTTTTAATCCTGACTTTCTGATCTTTTCATTAAAAATACGTACTTCATAAGCTTGTAAGTGTCTAACAAAATTGGAATGGAAATTTTCGAGAAATTATTATGCTTGCATTTTAAATCTATAATCTCGTTTTACGTTGTGAACCGTGATCGAAGACCAGAGGTTGATTTAAAGATGTACGCGTTGAATTATTACACGAGTAGCAAAGCGTAAATAAGCCACGCTATCAAGACTGAAATATTTGAAAATAAGTATTACGTATCGAATGAAAATGGATATGTAATAACGATTGTTCCCAGATTTATTTTTATCTCGATGTATCACATAAAGGTACGGACAATTACAATTAACAGAATTTTAGTTTTTCACCGAATGGGTCTATATTCTTGCCAGTTGAGGTTGCAATCAGCGTTCACGAATTTTCACTCCAATATTTCGTAAGCAACGCGGCTAGCTTTCTTTCTCAAGGGCCAGGTGACACACTGATAATGTCGTATTTCTGGTAGTTCGGGACTATATGTATCGACCGTGCTCAGATCACGGATCACTGATCGCCAATCACAAATCTTTTGATCCCAGAGGAAGCTAGCTGCAGTGCTAGCGAAACGTTGGGATAAAATTCCTATTGGAGGCGACTTATGCTCACAAGTCTGAAACAGCAACGAAGATTTGTGTATTTGTTACGACTTGCGAAAAAAATGCAACGTCGAAAGATATCGAGGTTTCAACGATTTTACCTAACAATATACATATACATAATATAATACGAAAATCAATATTTTTCCATCATTTATTAGATTTGTGTAAAATCATTACTACTGGATCGTGCCGGTTTCTACGATAAAAATAAATCGGGACGCGATCTAATTCGACTATCGACATGGTCAAAAACAAAATTCAGATTTCCATATCGTTAAATGTATTCCGTGTGAAATCGTATTTGGACGCACGCTCATCGAGTAACTCTCGGTAATCTACAGGAAATTATAGATTCTCGAAGATCTAATTCAGATCCCGTCCACTGGTAAAGCTTCACACGCAGCATAGCTCCCATTTGCAAAACCGAAGATTACTCGTTATAATTAGTTAGTAATTAGCCTAGATAAGGGAGATGATTTAATGGGCGCAGCGTTGATACAATTAGAATCGCGATGTTCGTAAGGACAGGACACCAGCAACTCCACAGAGTTTTATCATGCTTACAATTACAAAAAGTGTAATTCGAAAGTGTTATTATCGTTCCAAGCAGCTTTTTGTTTCTACGATTGTGAAATCGAGATGGGAATTGACATGTGGGATGCACATGACATATGATTTTTTAGCAACATCGCCATTGCAAAGCTCCAAATTTTTTTTTTACTACGCTATACGAATAATTTTTTAGGCTCTAACATGATAACTACCAAGGAAGTTATCGATACTACTCAACTAACGGAGTTTCCGATTCTTTTTTGTTACAAAACTCTGCGTAAAAATTACTGCCCTCCATACGCAATAAAGTGTATATATATATAAATAATAACATATAGGATCCAATTGATCCGATTTTGTTACTTCAAACGATACACGAGTACCATGAATTTAGCTATACAGTCATAATTAAAAGTCAAAAGCCGACACGTGCCTATGGATATCGAAAAAAATAAACATTTGACGTAAACTGCCGTTCGTACAAATACTATGTTCGGGAAGCTGCGCTAAATCAATTAGATTCAAGTAACCGTATTGTCAACGTCTTATTGGCGAGGTTGTAGCTCTAGATTTGGAGATGTGCTCGGTCTACCTGACCACGACAATCAACGCTACTAGCGGATCGCAGTTTATCGCTCTCTAACGAAGTTGAGGATGTTACTCGACGCTATCTAACGCGCTATCGAACGATTTGAAACAATTTGTGCAGAAAAATCTGCAAGTCGCTGCAAGATGCTGTAACGAAACTGAACGAAGCAACAGAACGTTTTTCAATTCACATACATCGTCTTTTTTTTTTTTTTTTTTTTTTTTTTTAAAGATTTATCAAATCTTTAAGTAAGTGCAATTGCGATCATCGTCGAGTGACCTGCTTGCTGATTCGGCAGAATTTGTATCGCGAGTTCCTGATTTTATTCTCGATATAATAAGATTTCCCTTTTTATCATAGGGTATCCATTACAGTAATAATACTCTATTTCGATTAAATAATTCCAAGTGAACCAAGTGTTTCATGACCACTACCATAAAAAGTTAATTTATTTAGGAGAATTTCCTCGAGTACTTTTTCTTTCGATTACGCCCGGACAAGGTGTTGAAGTAAAATTGTTTATTTCAAAGGCTAAGGACTTGTTTCTACTTGCGACCGAGTCGCACGTCGCTGAGTTTTCTCACAGACAATCCGTATCATCATAGGCGTGGAAAACATGCTGCAGGCGGAGTAAAAAGCATTTCATGACTAAAATTATATATCGATCCTTTCTTCTTTCCCATCAAATTGGAACATAGTTCTGCGCCCTTTTTGGCGTAGAATGATCAATAAAAAATTACCTTTTTAAATTGCACTTATAAATATAATTGTTGGACAACATATAAACCAGGTTATATCCAGTAGGATTAAACGATTTGTTTAAAAAATACTCATTTTTTCCAAGTTCTCCAATTTCGTGTTTACGTAAATTTATTAATAAACGACGCAGACCAATATGAAAAGTATGCAGCGTTCTGTAAAATTCCTAATTTTCGATACAGTTCGATTTCACTCTCCGTCTCATTTCAATCATTCGTTAACATTCCACGACGCGTAGGAAATATTTTCTTAGTGCTACAGAAATAATATATTGCTAGATAATATTAACGTGCCCCGTATATTTACTCCGGGTATATATATACTCCTGTATGTACCGGATATTTCCTTTACCAAATCTAGCATAAAATAATATTTCTTCGAACGATGCGTTAATCTAAATATCTAGAATTTTGTGAGTGTAGCGAATTTTCAATATTACGTATTTTTCATTTCAACGATAATAATTTTCGCAGTTTTGTAAACCCCGCAGTGTATTCGCGTGTTTAAATTAGTTGGGTTAGTTTCCTCGCTATATTTTCCTGGCTCGTGGCTAAAATTACATAGTAAAATAAGTAAAAAGAGCATTTTTAGGTTAGGTTAGGTCAGGTTAGGTTAGTACAGAACAAATAATATCAACAATTTATTAGTTCTGACATGTAATCCCACTGGGGTACTACGTATATTTACTTTTCATGATACATATAAGTTCGAAGGATATCAGAAGTAAACGAAGGTAATAAAGATGAAGGATAACGATGATGATAAACGAATATACGTGTCGTGAAAATGGATATAACAGAGGAGATACGAAATGCTGTAACGCGAAGCATATGAATCGCGACGGAGTTAGAGTAGCCCACGCGATATAACCGACCCTTAAATTAAATTATTAAATGAATAACGCGACCGATCGATGCACGGACATTATAAGGGTCTTATACGACGTTAACAGAGGCCGAGGTATACGTTATACATATTTCAGGTGGTCGGGAACTAAGATTTCAGTTTCTGTTAGTTGGTGCTTAGGACGTTTGACCGATTTTACGACTCTGCTACGTCATCGAGGTTATAACAGCGAAGCGTAAGTATTATTTATCGCTATCGCGCTTAGCTATGAGAAAAGCGGCACAGAGTGGCAACGAGTACATTGGAAGAAGGGGAAAAAGGAGAACGGGAACGAGAGTAAGGAAACGGGAGTAAGAGGAAGCGAAGAAAACGGCTGTGGAAAATCGGAAGCACGGATACGGTGGTTGGAAAAAGGCGGAGGATAGGGAGGATAGGGAGGATAGGGAGATAGGGAGATAGGGAGAAAGAAGGAAGGAACCGTTGGCTAACGCGGAAAGACGAACTGGGGTGAAGCGTGGCACAGCCTCGTGGACTACAGGCGACGATTACTCGAGAAAATTACCGTGCGGTTTCGCCATTCGGTAAACTTCTGACCCTGAGTTCGGAGCTGTGTACGCTCGTTAGACCGATCGTGGCTTAAACCCCTCGCGAATTTATATCACGTTTGGACCTCTTATCGCCACGAGGAAGCCTCGAGGTACGAGTTCGGCGTAACATCCCCTACGAAATTTAACTCGTTTCTCGTCCAGCTATTCTCTCCACCCCTTCTAAGCACTCTATCCTTCTCTTTATCCCTCCCTACCCTTCTATTTCGCTTCTATCTCATCCTGTCCTTTGTCTTTTTCCTTTTCTATTGTTATTTAGTTTCAAACCTTTAGACGTACGCGCGATGTGTGGCTGGATAATTCCAGGAACATCGCGTCCATATTTCGACTTTCTCGAGCAACCGACGTCGCGTATATTAGAACTACGATTACACGTTTTTACGATTATCGAAAAATTCAGAAATCGCTTTACGCGCGAATGTATATGGATTTTGGAATAATTTCCAATTATATCTATCTGAACGATCAACGATATTTACCGCTATTAGATTTACAACACTTATCGCATTATAATTAAAATCATATTTGTTTCTTGGTATTTAAGAAGACAGTTTTAGCCTTTTTAAATTACACGCGAACGTTTACGCATACATATACACATGCGCTTGTATTCGTGAATAACTGTGACAATTATACGTCTCCGTTAATACGCTTGCAACGTTGAATCGTTGGGTGAAAAAGTGGCATGTGGCGAATTTCTATCATTTTCTGATTCTGTATGTTAAGCGATCGATATCTAGTACTCTGGCTCCACCCTTAGAAAGTGCAGCTGTAACTAAACTGAGCAGACTCTCCTGCGGTCGTTTCTACTGGTTGGTTTAATCGGAACAAATTACTTCATGTACGTGAGTTGCGATCGAACGAGCTCGTCACTTCGCAAATGACCGAATATCTTTAGGTTAACCTGCCAACTTACCGACTTGAGATGTTTTTTCTTCCTATACCGAGTTACGTGTTAATCGCGTCTAACGTACAATCGGAACAGTTTTCCGGTTTTCTTGTTTGTTTGCTTTTAAAAGACAACAAACTCTGGCGCGTTTTTATTTTACGTATCGTATTATTTAAACGTAACGAACGTGTTAGTTCTGAAACTTTAACGAAACTTTACCAGTTCATCCAGGTTAAAGAAATATTTATTAAATAAATATGTAATTTCCATGTTACGATTATTAACACGGATAGAAGAACCGCGTTATCGAGCAGCTTCCAAGCTTCCAGCTAGAGAAAGTATTTATTCCATTTCATTGATTGAATTTCATTTCTGTAAGAATACCTTCAGGTTTCTCAAGAGTCGCTTTGCAAAGGAAACGGTCGAACGAAACCTTTTCTTTCCCAAGAGATAGCAAGGAATAAAATAACGCAGTGTCATTCTTATAACACGAGTTTCGTGTTGCTCTTTCGAGTATAAGAAAACGATAGTAATACAAATTTACCAAAGCATTCGTGCGACGTAAATCATACGCGCATATATTAACTAACTAATTACTTGTCACAAGGTTTATTTCAGTATTGTCGTATTGTGTAAGCGTATATCAAATATCTTAGGTATAGAAATTTGGTGGACGTTGATTTATGCAAACACGCGGTAAATAATTAGACATAGAGGAAATTACGTGATTACGTTTTGCCTGGTCGTCGTAATTGTAATTGTTACGTCGTAAGAAAGGTAAGTGGGTAAAAAACTAGACCGTTCGGTCCTCGTTTCTACTATCTTTCGTTGTATTTTCAAGGAAACAACGATTATCATGCGAGACAATGTATACATATGCAGGGTGTTGCGCGTAACCTAGTTAACCGAAAATATCGAATTCTTCGTCGTCCGATTTTTCGTCCAATTTTTCGTCCAATTTTTCGTCCAATTTTTCGTTCGAGGTTTGGTTTTCGAGAAAAATCGAGTTCGAAAATTTGTCAAATACATTCGAACTTATAAATTTGAAACGAAAGTAGTATCGCGCAAGGCGAGATAAAACGAGAAGCTGAGAACGACGAGAGACACGAGCTTAAATCTTTTAATGGAGAGCCGGCCCACGGCTTATAAATCGATACGGGTCTTAATATCTAGCGACTCGAGTCCAACTCAATCGTCCACTGTGGCAGCACTGACTGGAAAGATCGATCATTTTTTATGAGAAACGAGAGATAGGATATATCTCGCGCCGCGACAAATCCACCCACTCCCTCTTCCTTGCTTTTCTTCCTCTCCTTCCTTTCTGTTCATGCGAACCTCTGATCCGCAAAAGACCCCATAACTCGCAGTCTTCCACTGATCTTTTCGACGTGACCATCGATATTATCCCGGATATTTGGAGAAAGGTGATATTACACCTCGTGCTCGTATGCTTTATTTTCATTGAATCGTGCAATCGAGATAAAGTTATGTTCTCGAAGAGCGAACAATTTCAAATATCGACCGAACAACGATCAACCCGATTGCTTAATTCTTCGATCGATAAACTTGAATTGATAAGTAACGAGACAAACAATACGAGAAAAAGTATCTAAATGATAACGAAATAGAAAGTAAAATCAGGACAAACAAGTTATCTTAGTTATCGATTTAACGAGTAAATTTCGCTGTTACGAATACGTTAGATCAATTTTAATGCGCGCGATATCGATTAAGAGGATGGGAAATTGCTTCGAATCAGGCGGCGAGGAAGTAAAAGCGTTACGAATTTTACTTTACTTAGATTTTTTGCCGCAATTCGCATTACGATTAAAAGAGAAAGTTAAATCTTGGTTCGATAAAACGATAATAGTTTCGCAAATATTCCATCGAACGCGAATTTTTCTTCTTCGTTTGACTTTTCTAGACTAGCTGAAAAATTAACAATTGGAATCGATGACCCACTTGCGAACTTGCGCATAAAATTAAAATCAAACCGTTTCGGCTAATTTCATACGATTTCGAATGGGGTTCTTTAATAAAAGGCTCGCATCGATTAATCTGAAAAGCTGAACGTGAAAGATAATTTTCCTAATTGCTTACGAAGCGATTGTTCCAAAATGCTCAGGAGTAATAGATTATTAGTAAGATTTGGTATCTTCCCGATGTGATAAAAAGATGGATACCTTCATCTGGAAAATTGTCTCTTTTCTACTAATATTCTACCTACTTATCCATCGTTGTGCTCGATCGTTCGATCAGCGATTAATTCCGTGTGTAACCGAATGAAATCGTGCAACAAAAGATCATTTGCATGAGAAAATGATTTGTAATCTACAGGAAACGATAGACTCCTTTAAATGGACGAACAATTTAAATTTGTGAATTTCAACGTACGACCATGACATCGGTAAAAGCCTTCTACCTACTACTACCGTACACCGCCATCAAGTAGCGCCGTTGAATCCTACATGAAATTCAATTTCCAAAGAGAATCCTCGCGGAATTGGAACGGTTCATCCATGTGAATTTGTGAAGCGGCGACAAATACGATTCCCATGTCTCGACAAAGTTCAACACGCATATAATACATGGTCCTATTAACAGCTTTAGTTTATAATACTTTTAACCAAGTATAATCGAATTATAGTGACTTTGCAAATAATTCGACTGCTTTATTTGCGCGCGTTGCCGTCAAAATGAACTTCGATGTGCGAAAGCTGCTTAGTCGAAGGAAAAGACGAACGAAATAAAAAGCAAACGAATCGACGAAATAAATTCTTTCGCGAAACGAAATTACGGTAAATTCGTGGAACAAGAAGGAATGCGCGAATTCCGGCGTTACGAGTACGATGAAACTGAAATAGTTAATAGGGTACTGCTGATTGGTTCGCTCGATTCATGAGTTAGCTGCTCCACAAATACATCTGACGTTGTACGCATTGATAGTGTAACGATCGTTGAACACGGAACCGGAACAAACGTTGGCAAATTATTGCGGCTAGATCGCCGGCCGTTTACATGTTACTACGGATAATACAATGCGTTGAAAAATTTCGAACGAATGGTCGACATTGACGGAAACGCGCAAAGCTTCCAAGCAAATCGGTATTACCGGTCCCCCATGTTCTGTTAGCGAAACGAGATCAACGCCAATGTGTACTTCAATTTTACAAGAGAACGAGCAAAATCATTGATTTCGATTGAAAAATGTCTTTTACAACTTTTTTTGTTTTTTTTTTTTTGTTTATTTATGCCAAGATATGTTTTTTGATACATTTTGTAAATCACAAAAAAACAATGAATTTTTAATAAGATAGGTTAGACAAAAGTACCGATGCGCGACGGTACGACGTAGCCTTATTATATTGTGTGTCGGAGGTTTTACAATTTTTTGTGTTTATATTATTGGTTTTTGTATTTAAGTCGCTGGAAAGTGGAGCTTTTGTGTTTCTTTTTTTTTTTTTTTCTTTTGTTGTTGCTTTTGTCCTGAAAAACTTGGCCGCAAAACAGGACGTGTCTTTTTCAACTAGCGTTTCTTTCTTTCTTTTTATATATATATATATATATATATATATGTTATCCACGTTAATTTATCATCCGTTTTTAATACGATAGATATGTAATATTGTATTAGGTAATACAAGTAGTACAGGTAATATTAAACAATAGTAAATAGTTTGCTTCGTAAAGATAAATTGGCGAAATTTAGATACGATAATAAAAGATTTCAGCTACGCAATTCCTACAAAGAAAAAGTATTCTCTTTGTATGCAGAAAAGCAACACATTTAGCGCACAAAGGCAATGCGTTTAGAGCCTGTTAGCGCTCTAGATTTATCCAGATACCTTCGTCTCTAGTATAAAGAGATTCTTTGCCAGATGTGTTCAGGTATTCGTACACGTACGTATATGTACGTACGATATACCTATTCGGATAGTGTCACTAATTTGTAAGTGTGAAATATAGCCAAGCTAAAATATAAGCATTCTCAAGATGTAGAACTGATTGGCGAATGTCGAAGGGAGTGGTCTGTAACATCCGTGGTCCCAAAAGTCTATTACCCTTTGAAATACAAGTCTGAGGGTGTCGTTACGTGCAGAGGATTAACGGGCATTGTCGCACAGCCGTGCGTTCCTACTCTCTCCATCTCCATAAATTGATAAAACACGAACATTATTCCGAATATCTCGCGTAATTCATTATCCCATCGCCAATGACGCCTATATCCATTACTTTATTGCAAATTATACGCGTTATTCTAGTTTGTTTGCCGAAAAAGGACGAGCAATTCTAATTACAAGGGTAATAAAACGCACATTGAGCGAATAGCGCAATTTACTTCAAAAGACCAACGAAATTATAATCTTCTGGATACGTGTACTCGTACTTTAATTCTCCTATTCCGTCTACGAGTTTAATGCTTGTCCGAAATATTAACGCGGATTAAGAGGACGCCGGTACGAGTAGTCGATCGTTCGCTTTGGAACGTTCTTGGTCAGCCGTGTTTAGGGTTTCCAACCACCAGCCATCGCGAGGTACGTAAGAGTGACATCCTCTACAGGAAGGATAGCAAAGGATCAAAGGGGTCCCAGGAGTCTACGCGGTTAACGGGGCCTGTTAGTTGCCATGACTCGAGCTGCGGCGTTGTCCCCGTATTAATCGTTGTACGTAATTTTACTGCTAATTTGTGGCATAAAGCAAAACATAAAGCGGAAAACGTTAGACTTTTTTTTTATTAGTATGGTAACGGATTTTTCATTGTGTAAAATTAAAAGACGTTGACGAGATCGGAAAAATGATCCAATAACGCAACAAGTATGACGTAACGTAAATGCCCATTGTTGTTATACGTTACAATCGATTCGTTACTTTTCAATAACTGTTAATCTATCCGAGATAGAAAATATAATGTCCAAGGATAACGGAGATGTTTAAGACGATCGAAGTTATTAGGTCGCGCTGTATACACGCTGTATGCATGTATCTGACGAACGAGAGGTCGCGTTTCACTCCGGTTTTTTATTCGTTCAACCCGAGCAGCAGCGAACGATGCTTTAACCTCGCATGATCGGCCTCGCATGATGACAAATAAAAATCATAATTTCGAATGCCCGATGAAACACGTACCAATCGAAATTACAATTTTTGTATTCTTCAATAGATCCTCGTGCAATCATTATCGTTGGATTACCAAGGTTCTTCCAATGGAAATTTGTTTAAACAGGACCTGATTTCTTCTATTTGTGTTCATAAATATACTTGCGACTCGTACATTTCTGAAAAATGTACCTTAACCCCTGCATTTTTAACGACACAAATAATTATCCTCCTCTTCTACAGCTTAAAATCTCCATCAAATCAAGCTATTTTAGTTTTCCGCGTGCAGCACATACCATGTACGTATATACGTATGACTTTTAGCAAGATTTAACAAATTCTATACAAGATTCAACTTTTATTAGCGGACGTACGTTTCGAATGTATGGTATGTATTAATAAACTCGTTTCTCTCTATTTTATTATATATGCCACTACATATATATATATATATATATATATATAACGTTACATAATATATATTACAATCTATAATAATAATTGAAATAATATGTAGGAAAAATAAGATAACTTTTTGAGAAAAGTTTCGATCTGATTCGTTTCACTCGATAATTAACTGATAATAGTCACGTTCATCTTTTCACGCGCAAACGAGACGACAAAGTTGCGTCGTACGTGTAAGTCTAACTGCTGCACGATGTTGCACGATGAAATTGATAAAAAGATACAGTGGTTCGGACAAAGGATTTTCGGAATAGAAGAACATTCGCTCTTTTATAGTAATTTCTTTACTCTATGAGAAGAATGGCATCAATTGATACGGTAAATGGTAAAATTCTTCAAAAAATTTCTTTGCTGATCATCAACGTCGTGCGTTAAATTAATTCGACTCGTTGTCAAAACAAAACTCAGTCTTGAATATAATATTAAACGTACGTAGATACGTAGGTATGTGTATGTGAAATGTTATCGCGTTGATATTATACGAATGTACTTCATACGTAAAAATATAACACTTTTTAATACATGGTAAGAGAATATCCGATAATTTGGTATCGTTCTAAACAGTTTCATCGTAACGTTACTCGAATACTACGTAAGAGTAATGTCGGACTCGTAACTCGCGTCTCGTTTTTTTACCTTGGACACTCGCGTGAATTTCCGAATGTTTTCGCGACTATTTAATACCGCGAGAGCGATTTGTCAGTTAAAACGCTATGGCGATGAATAGCTGAATGAAATTTTACGTTTCGAGGTACCATATTTTTGTGATACAAACGTGATACAATACGTCGAGCGTTAAAAGTTAAAACTGAACGTGTTTCTCCGCTACAACTAATCGTAAGTCGAACCGAATTCTGTCGCGCTCGAGTTACGATGTAATTGAGCCGCTAAGAGGCCATTCTTCGACGGGCAAGGAAACAGAGAGGAAGCGTTAGAAATCGAGATATGCGAAAAAGCTATGCAAACTAGAGGGACGTAGAAGAAACTTTGGAAAAGAGAGGACGATGGTGGAAATCGGATGAAAGTGGTTGACTGATTTATTACGATGACCCGTATGTTAAAATTTGAAAAATTTCAACTTTCAACAACACTAGGTTTTTTACGATGTTTGGCTGTATAACCGAAGACATTGTTCAGTGTGTTCGCCGTAACGAATCGAGAAACAGCAGCAGACTTATTGCATACTTGACACGTTTATCTTTGAATTTCCTTCGAACTGAAAGTTTTTTAGAGTTTAAGAACGATGTTCTTAACTTCTAAATAAAATATTTCATCGCGAGTAAAACGAACGTGCTATTCCTACGGAAACAAACATATTTGTGTTAGAAATTGAAATTGTCTTTGAAAAAGTCGTCGAACTTTCTCTATAGTGTTTATTCGTTACATTTACATATCGAAATAAAGGATTAAAAAAAAAAAGGCAATACTGATTTTTTGCAATAATCGAATAAAACGATTGATTATTTTTACTCTGAACAAGATGTCGTGTAAAACCGGTACGCGTTCTATAAGATGATTATGAAATGAGAAAATGTGTGGCAGAAAGGGACGTGTAAGCTACTCTAGCCCGCTGTGGGGTAGGTTATTATACGGTGTAAGTGTAAGTGGTCTAGAGTCTAGATTCTAGATGAATAGTGCAGATGGGGACAAAGCCGCGCGGAGAACCTGAACCGTGAACGGCACTGGTTTTATCATATATCTCCATTATACACCTGTTTATCATACCTATACACGGAGAAATTAAGTTTTGAAATACGTTATATGGTTATACGGTTACTTAGATGTAGGATGTCGAGTGATTTTATAATTTTTCAAGCGTTATAGCAAAGTTATATTAAAAATCATAATCATCAATTAGTTATAATCATCAAAATTATAATCGTTAATTATCATGTAATTATGGATCTCAAGATGTAAAGAGACGAAATACGTTAGCGAGTCTACATCCGTTCGTAATCAGACAGGTACAACAACGTGACCAACAGCTTCAACAATTCCTTAATTAATAAACTAAATATTATGGCTCGTACAAGTTGTAATAATTTACAGGTCGTAATAATCGCATTTGTGCAAATCTCATTACGAACAGGCTTTATAATGCGAATGGCAAGCTCTCGTTATTTTTAAGGATCATTATTGCATAAATCGTCGAATTGTCGATTTTATGATGAAATAACGGGCCACGCTGCTGCTAAAAATTACACTACCAGCATGATAATAATCTTTCGATAAACCTAATCAGCGATCGAATCGATCTACATATTCTTCTAGATTCTAAACGTCACGATTTTAAAACAACCGCAACAAATTGCGAAGAAAACGTTTAAAGACGTTCGAAGATTTTACTCGTAAGTAAAATTTGCAAAATACAAACATCATTATTCGTACCGTGTTGCTTGCAAGAATATTTTCGAGAATGTAGCAGAGAAAAATATAGAGATCCAATGTTCGTTTTGCTTTTCTATGATCTTCTTATACATTAATTGTAATATTTGTAAACTAGAAAAATTATATCACTGAAATTTTTATTAATTTTAACTGGTATTTTAACTGGTATCGTATTTCAACTGGTAGCTTTGAAATTGCAAAACAACCAAGTATGGCCATCTTTACAAGCGGATGATAGCACCGGAAAGCAATTAAGGATTACAATCCGGCGAATTACTCCGTAGAAGACATTGCCACCGAAATTTCCGACGATAACATTTCATTAGCACTTTGTGTATAATAGGGCATCATATATATTACGCGTGTTTACGACACAACAGAAACACTTGAGTATTTTCCCGCGTTCTACAAGTTTCCTACCGCTAGCACGTCATCCCATCTGCATATCTCTCGATCCACTACACACTTGCAACGTTCAAATTTGCATTAATTACTTTTGAAAGCTGGCTTCCTTAATTATTTGCAAATAGAGATCTATCAGTTACAATGAATTTATCGGTCTCTCAACACAGATCTACTCGATCTACTCGGAATAATTTAGAATTACAAAGCAATCGAACGATATGTATTACATGTACGTGTCAACGCCATCGCGTCGTTTATTCCAATCAAAATTTAATCATCTTATATCAGGATGGCGAAACGTATTTTCCTGTTCAAACAGAAATAATTTAAGTATCTATCTAGGCCGTAGTAAGTATCTATTCCATTTAAAACAGAGGATATTTATTTGTTTATTACAATAATTAAACGATATACGTGATGTATAGATTCTACGATTGTAGATCGTCGACGTTGTAGATTGCACAGTAATTTTGACAAAAGTAATTGTTGTTACACGAATACCAATGGAATAATTTTTAGAATGGATTTATCGTCACTAAAACGATATCCGATGTTTATCACGAATCACCTTGTAGACAGTTGAAAATATCTACGTATTATCTCGCATAATCAACCTGCAAAGTGGTTTATCTAAATGTTTCTCTTGCATCAGAGCCAATTCTCCATCGGGCGTATTAATTCGTAGTATGGTTTGTCGATTCCAAATTCATATCGATCTCGAATTCAACGATAATTGTTATCGGAATACCTAATTATTGTTCGCACCTGTATAGTAGTAGCGAGGAAGCAACATGCGTCTCGCTGTTTAACGCTATTTCCAATGCCTATTCTCTATGTACTAGACGTACTAGACGTACTAGACGTACTAGACATACTAGACGTATGTGCAAACATATTAGAAGCCTACAGGTGTACGGTCGGGCCAGTTAAATTGGAGCGAATCGTAGAATTGTCCGCCATAGAACGAACTACGTCGATAAACAATGTATATTCTATATCATTCTTATACGATGCCTAACGATTAACAACGACAAACTTTCTATATACGTAATATCATCGTGAAATCATAACATATGCGTTTGTCTTGCTATTTTTTTTTTCTTTTTTCTTTTTTCTTTTTTCTTTTTTCTCTTTTCTCTTTTCTTTTTTCTTCTTTATACAATATGCGTATACGTAAGTACAATACTACGTATTATGAGAATTTTAGGAAGATCGTGTCGCGAAAATGAACGGTATGGAGGAAAGGAATATTCTTGAAATAGCTTTTTTATTCGTTAATTTAAAAATAGCAGCCGGGAAACTGGTCTGAGAGCAGAGTGTCAAAGTAATACGTATAACATGGCAATGGTAAAGTAATGTACATTTTTAAAGTTTCATCGGTGTAACCTTTTCTATTAAAGTTCTATGTAAAATTATTCAACGAGGATGTTTTCGCGCGTTAGTTTAGCTTATTTACGATATATTATCTCGATTTATTTGTACCGTTTAACAGAATTATTTATCAAGTACTTCAGATTAGGGCGACGCATAATTATTTTACGAATAACGATTCGATCGAGTTGAACAATACCGCGTTATCGTGAATCATCCGGCGGGCGTTACGTAAATTGTTCAAATTGCTTGACAAAATCTGATTTAGAAAGTAGAACCATCGACGCGACGCGAACGATTGGCCGTCCACTTTTTAGCATTACGACTGGATAAAATCCAGTAGGACGTGTATCGCACTTATAGCCAATTACATCGCGTCAAATACATTGTTCTCGGCATACGTTTGCACCGTATGAATTGGTAATTATGTAATCGAGTAGAATAAAGCGCCGGTACATGTAACGATATAGTACAAGATCGGTTAATAATATAACTTGGTTTTCAATTGATAAAAGCATTGTTAGCTGATACGTATTGAAACGAAATCATGTATAACGTACAGTGTGCAGCGTGCATTGAACGCTGGAAGCTGGCTTAGCTATCGCATACGGTGATACGTATAGTTTCGGTGCATATCAAAGTAATTGAAAACGTGTTCGTCGAATGTACCAAATTCTTCGTTATACGATATACTCGTATTCAATAAAGACAAATAGTGTTGCAAAAGAAAATTAGCGTTACGTTTGGCTGTTCTTAAAGTGATCGTCGGCTGGCATTTCTCAGAGGCATTTCTCCAGACTGAAAATAATCAGAGAAAATGGGGCACCTACCAAACGCGGCCAAACCTACGTATCACGTACGTTCGAGTATTGCTTGTCGTTATTGGAACACGTCACAACGAAAGACCAGTCTGTTTAATATAACCAACTGGAGGAATCAAGACACGCAGAATTCGTAGATGATGGTAAATCGTTGTTACGTCTGTCTATCGGTAGACGCGTTAAACGACCGAATACGATCGAAGCACCGAATGATAGATAGATTATCACTGACGCGATGCTCGTTGCACGAAACGATTGACAGGTGGCTAAGGGAAATCGGTCTTGCGAGCTTGAGAAATTATACGCGCAAGGGACGAAGATGGTTGTCCGAGGAAGGTCGGAGGTCGCGAAATACTGCTCGGAAGGAGAAGAAAAGTAGAGAAAAGGTGGTAGACACCGAGAACCGCTAGTTCGAAGGGATGAGGTGAGTCAAACGGAGAGTTGAAAAATTACCAGCGGAGACGGGCAGCGTATTTCCCTCGCTGACTTCCCCCAGCCATGAGAAACGAGTGCAGCGGAGAAAGGTTTCGCGCTAGGGAAGAGTAACAGAAAGAGAGGGAGAGAAAAGTCTGTGAAAAAGACTGGAACGACGTCGAGGCCAAGTCTGCGGTCTCTTGCCACATTTTTTCCGTTTAAAGTAATTTTTCTGCCCCTTTGGCCCACCTAAACCTTTCCGTTTCTCTGTTTCTGCCACAGTTATCGTTCCAGTATTTCGTCTGTTACCGGATTTCGCGATAATTGTTTAAGATTTCATCCCCTTTCCTTCTTCTCTTCCCTTTTAGACCAGAGGACGACGTTTATTTCCTTAATCTGGTCGATTAATTACATTTATTCACCATCTTTATCATCCCTAACAAATCGCGATTGCCATCCGACAGTAACGATAATCGTCTGTTGGTGGAAATTTATCCCTTTTCTTCTCGTAATTTTAATCAATTTTTCTTATTCGTTCGTTTTCGCTTGATTTATAAATTTGACGGTAATTTTATTTTACCACGCGTTTATCGGTAATTAACTATTCTGATACCGAGATTTCTTGCTTAGAGTCAGTTCGATCGTTTCCAGAGAACGTTTGTGATTATCGAACGAAACAAGGTTACGTTATCGTATGTAAAATTAATGTTTCACAGGGTCGCTGGCAAATTTCAAATAAAAGCTACGGAATAAAACACAGCGTTTCTAACTAGCCTATTGGTCCCGTCGAGTATTTTCCTCGTCACGTTTCCTCGTCATCCAGCTCAATGGATGACCATTTTTCTTTAAACTCTTTGCTATTCGGTGGACGCTTTACAAGGAATACAAATGATCGTGACATTCAAGCCGTACAAATAGGTACCGCTACACAGTGGAATCTTTTGAATAAGTTAGCAAGGAAATTTTATCGTTACGTTATACGACGGTCTCGTAATTGTTATCTTTTCTTACATCGCGATATTTTCTAGCAAATATTTCGTTGAAATTCGATACCGTTGTTTCAAGCAAATATTAATATCTTGGTAAATATCTCTGATGCATTGTGCGAAGAGACGTTTTATTTGCCACATATAATATAATTTACGATAGCATTAAGAACTTCGTTACAAGCTATTTGCGTATCTGTGCGTATCGGATACACGATTGCCCGCTGTAACTGTCGAGTCGAGTGTTAACAACCGAAGGATTAAATAATCCAGGAGTAAACGGCTTCTTAACGTTCTCTTAACAGTTCTCTATGAATATCGACTGTACGGTTAAAAAAGTCAATTGAAAAAATATCAATTGCAGATGACACGGCAAAAAATTAATGAGCGGTAGATTTTCTGCCTACCGAGTTCTTGCCCCAAGAAAGAGAAAAAACGAAGGATAGGTGAAGAGTGCGGGGAATTATTAAAGATGGGGGATGGTTGAAGGCAATGCTGGTAGGTCGTTAGCGTTAATGAATAAGTAAGGTTAATTTGCGAATGGGTTTCACACTACGCGCTGCTTCGCCCGTTTGCACCCGAGGGCATCCATTTCATTATCGAGTCTAGAACACCCCTCGATCCACCCCCACTTTCTCATTGCCGGCCACCCACCATCTCGTGATCGCGTATCAGCCCCTTCGTTTACAACCTCTTACATCTTCTAATTCAGGTAGCCGAGACCGAGCGTCTGCTTTTTATTGAAAAAAAAAAAAAAAAGAAAAAAAAAAGGAAAAAAAAAAGAAAGAAGGCCGGTGTTAATCCGTCTGTCGTTGACGCGTGCACTTGTCATTCGCTAGCGAGCGTCTGTCTTTGCACGAAGATGGAATCAACTGTTACGAATGCCTGCTCGTTTGTGGATGTTTAGAGAGCTTGCAGAGCGCACGGTGTATCAGGGAAAAGAATACCCGGTAATGGTTGCATTATTCAGTCGGATTCGACGAGAAAAGTACACAGTAACAGCGACGAAGTGAAATGGAAACGTCTGAAAAGGAACTTTAAAAGAATTTTTAAAGCGGAACGTATACTAACTTTGACAGTGGATACAACCCATAAGTTAATATCCGTTTTACTTGCTTTGCTACTTTTACCGAGTCTTCTTAAGTATTTTCGTTAAAAATCATTCGAGAATAATACTTGTATCTATGATACATTTACGGAAAAACGGACGTTACGAGAAGAACTTCAATCGAATCTATATAATCGTTCGGTCTGAAAGATTAATTAAAATTATTTCTCTTGTCTTTGTTATCAATAATAATTCAGATTATTATTTAGATAGAACAGTAATGAAACATTTGCTGGGATTGTGATTGCGATTGTGATCGTGATCGTTATTGTGATCGGAACGTAACAAAACGCGTGACAAAACGTGAAACGAAAATATTTAATGTATATCTGGAACACGATGCAAAATGTAAAGTTTGGATACCAAGCATCACTTGCTGTCGACTGAAATTTCGCGATGCGGATAATTCGAAGCCAGAGTTGTACTTCCACCTCAAACGGTGCTTAAGTAGAGAGTGCAGCAAATTAGTGGCAGAGAATTGAGGTTTTACAAGTTATATAATTAGATTAATGTTTTCCAAATGTTCTCTGTTATATTCTCGTGTGTAATTTACAACTCGATACAACGATAAAAAAAGAAATGTATTCGTTTAATTTCTTTTCTGCGTAAGATACGCGACAGCTTAACTTTGATATCGAGTTAAAAAATATTGGCAAATTTGATACAAACGAGAAAGACTCTCTTTCATTTTCTTCCCTTGTTTTCACGTTATTATCGATTTTAGAATTTTCGAATTATAAATTTGTGAAAAAGCTACTTAATACAGAGTGCATATCGTTGCAATTATCTATGCTAATGATACGGCTGTTGAAACATAGGGCGCACGTATCCCAGTGTCTATACTTTTCTATTACATAGAATACGAGTAAGAAACATTCTGCGTATACGTAAAGTATCGTCAGGATATTACATACGAAAGCGAACGAAACCTGTAGTGTGTATCCTATTCTATATGGTGTATATGTTGCCTGGCAGATTATTAGTAACAACGACGACGACGACGACGACGACGACGACGACGACGACGACGACAACGACGACGACGACAACAACAACAACAGTAATAATAATAAATGGTAAAAATAATTTTATAATAATCGGTTATTATAAAATTTAGCATACATAATATGTTCGATGTAGATATATTGGACATTTGAACAAAAGTTTGATCAATGCAGAAGTAAAAGATGGGGAAAAAGTAAAACGTAGAAAAACGTGTGTGATGTATTTCAGAGAATCGTTGTTAACTGGTTCTTTTTCTTTTTTCTTTTTTTTTTCTTTTTTTTTCTACAGAAATAAAAAGCACTTTTAGTATATAAACGTTTAATTAACGCACATGTTGGTAGTAACACGTTGGGTTTGCTGACGAGATTTCCTAATCAAAAAGCAGTTGCGAATGGCACGATAAAGCGAACCAAACAAAATTCAAAAACTGGTTTCAACAAATTTTCTATAAAATTACGAAAATGAACTTGAAAATTTTCGATAGAAATGCCAGATAATAATAGTGGATAATACTTTGGTATCGCTCAAAAAGAGGACGGAGACATCCGTTTTTTCGAAATAGTAACGTAAAAAAGTATGCTACGCCTACATATGTGACGCCTACATATGTGATTAAACTTCTTCCCAACCTAATCCAAACGTAAATTAAATAAAAACGATAGGCGAGAATGAATAATCAATTTGTTGCGAAACAAGGTCGTTCGAAGTAATCGAACCATTACCAGAAGAATTTAAAAAGGTACAGGTAAGTCATATAATGATGTTGCAAGTTGGAAAATATGCTTTTGTACCTAGATGTAAATAATTAAATAATTAAATTAATAATGGAAACATATGGATATTATAAATTAATAAAATTTAAAATAAAAATACATTTCTATTTTACGTAGAACGACAGCTCGTCGATAGATATTGTTATGGATCCATTAACATCTATTTAATCCGAAACTTTCGACGTCGGATCGTGTGTAAAACAAACAATACTGTATTGGTATTTGTTCAGGATCGATGGATTTTATCCTTATTCGATGGAAATCGCGCACGTTTGTTTATTATTTATAGCTATCGAATCGACTCATTGATTTCGTTACATTCGATCGTTCGATAAAAATCACGCACCGATAATCCAGTAGTAAGCAACAGGAATCCAAACAGCTTGACGTTTTTATTCGTACCGAAGGCAATGAACAAAAGTTATTGTTAGCTTTCACAGGACAATAATATCGTGCTACAGTTTCAGATTTGATCAATCGTTGCCCAATACTTTTGGATATGACATAATGAATCGGTCAATGCAGTTTTCCATTCTTCTTACAGTAACAGAAAATATCGCGAAACAATTATTTCGATGTTCGTTAATTCGGTGTAACGATGCGTAACACCGTTTTGTCGTTTGTACTAAAAATGTATAATTACAAAATAGATAATAGATAATTTCGTAAGAAAGATTTTTTAGTTCGATAGAGATACCGATTTATGGTAACGAAAATTATGGCAACCAAGGCGTATCAGAGCCGGCGTTACTTGGACCTAGAGATTTCAGTAAGCCGCAAATGGAATTTCCGTAGATGTAAGCGAGAGAAAGAGTTTCCAAGTCGCTGAGGAATATTGGCATAGACATTAGTATCGGTAGATACACACAGAAGCTAGAAGCGTAAGTGTACTTGCACGACTGTGTTGTAACTATAGATGTAACTTTTCCAACGTGTAATAGTTATGTACGAGTTCGATCATACCGACATCACGAGCCAAGTCTACATGCCGATCTTTCCTAGCAATATGCAGTCTCGCGCTTCTCTCATAAATCATTTCTCGCAATATCTATCCGACCCTTCTGGCTCTGCTATTCCTTAAAGGAGCCTGACTTCCATATCCTTTGGTTAGGGAACAAGAGACCATCTTACGCAAAAGATCAAAAACTTTCTCTCTTTAACCACTAACCACTTTTCTCCTTATAATATTAACCGACTATTACGATGTAACATTTCCATTTCATACAGAGTAGTTCTACCAATGTTAGTTTATTTCGATGTATCGGTACTTGATAGGAATTTTAATTTTTTCTAGTTTCTTTCTCGTGAAAAAGAGAGTTTGCAAGTAGCCGCGTACTTTTAAAATATACGGAGCATCTTTCCCAGATTTGCGTAGAAACTTTGTCAGCGTGTTGTACAGTTAAAAATGCAACGAAAATGTTGTACGGACGCGAGTCTGCGATGGTTTATTAAAAAATTATAAGAAAAATGTGGAATTTGAAAGAAACAAGTTGAAAGAACGGCTCGTGCTTTACGGTGTTGCGTTAACGTACAAGATGAGAAAATATACCCTTTGAGATTTCTTTTTCATGAAAGTAAACACGATGTGAAGATAACTTTGCAGAATTCAAACGCATTTCTCTGTTACCTTGGAAATAATTCGAAGAAGGAATACACCTACCAGTCGATGCTACACTATCCAAAGTATGCATACTGATTGGTTTCCATCAAGCGCAGGAAATTTTCAATCAGCATACTTCTAGGATATTGCAGACACCATCTATCGCGGAAACCTCTAGTACGCCTTGGTTAGGAGAGGATAGGTGATATAGGTTATAGATGAACGCGATCGGTTATTACGTTCGGCATTCTTATTAGACAAAGTCACGGAATTTTCCTCCAAGTCTGATCCTTATGCGAACCGTTACGCAGCGTTTCTTTTCCAAAACTTGTTATTAACCGATCGACGAAAATCTTTGCGTTACGTACGTGCCCTATCGGCACGTATATATCGAACGAAACGAAGGTTGCATTCATCGTCGCCAAGATTCGCATCTGTCACATTTTAAGCCGTTAAATTACAAACATCGTTTGAAAAGCACGTCGAGTGATGATAGTTAGCCGCACATATTTTCAGGTTTATGCGATATCGCAGGTTTATGCGATTAATTTCACATAAATCAGCGTCTTCGTACATCGCATCGTCGCGAATGAACGTAACGGGAATTTACGATCTCGTGAAATTCGAAACGACGAAATGCGACGAAACGCGACGAAATGCGACGAAACGCGACGAAACGCGACGAAACGCGACGAAACGCGACGAAACGCGACGAAACGCGACGAAATGTACACGAGACGAAACGGAACAAAATCGATACGCGTTTCTACTACTCTGTCTGAAACGAAGCTAGAGTGGCATTTTCATTTAATCGATAAAGCATGAACGTTTCATCCGAGCTATCTTCAAAAATCTTTCTACATTCCGAAAATTCCTTTCTACAAATATCGCCTAATATCGAAATTACGAAAAGGCAAAGAAATATAGTATAATCTTGTATACACAGTGTATATTAATTTGTACGCGTAGATCGCAGATTTTAGCAACGATGAAATCCATATACAGCGATCAACGTCCGATCTATCGAATCTTGAAGTTACTTATTGACCAACGCATTCACGCATCGTTGTATTTAACTCTTGATACATCGATCAAACGCATTTGATAGAACGCCGATCGCATTTTCCAGCGACACATTGAAAAATGTTATGACAATTTTGCGGGAATACTGGCAGTTTTGCAATCCTGTAAACTATTATTTGTAAAAAAAAAAAAAAAAAAAAAAAAATTTTCGATGCAACCTTAAACTCGGTCTCGCTACGATGTTTTGTAAGGTATGTACCTAGTTACTGAAACGCCGGATGAATTTACGCCAGAAATACAATATGTTTCGATATGTTTCTGTTTCATATTGATTCATCGAAAACTGTAAAAATTTCACGTTCCATTAGTAACCGACTTAGTCGGACATTTGAAATTCTTACTTTCACATCAGCAGCCGATCGCGATCGCGGGAGTATCTAACGTCGTTCGCTAAACCTTCGTCTCGCTTGCCTTTCACGTCATATTAACTTTTCTTTGTCATACGAAACGTCACAAAAGAGCGGTTCCATATCTCTGTTAAACAGCCACTTAAGCTTAATGTAATATACAAGATACTCCAACTGGGTCAAGCCATAGTTTCAAAACGACGCGCGATCGATTCCATTAATGCTCGTTGAATTCCACGCAAACGTTAAATCTCTGTCGTCTTTTATCGCGTCTATCGTACAATCTTTTTTGTAAATTCGACTTTCACGCGGCAACTTACCATACAGCAAGAGACAAAAGTATTCGTACAGTTGGTAAGGTACAGAACTACAGGTAAGTAGGCGAGAAAATGTAGAGAAAGAATTTGGCAAAGTAAACCAAGTTATCCGATCTGCAAATGATATAATACCAAGTCAAACTAATTCGGACCATGGTGTTTTACACGGAATCTCTGGACGACTTTGGAAACCAACATAGATATATAGTTTTCGCCATGGAAGATTCAACCAATTAACTGACTTCCGTTAACGCATACACGTTCATCCAGATGCACATATTCGTTCATCCAGATGTACTGAAAATTGGAGCGATCGTTTTCTTATGTATCGTCTCCGTCGACAAAAATGCTTATATAACTAAATGCTTATAAACTATCTCAAGTATAAGATAGTTTAGACACGCTACACGCGTCTCTTACTCTTTGATTCAAAACGTGCGTACATTTTTATAACCATGCAAGAGTTTCGAGCTAAAAAAAGACCATAAAATACATGAATATTGATACACGATAACATGGTATAACGAAAATATTATACGTAACCTAAAACGGAATGGTCAGTTTAAACGGATATGGCCAGTACGCGTACGAAAAAGCTGAGGCGCACAAGTTCCGATACGAGTATGAAGCATTCTACAGTTGGCGAAGAAAAATCTAGAAACTACTAGCGTGCGACGGATTCAGTAAGTTATCGAAATGCCACGTTTCAATGCGAATCGAATAAGAACAGCATTCCTATCGCGTTTATCCCGTTAATTATCACGATTTATGTACCATCATGCTATGCGTATCATACATGCTATATCACAAATGCCATTAATTAATTTTCAAACATACTCTGCTGACTATCACAAGTACGTTGCAGCAACAGTGATAAACGATGCACGATCATTTTGCACGAGAAAAAGTTTTCATCCATCTTTCAGGAATATTTTATTTTCGAATTTATACTCGAATTATATTTCGAAAGAAGACACAACGAAATCAGGATGATGTTTCTTCCGTATAAAGATGCAGATTGAATACGTCGAATAAAATGTTGCAGCCGAGCTTCCGTTTTTAAAGAAAATTGAATTTACAGTCCTGCGTATCGAGTTAAAGATGCACAGAGAAATATTGTTCTTTTCTTCTTGATATAGAAGTAAGCGAACCGTTTAAAATACAATTTTTTCCTATTACATACATACCGGCTTTGTTCCGTTTACGTTATTCTTATAATCGAGATATCAGCATATTCGTAGCAGTTCTATTCAGCATCGATGACAACAACAAAGTTCTCCGCTATAAGCTTACTATTTCCAAAGATCAACGATACACAGCGATCCGCTCGATCGTCCACCGCTACTACTCAGAGAGATTTTTCTTTGATCGTTAGACACGTTAATCGTTAGTACGGGAAATATTAGAAACGTGCCCAAACAGATTAGAACTTTCCTGCATCTAACGTGTATCTTCAAGCGTCACATCTGAACGAGCACTTGCAAGATCCTTGTTCAAATTTTTGCCACGATCGAACGAGAATCATTTCGTCGTGCAAACTGAGGCAAGCGATAGATTTTCAACAGGGCTTCAATTAGAAATTTCTCGTTGTTCCAACGATTTACATAAAATCTCGTAACGTTATCTTTTCACGACATTTTACCGTTATTCGTTTGCGTAACCAACAGTTTAGGAGAATGGAACGGAACATCATAAAAGTATCGTTTTTGTCCTTCTGCTGTCAGCGATTTTCACAAAAGTACGCGCACTAGAGTGTAAGCATGCGATGAAGCATCGGGGCTGTTTGCTGCTGGTCCAAAATTACGTCGTAGGTTAAATCGTAGTGTGTGTACACAGTCGTCAGAGTTTTTCTTTCCTTCCAGGCAAAAGCGCAACTTCACGCGACGCCACGTGTGGAAAAGTTACTTTTCGCATCTTCTCTTTTCTTCCTCTATACCTATGTACGACGTATTACGAAAATATAGCTACAACACCGTACCAGAGTGTAAATCACGAAATTTTTTTTTTAAATCAAGTTTTCGCTTTAAAATTCGTAGCGAAGAAACTACGAAACACCATAAGCAAATACGAAGGTATTAAAGAGAGAGAGAGAGAGAGGGAAAGTGTTTGCGTTTTTTAGCTGCTTATGTTTCGAAAATTATAAAATATTAATAAATCATCGATCGTACGTGACAACGATATCACAAAGATCTGATTTAATGGTATTCGTACAGCGATATTATCTCGCTTTTAATTATATTTCGATGAAAAGTACGTGTCCACACGTACGATCGTAAAAGTCGATGAAATTGACGCGCATCTGTCAAAAAATAAATTCGAACTCTCGCCTCTTGTTACAGCGAGAAAGCCTAATACTCCTTCCAATTAAATCAATCTCCTTCGTAAATGACGCTTCCAGGCACCTCATTCTCTCGTAACCATAGCCTGTTCTATCTTCGGTCTCATCAGTGGTACGGCGCTTTCTACACCTTCATTGATTTCACCGGTCCTATCGGTAGACCATTCTCTAACATCGCAAGATTACACGTATTTCGGTGTAACCACAAGACTTGCTCAACTCCCGATAGTTAAACGAACCCTTCTCCGATGCTTCGTAACGAACGACGATAGCCAAAGATTAGACTATGTTATCCGAAACACTGAAATGTGTAATCTCGCTTCTGCTCGAAACTTTGCCCACGAAAGTATAGATACGTTCGATTCTACGTCTAATATTAAATATTACCGAACGTAAAAACGTCTGCGGCCTGCGTATTCCGTAATTGGAAACTCGTTTCTTAACGGAGAATTTCCTTCCTTTTTGCTGTACCACGTAGTACGATAAGTAATCATTGTACGAACATATTCTACGATCACCGTACGTCGCGCTATAATCTCATGTCCGATACAGACGATTAGAGTTACTTGGATTCGATTTTTAAAAGTTCGTATCTTTTACGCCATATACCAGAAGCTTCCAAAGAAAAAAGTTCACACGATTGCCAAACTTTGTATCAGCCGGTCAACGTCTGTCTGACTTGGGTTGCTTTTCTACAGTCGCTGCTAGATAGTTAGTTTGAGCGACATCGTTATACGTATACCGTACGATTCTTGCAACTACTTGAGAAACCTTTCTAAAACCGAAATCGTTCACTCGCAACAATCTCGCAATACTGTTCTACGTGTTCCGCTATCGCTGCTTTCAAACATCAAATATCATATAGATTTTAGATGCCACGTCGACTATACGTCTAGTTTCATCATATCTTATTTGGAAATTCAGCTTTTATCGGCGCGTAATATTCTTTTTACTTCGCCTTTCATTCTGTGCCACCTTTTATTAGCTTACGTTTCGTTTAAACTATCACGTTAAAGTTTTCGTGGAAAGCATCGAACGCTTTATCCGATTCGCGTAGGAACTGTCCACGTCTAATCTTTATCCGCGATCACGAATCGTGTGGAAATGTAATTTACACACGTACGTACGTGCATACATATCTCGTACGATGGATATTCATCGTTTCTTGTTTGTCTTCTTGTTACGTAGAATTGCGATTGACTTTTCGCGCAAGCGTTAATCTTCAGCCGAGTAAATAAGTAAAAGCATTTTATGTCTCTTTATAATTATGATGCATTTTTACTTTATACACGATTGTGAAAACCGTGTTTGTACAACCACGTTTCAGCAAACACGTTGGAAGATTATGATTTTTTTCTCCTGCGTTTTATATCTCATTGTACCACGGTAAAGATACTGATCGATAAATCGGATACGTGAAACACAATTTAAACATATCACGACACGTCGTTTTTGCACGTGTCACTTACATATATGTACGTATCTACTTTCATATAGAGAGCCATCGTTGAGGTTCAAAAGTTCGAAATACCTTACATTGGAAGGAATTATGTCTTTCACGTTCTGCCATATTATCAGGAACAAAGAAAATATTCAAGGGTTGATCATATGGGTGAAAAATGCTAAAAAAAAAAAAAGAAAAAAAAAAAAGGAAAAAAAAGAAAGAAAAAAACAAAAACTAAAACTTTAGCTGTTGAACAACGTATGTACCGGTTAATGCGTTATTAGCAAATATTTTGACGCGTATACTACGTTTTTATACGTCAGAACATTGCGTTGCTTCGTTGATACGCGTGGTTGAAACTGAAAATCGGGTAAAAGCTCCCCTTTAAAATTTTGCCATATTTCACGTGACCTGGTAGAGTACGGTACATTGATATAAAGACGTATGTACACCTACACCTACGTATTACATATATATTTTCGCATTTCAAAGTGTCGTTGATCTCTACCGATACAAATCTCGTATTAATTTATTCAACTTTCTCGGCAATAAAATATTAATCGAACAAAAGTAGTTTACCTCGATACAAAGGATAAACGATATAAAAAATAAAAATATTTGCGTATTTCTTTCTTTTATTCCGTTCGTGTATCAACAACAAGTTTGTTAAAACTACGAACATGCGAATAGGATACTTGTAGATGCCGTTTGCTTCGCATTGCGTTTCATATTATTTCAATATGATATAATAGATGCAGTACATTTTATGGTATGCAAACTTCTTATTTATTATAATAAAACGTTGTCCTGGAAGATCATAATGATAAATTGATTTCGAATGAAATAGGATGGAACGCGGATATCCCAATGGCCCTTCAACATATTAGACTGCTTTCAAACTCTATGCATCCTTAAGGCCTTCAGGAATTATTCCGTACTTGACGACTTCTCCTCAATCCCGTCCTTGGCATCCAATCTCGAGAGGAAGATTCGATGAATCGATCTCTTATATAAAAGAGTACGTGCGCTATTCTGGAAAACGAATCGATGAATTTCTTATCTCTACATTTTAGAAGATGCAAATAAATACTACAGCTGGTTGATTTTATTCCAACCGTTATAGTAAGAAATTTGCATATTCTCTGTAAGAAAAAGAATTCATCGTTACATCGCAAATACGTATCTACTGAATTATAAAATCAATTAATATCGCTGTACTCGTACTCGTAAACATTCTCGTCTCAAGATTATGTTACTTTGAGTTAATTTTCATTCAGTTTCGATGGTCCTATCTCAAGTCTTTTTTATCGTGCAATCTCGTTTAAAACAAAATTTAAAATTACATTTCATCGTATATTAAGGTATCCCGTTTGAAAATTAGATGCGTACGCCTACGCTTCGGAATATCTTTTTCGTTAAAACACCGTATTATCTATATTAATACCATTAACTATGTACTTTTCTGATCTCTGTCTCGAGCTTGTTTTTACACTTTAGATTTTTAAAATAAATGCATTTTAAGAACAACAAGTCTAAATGTATAAAAATACATTTTAAAATCTGTAGGGTAGAAAGTATCGTTTGGGAATAGTCGAATTAATTGTTAAAATTACGAAAATGATAACTATTCTTCAACTCATTTTCAATTTAGCCAATTTGTCAGGAAAGCAAAAAATCAATTAATAACAAACGATCTATAGTATAAATCTGCTTTATAACCTATGCCTATCTATAACGTATGTCTATGGTGAAAGTCCTTCACCGAATATGTATATATTTACTTACTCAGAAACCATAAATAAACAACAATTCCTGCGAAAAATGTATCTATAGCCAAGAGATGTATTATACGTTGTTAATATTATTCGATAATGATTAACGGTGTAACGTAGCACTTTCATGGTTCAGAACAGGATGTCATATGTTGTATGTAAAAGACGTTGCATTGGTATTCGTAATAATACATATTTGTAGCGAATTCGTATATACATAGACGCATATTAGATGCTGGCTAGATTAGATGCTGGCATCGTTCAAAGTTCCTGTACCTCGGTAACGAAGATAAAGCGTGAAAAGCATCGTAAGCTTCGTCGCAACTCGTGAACAACTGATTTAGCGACTAAGGTTTAATCGTGGCTTTGATCGTAGATTAATGAACAGCAGTTGATATTAAATATAACCACGAATGACGATGTATAACGGATATTCATTAGGAGAGAATATTCGTTATACATGTACATTGTTTCGTACAAGTAGATGTACACACGTATGCGTAACTTGTCTTCTTTCGTTATCATCTTAACTGTACGATGTACGATGCAGTTCATTGAAAATGATATATAATCGATAAGTTTGCCCTCTGAGAGGGTCACACGGTGATACAACTGAAACATCTGCGCGAACGTTAAGCGATTAAACGAACCGTAAGGACGTGAAACGATCTTTGAAATACTGCGACGGAGATACGAATCACCTTCGACGCGTTTCAATTACAATTACCGAATTACGAGATGATTGGCAATCGTAGACCGGCGACTGATTGCCGATAAACAATCGGCGGTTGATTACAGTCTGCACATCGTCCACCCTCGTAAATACGGAACGTATTAACAAGCGACCTCGGGGTCGGCGCAGTAATCATATCAATTATGATCTATCGGCTATCGATCAAGTCATTAAGATCGCAATTAAGCCCGACGATGAGGCAGCCTAATTTCTTTCGCGTGACTTTTGAAAATATCGGGGATATCTTTGACCCTAATTCTTTTATAAATGCAATCATGCATTTATGCACCGATCTCGACGCTTTAACTACCTAGGTGAGTAATAGAGTTCGCCTTGGATATTACCGAGTAGATACTCGCCAAAGCGAAAACAGTTCAACTATGTTCGTACATTACGTTTCGTCTTTCACGATTGCTGATCGCAGCTAAGTAATTTAAATAAAGCACAAAAATACGTTAATTAACTAGTTGAAACGGAAATTAATTATATAAAAGTATCGATGGAATATTGCACTGGAATTTTAAATAAACGATTATTTATATTTTTACTTCGTCTCGTAAACAATTTCTTCAAAAAGTCACGAAACAACTCTCAATTATTTTTACTACAATGTTTTTGTAACATGCACACAGTAATCTCGAGTACTTGATCAGAGAGTATTTTTAAATCCAGAAATACTCTTTTAATATTTTCATATTTTAACGAAATAACGATTACCATTGTCTTGTAAAAAATAATAACAGGCGAGATATTTTAAAGTTTAAATACGCGCACCGCGTATTTAACCGCGTTTCGATAGTTTCGATGGTTAATAGGTTATTAAAATGTGAAATGAACAATCAAATTCTACACGTTCATACGCACGTTCAAAGTTGTCTCTCGCGTTGTATATGACGTCCTGTCTCGTCGATCGATAAATTTTTAAAGTTATCGATCGATTAAAGTTATCGATAAATCGTTCTAACTAGCTAATTATAAGGAAAAAATAAAAGTGCACGGTAAATATAATAACAATATATAATAATATAAATATGTACACGCGATTTTATCAAACAGTCCACGATCAATTAAAACCAGGCGTTAATGTAATACTTTGAGTTTAAATTCTTAATCGAAATGGATGTTCGATATTATCGACCTGCTAAAACACAGCCAATGGAATACATACAAACGTAGTTTGTTTCCCAAGAGATAACGTTGCGCGGTATCGTGCTTTATGGCAGTCATTTTCGTATCTGTTTTACTATCCGTACGTAGTAGCATGATTAAGGGATACTATGTGGATAATTTAACCGGGGCGAGATCACTTAATTATATTCTCCTCAAAATTTCTGCTTTACACAAACACCTCTACCCTTACCCTCTATCCTTGCCTTAATCTCGCAAGATAAATTCAGATTTTTCAATCTTTTCTTCGAAAAATCCACGTCTTTTCACATTTTTAAAATAACGTTTGTCTGCTTGTATACGCCTGTCGGACAAGACACGCTCGAGAACGTATCCGACGATAAATAAACCTGCGAGATCGTCATACATACGCGTACGCATCGCCAACGTTTAGCAGCATTTAAAGGATAGTGTTCGCTCGAATTCAATTAGTTCGAACGTACTTTGCTAATTTGCTGAATTTGTTATTTTACCTGACTTGAAATATCCTCTGAAGTTTCGAGTAAACTTAAGAAATTATCCCTTGAAGCTTGAGATAGATTTTGAGTGGCTTACATTCAACTACATTCAACGTTACGTCAACTACGAGCAAGCTGATAACAGAATGCGTGCTTTTACCTTTCCAAAATGAATATTATTCGCCATTACCGATATCGCTAAATTCCACATTCTTTGACTCACCAAGATTCCTGTTCGCGTAAATTCGAGTAATTTGATTTTAAGGTTAAATGTAAACGCAAGGTTACGTCCGACAGACTTCGATTCGAGCAATTTCACTAATCGAAACGAGATCATAGAAATATCACCATCGATGGAAGAAAAGCTAGACGAAAATATCTTCACTGTGCAATTGGTTGTACGAAGGTACGATTGGTTTATCTTGACAGACTCGAAGATATCCGATATGAGAATTGTTCGTTCACGGCTTACGATTTACGATTTATGGTCCGTTAATCGTGACTACTAAGGATCGATTAACATCGACTCCGTTACTTGCCTTAATTTAAAACCAACCATATACTAAGAATGAGAAATGCTTAACGCGAAATCTACCAAGCTCGTGTTTAAACAATAATAATATCTTATGCCGCCGAATAAAATTTTCCTCTTATCGGATCCTTCCATGTTTTCTTTTTTCTTTTTTTTCTTTTTTTTTTCTTCTTTTTTTTTCTTTTAGAAGAAAAGTACGATTTAAGCAAAGTTCAAGCATGCCAGTGCCTTTGATATTCTTTAACTTTAACGGTTGTATATAGGTACAGGTGAATTTACGTTGCCTACCGCCAGCTGTCAGGTTCGCTGATAATGTAAACTTGCAAACTGTTATGGAAATTCATGCATGCGTATAATACAAACTGAAAGCTCTGGCAGAGGTCTTAAGTACAAGATCAATTTTTGTACAAACGACATTATTTAATATTTGCTTAGTCTTTTACGTTCAAACGATACTTTTAATATTTGATTAGTGATCTGATGTACCAAAAAAACCATACATCGTATTCATTTGTATGACTAATTTTAACAAATTTCACGAGCATTCGATTAGTATCTTTCATTGTATCAAAGTGTTTGTCAACGGAGATTTATAAACCTCTGTAAAATGAAGAAGAAACAGAGAGAGAGAGAGAGAGAGAGAGAGAGAGAGAGAGAGAGAGAGAGAGAGAGTGTAAGGGAAAAACAAACGAGAAAGAAAAAACGATTGAAATAATGGTAATTATTTACGAAAGGGCACTTGCCGTCAATTTAGATAGCCTTGAAATAATGTTACCGGCAACATGATTCTGAACAACCTTTTCCTATACATGTTACCGTCGCTCGACCTTAATTTCCCAGATATACGCAAAAATATTTTTATCGCTATGTACTTTAAATGCTGTGCGTTTTTTTAGACTTTTGCTTAAGTTAAGGCCAACTTACTAAGTAAAATGAGTCAGGATATTACGATTTATAATTACTAAATTTATTACTACATATTATAATTAATTATTATTATATAACTGGAAACGCTTGTGCCATTATATCGAAAAATAGAGTTCTTTGATCATCGAAATTATATCGGCGTCTAAATAAAAAATCCGCTATATAACCGACGAAACGTAGAAAAAGACGAAATTGTCTTGATTATTCATTTCCTACGTACTAATTTACATTCGTACTAATTTTCTAATTGCAAAAATGCTTGTACTACATTGAGTAGAGTTTATAGATTCTGACTCGTGCGCTTCAACCTTGCAGAAATTTCTTGAAATAGTCGAAAAGGAGGAACGCCTGTTGAAAAGAATTCCATTTCGTTCAGTTTACCGCAATGTTCAGCAATAGAATCGAAGTACATGTTTCAGTTTCTACCGCGTTAGTGGTAACGGCATCCCTGCTTCAGGCACTTTAATTTTGATGGAAACTAGCGTTTGACATTTCAAACCGAAACATTCGTATTAAATACCATCGGATCGAAACGCTCGGGAAACGTGTGTAGAATGCACAATAGGAAGGCAGAAAATCGTATACAATGAATGTACCTATTAAGTAATTAAAGCATCAATGTATTTCACAAGAAAGGAGGAAAGAGTGGCAATTACCGGTACGATAGCAATTATGTACAGCTGGCAAAAAAGAAAAAAAAAAAAAAAGGTGTATTCAAAATAGAAAATTGCGATACGAAGTACATATTATCTACTCCGAGGAATATTATATCTGTTGTAAAGCTTTTTATATTGCTCTATAGTCGTTATATCTGCTTTATTTTCATATGCTTTTATGCTTTCCCTACCACGTGCTTACACGCATAAAAACAATTGTAAAAAGAAGAAATAATTGTTAAAATAATCGACACGATCGAAATATCACGTCGATTCGTACAGCGTTATGAAAGATAAGAATTTTCTGTTACTTGGCAAGGATAAGCAGATGTCTTACGTACGTGATGGAACAAACGACGAAGAGGATAACGTAATAATAAGAATAAAACGGCACAACATTGCTACATCGCCATCTACTTTAATATTTCTTACTGCATTGATTATCGTTAAAACGTGAAAGCTCGATGATTTTGACAAAGTTCGATTAGCTGTAAGTGCCGTCCAACACTCTACAATTTCGCAGCAAATTATCGGATATATAACAGTTGTATTAAAGACTATCGTTAAAGTCAGTTTGTTCGGGTCACTTTTTATCGGACGATTTATGTTTGCAAATCTTATTCGGCTAATTTAACGTATTCCACGCTATGTTGCCCGCGAGATTTTTTATTCAAGTCACGCGTGCCGTTGCGTTGTTGAAACGCGCTAAAGTATTCATCGTATCTGTTACATGCGTGCGTGCGTGCGTGCGTGCGTGCGTGCGCGCGTGTGTGTGTGTGTATCTAGATACATATACATATTCGGTTATTAACAGAGGTTATTTTTTCAGTAGCGTTGTAACTGTTTCGTTTGCAACATATTAAAATTATAAAATACATATTTTAATCACATTGTTGATGACTTTGCATACGATTATCTTTTCACGAAGTCATTGAAAACGGCAAACGAAAGTAAAATATAAAGTTTTAAAGTATTGAAACTTCATTTTTTAGTACGATATTTTCATATATTCTTGTTTGAAACAGGACATTGGAATTTCCTAAACCTACGATATGTATTGACAATGGAATTCTTTCTTTCTTTTTTCTTTTTTTTTTTTCTTTTTTTGTTTTCTTTGTTTTGTATTCTAGAGCCTTTACGATTTGTCGGAAAGGGGCATTCGGTAGATTGACGTAACAGAATGCGTGTATGTATCAGGAGGAAGTCCATCATTCCCTTTGGCGTTTATACAAAATTACGTTAACGCATACGTATATTTACCACGTAATTACTACGATAACTTACGATAACTTACACTGTCGATCGTAAAACGTCGCTGGAGCATTCACTTCGGAACCTACGGAGGCCGATTGAACGAGAATAGGTCTTTGGTTAATACGTAGAGATGATCGTTCACTCTTGAATCGTATCGACCACACGGTCGCGTTATTTCCTCCATAAACGACTTTATTCGAAGATCTTTACAAATTTACGCGTTGCTGCAATAACGTCGATGCAACAAACCTTACGACTCTTCGTCAATGGCTAAAGTTACTGTATCAGCTGAAAATGTTAATGAAATAAGTGCTAAGTTAAACTGAGAAAAATAGAATATTTTGTAACCTCGATAGTTGTTACGAAATCGTATTTCAAAATCGTGCTCTAAAATCAAGCCCGGTCTACCGTATACGAATTTCATATGAAACACTTTTCCATTATATTCTTCTTATTAACATACATATATTGACAGTGGCATGTTTATCATTGCCGTGGCCACTAACTCGATTTTTAAAATCAAGCAAACACGATCGAGTAAGGAAGAAACGTAAAGCGACAGTTTTGAATAGAGGAAAAAGCTTTTTCGAATAAACGCTAGTATGCATACTACGTCGTGGAATTGGTTAAAATCAGACTGTGTGCCGAGCACGATTCAAAAGAATTGCAAATTGCTTACCAAGTTGAACTTTTTCCGTTCGCCTTTTAAGAATACGGACTGGATTTTAACTCGAAAGGCAACTATCCCGTGCCTCTGTACTTAAACAAGCTTCCTAAATGCTCCTCATTTTGCATTCAGTTACATCGTTACATGGTACGTTTTATGTACTATACGTTTTATATAGCACAGCATTATCACAACGCGAATTGTGCATTAGCCGAAATCGTGTTAATAGGTTTATGAAAAACTAAATTTTCGTACCGTATCTTTGCGTTGAAATACAACGAATCGTTGTAACTCTAGCGTTAGACTAACAAACGAGACGTCAATAACGAGACGTTTGTAAATTTGTATTTATATTATACTTATAGAACGTGTCAGTAACGATTGTCAAATAATTACCAAATACGAAATACCAAAACTTTTTAAAAGTTCTTTATTATTTTCGTAATACGTATATATTTCTCTGTATGCTCCGCTAACCATCTCGGGTGAAAGTGTTCTGTGTTCTGTGTTCTATGTTCTATGTTCTATCTATTCGCCCAGCACAGTTCCTGCAGTATCCGACACTTTTATTTATAACAAACCGTGACGGAGAAAGTATATCCATATGGAAAAACAATAATCCTTTCCTTATAAAGCTTTCTATAACGATCGATTCAGTTTTTTACGATCAACGTCTGATTGATTACGATCGGATCAAGATACGGAAAAACGGAATTACAAGACAAATTATTAATAATCTTGATATTACGTGTTAGATAATACGTACATCGATGTTGGACGATCTTGATCTGGCCAAATAGTAGTACCTCTGGAGTAACCGCGTCATCTGCCCAGCTTTTTCACTCGCAATCGGCAGATCCTGTTTCCCGAGGGTTCATCGCCCTCCCTATTTCGTGATCGGATGATTCTAGAAAACCGTTATCGCTTCCTACGTGCCACGGGACACCGCGACTGTGACCCCGAATCTACCCTAGCGTGCCCCGTGTCATCGTGTGCGAGCATTCGGCCACCTGCACGCGATCCACGACGGCGGACAACAGGGAGCGTCAAACCCCTTGTCGACATCCCGTAACTCTAATATCCGCGACTCTTAGAACTATGCCGGTCCTTACCGGAGTACCGCCGCTCAAAGCGGCTAGCGAGCCTGACGATGCGTTTTTATGGTTCCAACAATCGGCGATACGATGCACGATGCACGATCCGTTGACCTTGACACGTGCATCTCCTCTATATAAGAGTCGACGCTAGCATACGAAACGTAGCACGTTTATGCATGATTGGAGATGATTCTTTGTATATATGATCGTAACGCGTATATGCCTATTAACTAATTTTACGAGCATTATAGTATTCGTTAGCTGTTTGGTATTCTTCAGCTATCTACGTATAAAAAAAAATTGCTGAAACATCGACTACTACACTGGCTACGATATGTTTGTTATCATTGTAAATATAAGCAATTGAAGTTTTCATGCAGGTTGAACAAGTGCGCTCGAAATATCGGGAATATTCTTTCGCGGACATTCACATCATGGAAATATCAATGCGAAGGGGCTTACAGAGGCGTTATGCTATTTAAATGGCAGAAATAATAAAGGGACGTAGGCAGTGTTGGTAAAATAACGTCGCGTCGTTCAGCTACGGAAATCGACGATAGATTTATTACTCGCCATTAATCGAGCTTGCTTGCGTTTGACTGTTCCGCGTTTGTTCTCGTTCATGTACAAATAGTGTAGCGACAAAAGACGTTCCCTGTCGTTGAACCAAAATAAATAACGTACGTCTGAATACCTAGCAGAATTTAATGATCGAACCATTACCTTACTCTCTGCATCGTTGATATTTTATGCCTTTGCCGATCAAAATTATTATATTATATATATTAATTTACGACCAACGTTTAAATAACTTTTCATCGTAGTTATATAATTAGATTGTAACTATAATCATAGTGATTAATATTTAACGTTTATAAATGCATTACCTTCGAATCCAACATATTATTACGTAGCTCGCTTATATCGGTATTCGATTAAACACAAAAAATCGCATTAAAATCGCATCGCCGTTGTAAAGATTGTCACAACTATATTATTTAAGATTCATGCTCCGACATAAGTCTCCGTTCAGTCGCGATATTATGGTAATCCATTTTATTTGTTTGCAGGTTTGCAACACACTATAATCCACATATTACACAGGTACGTACGTGCGCGTGTGCACATAAATGAATGCGTATCTACGCTACGCACATTCTCCGTTTATCCCATAAGATTACGATGCCAAGTATTCGTGCAACAAGGTACGACGTTACGGTTAAACTAGCGTGACTATGCTGACAGCAACGGTGGCGACCGAGTTGGATAGAACGCGATGCGCGACAAATCAGTCGTAATGTAAATATGGTATATCTGCGCCCGTTAACGCGTTTGTCGTATTATCGTAACGTACGCAACACGGTATATAATTCTATATAATTCTAGTTACCGGGAACAGTAATCATGCTCCTATAGTTCCTTTCGTGTGGATATCGGAATATAAAAAAGATTATTTACAAAGAGTTTCGATAGTTTGCCGTGAAATTGGGCAATTTTCAAATTTCAATTAGTAATTAGTACACTCCGTGTCTTGATCGCTGCTGAAACCGACCGTCGCCACGCCACCGTCTGGACTCGGTGATTTTCAATGTTAATCGTTACTACCTTCGATTAAGGGCAATATACGTAAGAGAAGGTTTCGTTTTCTTCCGAATCTCGTCGAATCTTATCCTTTCTATTTCGTGTTATTATTACGAAACGCTTGGTACGTTCAATTCTCGTTCTATAGATTATTTCGTCAATTAGAATTAGAAAAGCTCGGATATACAATTCTGTATTGTAATAAGTAATCCTGTAACGCGTGGAAGTAAAATTATCAACTACAAGTTGAAATGATTAGAAACTTATTCTTTTCGGGTTATTCCCTCGCCAATATACACATATACAACGAACGATATAGGTAAAAATCTTCATTTTCTCCATAGCATCATTCATCTCTATCGATAATTAACTGTCGGCCGTTGGCCGTCGATCACGAGTAAGCTTCGCTCCCTGTACCTTCATCTCGTTTCTCTTTATTCTTTACCGAACAGCATCAAGGAACGATAAATCGATGAAGGTAACGTCAACTTTTCTCCTCTTTCGCCATCTCGACTTTATTGGACTATCCTTCGGATAGAACGACTGAAATTGCACCAAGTATGTATCGCTTCCCTTACGTATGTTTCCCTTCGTTGTTTACACCTGTTTCTATTAAAGTTAAAACAGCTTACAACTAATTTTTCAACTAATTTCTTTGGTACACCTTGAATACGTCAGAAATTACGATATCGGTAGTTCTTAAGTTTGAACATTAATGTCGTTGGAGGCTACCGTGCAAGAGGCAGAGACACGCGCATATATTTAACGCGTACTAAACCGTATTTATATGAGAGAGAAGCGACGGCACGTAACGATCGCGTACAGTCAGAACGCCAATCGGAATCATTGGATCTACAGATTTTGCTAGCCTATATAAAATATGTATATATATATATATATATAAATATATATAAAATATAGTTGGATAGAAGGCGGAGAAGCAGCGACCTTTTAGCCCTCTAGCCCTTGCCCACAGTACGATTCACTCGGTGAAAAATTAGCACGTTCCGATTAACGATAAATTGTTGAAATTGTGTTCTGAAACGGCATCGTCGCTCGTCTATCGACAAGTTCGCGAATCACGGTTGATTCACTCGACGGCTGGTTAGTATAACTCGACGATATTTTTAAGTTTATGTCTCGATGGATCTAATCTTGATCATATACGAGGTGTATTAATAGTGTATTTAACGGGTTTGATTATCGAAAGAAAAATGCGACGAAGATGCAACGATAGAGCATATATATCTGACTGAATGAACGAGCGAGTCGTGGCAAAATAGAACTGCATCGTGAAATTAGGTCAGATTAAAGGCAACTATGTTTGTTTCAACTATGAGTGAAAACGTGAATCTAACAATTCGGTCGGAACTTGGATGTTACAGCAGAGTTTTTGCAATAAACTTTTGTAGTAAAAATATGAAATATGAAAACGTATAGCTTCGATTTTAATCTTCGTTTCGAAAGATATTTATTCCATCTCATGCCGTTGCAACCTTTAACGAATCGTAACAAACGAATAACGAACGAATTAAGAATAAACGTATCGATAATCGAGACTCGACGTTCTATTTTGAAACGAGTCTCTACGACGATCGAGGATAAACTTAATATTCGGAAAGACAAATCGCCGAATCCAACTACGATACGATACAAAGTACGATATTCCGCGTTCTTTCCAATTACGTACATACTTGGAGAGAAACGATAGAAGATTCCGCGGTACGCATCGCAGTGAACATTAAAACGTATAGTTGACGCGCTATCATCTGTAAACCGCCATTTCGGTGTACTTGAACAGCATTTATTCGTCGCGCAGTGCAGAGTGTACGATATTGAAATCAACGAGCGGAAAACAAAAGTTGCGCCGCCGCATCTGACCCCTAAACGTGGCTTCGTAAGCGGAGCGAAGCGACATGGAACGAAACGGACAGACCTTAAAACCGAGCAACCAGCATGGAATTGTGCACGTTCTTGCTTGTACGCAACAGCTTCTATATGCACGTACATTACTTTCTATACTCTATACCGTGCATATGCATGTACGTACGTACGTACATATGTACATACCAGTAGCTGCGTGAATAGAAGTACGCCACGGTTCGTTCATTTTCCATTAGAAACGTTGCACGAAATCGTTTCCAGTCTACGTCGAATGATTGGTAATAAAGCGGAGGCAGCACGAAATTGTTTAATCTTTGAATTTTTTCCGATACGTTCGGAAAAGCGCAACAATTTTCCAGTGTATCGTCTTGAAAACTAACAGTCCATCAGTGGTTATGAAATAACGAACAAACTCGTTCCTAAGCACAATTACTTTATCGGAATACGAACGAGCTGACGGGATAATTGTCGAAACATTTGAAACGTACAACGAATACGCCCAATGAGCATCGATTTTTCGAAGAAGAATGACAAATTCGAAGGAACGTAGATAGAATTCTTTTTACGTAGGTTTGTACGATTACGTGGATCAGTGTGCACGTACACGCGCGTCATTTTGTCGATGATGCTGTTACAATTTACACCGAATATCTAGCTTCGTACAATTTCATACACGCGTATCTTTACGCGTATGAATGCTTCTTTCTGCGGCCGTCTGATTGTTTACGTAACTATGGAATAATAGACTCGTACGTGTAATTTATAAAGCAGAAAGTGAAGAAGAGGGGAAAAGGTGAAGAGACGTTGAGAAAGGTCGTCGGACTCGGAGGAAGTAAGTGAGAACGGTACAATTAAGGCTACGGTATCCACCCACCAACGGTCCATCGTCTACGCCCATTTAATTAATAGTTACCAAGCGGTGGTTGTACCGCCGCTTACAGAATTTTACTTGCGATTTTCAACCTAGCCGTTAATTAGAAAATTACGTCGATGTACGTGTTAAGTATTCGTACGATGAAACACATTGCTTTTTTCATAGCTATTCCTATGAATATTCAGACATATATTATTCACACACACACACACACACACACACACACACACACACACACACACACACACACACACACACACACATCGTTGACAATCAGAGTTATACTCATAGTTCTAGTACTAGTTCTAGTTATAGTTATAGTTATAGTCGTAGTCCTAGTCCTAGTCCTAGTCCTAGTCCTAGTCCTAGTCCTAGTCATAGTCATAGTCATAGTCATAGTCATGGTCATGGTGTTGGTGTAGCATCGGATTAGTATTATTATTAGCGTTGTTAGTCGCAGAAGCGAGGATAGCGATCGGTGGATAGGCAGCGCTCTCTTGGCGCCTGCTTGCCGATGTTCCACATCGGACCGATACGTAGTCACCGAGTTGTTGGTCGGTGGTCTGAACACCGGGGATTCTCAGCAGGTTCGCCAACTAACCTATCGGTTTCTGGCCGGCTGCCTCGCTTAATGGGAATTGAGAACTTTCGACTCGGTTACCGGGTGCGATAATTCATCCCTCTCGTGGTAGCGGCCGACGTATGCTGCCCTAACCCCCTACTGCTCAAGCTCAAACCCCTTAACTCGCATGTGCTATCGTGATGAAAACAGCAGGCACACGGCTCGGTTGTATCAACGCGTCAATGTTACGAGAAATCGTGTCATACGATGCTAATCAGTCGCAGACAATTTTCTTCAACTTTCATATATACGGCGCAAACATATCGAATATCGATCAATTTTCGAAATATCCTTTATTCCGAATTATTTCTTTCGATATCGATTGGCACGTATGTTGCAAATGAAAGTATTATATTTATACCTATCTTGATTAAAAAATATATTACAGTGTTTCGTATACGTTATTAGTTATATATATATATATATATCGTATATAGACAATAGAGGATACATCGCATGTATCTAAAGTGTTTATCGCAATCAGACAATCCGTCTTTTCACATTTATGAAACTCACTAGTTTTATAAAATCTGAATACTGCCGCGTCGGTGATATACGATATAGAAGGAAAGTTTAATTCTGCGTCAAATAGATGCTTTACGCTTACACGACTTTTTGCGTGTACATGCAGGTATCTATTCATTCGAGCTCAAAACAATCACATCACAGTGAGAATAACGATTTATCTTGCGGAAAGCGTCAACTTCTCTATGGTTCTTTGGTCGCAATAAAACCACGCAACCTATTGATACGTTTGCCGGTATGCACACAGTACGAAGATCTATCAAAGCGTGTCTTACTTTTTTCATCTATCAACGTCGACTAATTCGGTCGAAACAAAAAAAAAAAAAAAATGTGATTTCTAGAAAGAAAACAGATTTTTTTTTAGGCAAGCGTTAAGACGTTACTACCATACTAACCTTCAGAGAAATTTCATTCGCCTGTAAAAAAATCTTAAAACTTCGAACCGATCGCTCGCAGCGGTTTTGCTCAAAATGCCTGGCTTTCGTCACCCTCGAACTTTAACCATAAATCATACATGGTACAGTTTACGAATAAATAACGTTATACCTGCTCATAAAGTATTGTAAAAATGATAATAAAAATTGTTTTCTATTATTTCGCATCAGCGACCTGTGCGCGATGATCAATACAAGAAACTTTCTGTTCTCGAGTTTGGAACTGCTACTGCCACAACAGTTTCCACGCCTGTGTATACGACCTGATGTTACAATTGGATTTCGATCTCATCGACGACACTGCATCCCGACTCCATCTTGTCTAGGCTTAACACACCATCCGATATAATTTCTTTGAACGTTTTCCTCAAATTTATCGATCTAAGAACGATAAAATCCTGTTTCAGAATTACATTACAGCTGCCTTTCTGTTGCTCACCGGTCGTTCGAAGTGAGAACCTCAACTTGGAACAAAACCAAGGACTCGTTCTTCCATCACCGGATGGTCTTTGGGTCTGTAAATGTTCAGCGAGCCTTCTGAAAATGCATCGGTATTTCGAAACCGTTCGTGCTTCTATTTTCGAAAACGATATGAAGATACACTTTTTCCTTTTTTCCTTTTTTCCTTTTTTCCTTTTTTCGTGTTTCAAAAATAACTTCCTCCCCGGCACGCAACAGTTCTTAGTTATTTTCGTATAGATGAAACATTTTCCAGGGACAACGCGTTACTCTGTCCTCCTCATTGGCCCATACGTTTAGGATTTGACAAACACACCTGGAAAGGACACGCGGAAAGGTAGGAAAGTCAAGTTGGAATACAAAGTTAATGGACAAGGAAGGACGGTGGAGTTTGTCCGATCAGGTGGCAACGAGGAACCATTCGTCGGAGAGGAGAGCCATTCTTTCCCGCGACGGTGAACAGACTACTGTAATTGCTTTCGTCTTCGTCGCTCGAACTTCGCAAGATACCGTCAGCAAGATGCGTTGCTCGAAGAAAGTTCCGCGGACCGACACATGGCCAAGGAAATTGCGCTGTTCTTTCTTCTTTTTTCTCTCTTCCTTAAATCGGCCACCGTTATGCGCCGCTACATCGTTTTATTCGTACATGCGACTTTCTCTTTACAACAATGCCGAGTCTATCGGAAATAGCTTACAAAATATTTAAGAAAATCACACACGTTGCCACTTTCCTTGTATCTTGCTAATGAAATCTACCTGATAGATACTAGAAATATTTGCATTTTTATTTACCGTTTGAACGTTGCGTAATTTTTGATGCAAACGTTGAAAAAAGGTGCAACTGGTATGACCATTTAAAGACATTTTCACAAAACATCGTTGGACCGTTAAAGTAATTTATCGATGTTAACGATCGATTGATATATTACCTGAATTAAAAGATGGCGATCTTTGAAACGAATACGCTGGGAAAATGCGTGGCCCAAATTGATACGTTAATTTCGCGGAATGATGCATCTATATTACAGAAGCTAGTCTACTGTAAAAAGCATCGAAGCATCAAAGCGCAGAAGCATCGACGCACCCAAGTGATAACTGCGAAATAGCGCCCGGCTACATGCTAATGAAAACGGTTGCATTAAAATAATCACTCGGATACTATAAAACAATTGGAATAAATAACATTGCACGGTGCTGTGATACGTTCTGTGTATGTTACGCACATAGTAGCGCAAGTATGATCGAATAGGATTTAATATTTCAGAATACCTTTTCATATTCCATACCTTTTTCGCGTCTGTATGTATGATTTCAACTTTGACAGATATTGAAACGCGCGAAACGGGATTTCATTTTCATTTAGGAAGCTGGAATTATATAATTAATATACAATTGTTATCGTTTAAACCTCACACGATTTCTTCAAATATTTAAAGGATATTCGAAATTTGGAATAGAGCGTCGTGGTTCGGTTAAGTTTAATTGAAAGGAAGATGAAATACAAATTGCCTAATACGAACCTTTAAAAGTCATATAAAATATAATCGGCTAGTAGAAGATGGTAAAAAGTGAGACGATAATAAAATATATCCACGTAATGATACGATGTATAAATAGAATTTTAATTGGTAGGAAAGAATTTTATAGCGATTAGGTATATTAATTTGACTAGTTGCGAGTATCGTATCGTTTAGACGACGATATAAAGCGAGGAGAATAATTTATTTATCAAAGGTTTAATACGTCTCTTATATAATAAGGACTATAACGAACAAAGTAAACCACGGTATAAACGAAAACGATTATGTACGAATAATCAAATGAAATTCAAGGCATGCAATTATTTTCAACGTAATGTTCCTTATGATGTAAAGGTTACCGAAATAAAGAGGTCACGATCAAATGCACCGAAGACACGCAAAAATGGCATGTATTACGTGTTAGCTCCAAACATCGTTCGCAGAGACACTCACGTGGCAATAAGTTTATTATAAGCACTATTTATATTTGCTAAGTTGAAATTGCACAGGTGTAGTGTAAATGTTGAAATTTTCCATCTGAATCAGTATCACCGCGCTACAAGTACAACAACATATAAATGCGTACAGCATAGTGATTGTGAAATTCAAGAATCGATTATTAGATTATCGATTATTAGTTCTAACTGGTAGAATCAAAAATTTGTATACTTAGTCGAAAGTAACAAAGTTGATTCGGTCGATCGTCGAAAAGTAGGAACGAGAGAAAGAGCAGACCAGAATGTCTTTCTCGCGGGCGAAGCTTTATTAAAAGGACGTAAGAGAGACTGTCGCGAGTTAGATGGCTGGTTAGTTCGTCTCGAAGTTGTTGGATCCACGTTTCATGGCCGATAGCGAAATCTACGGAGGTCATACTGACTTTACTCGTTAAACAGACCCGCAGGCTCTTTCATGTTTCTCTTAGTTATACTATATTCACCAGCGTTTTCCAGCTTCGTAGCCTCTCGTTCTATCTTTGTCGGTAATACCGGACATTTCATCGAAATACCTGCCGCTTTTCAGCTTGTCTTCCAAGCGACGCCCACCTGGGCACAGAGGATGGAACGGGATAAACATATAGATGCAACGGGCTGCAAGAGGGAAAGAGTTTGAAGATTAGAATAAGTATGAAAGGGAAAAGGAAAGGAAGATAAGGGCGAGAGGCAGGGAGGGAAGGAGAGAGAGAAAGAGGGGGGCGGGGGGTGAAGGAAACGAGAGAGATTAATTCAATGAGATTCCTACTCGTACATCTCCAAACTACCTTCGGTTAATGTATCGTCAGGGATAAACCTACTAATTTGAGCAAGTCAATTTATCGTCTGATCTGTCAGACAATGAGACAAAATGACAACTGCTGTAACACGGTACTTCTATGGCGATTAACGGATTTCGTTGCGCGTATCTTGTGTACGTCCCCACTTGGCTTTCACGTACGATAACAGTCTTTCTAAGAATGTACTTGTTATTCTTTAAGCGAGCGCGCGCGCGCGTGTGTACGTGTACCTTACTCAAAAACTAGAAAACTATTTCGACTAATCCATATGTTTAAAATTGCGAGAAACAAGATTGTACAAGTGCGTATGTTGAATTCACTCAGCCACGTAGGTCACTCGTTCGTGTCTGCTGCGAGTTTAAAGCTCTGGGTAACGTTCAACGAAAGAGTGGCTCGATCATGACGATTGATTTTCCGAATCTCAGCCGATATTCTCGAGTATCTGAGATCTGGTCGTTGTTATAGGGGCCATGATGAAAGTCACAAAAGTCATAAAACTGTCGTCGGGCCCGAACTAAGCTCAATGGTGTAGCGCGTGTAGGCCGTAGAGTTGGGCGTACAGGCCGCGCGTATCATTGCCTAACAGTTGAAATAGACATTTGCCTCTCTCGTTCTCCTCTCATTCTCTTACATGTACATACGCCTGTTTGGGAAATGGAGTTGAAAGATTTTAAATCTTGGTACGTACCACTTGCGTTTTTAAATCGAATCACGTATTTTCTCGTACACTGACCAATGCGTTGTTTTTTTTTTTTCTATTAAGATGCGTCTTTTCCCCTCTAAATATCAAACGCAGCATAGAGAACACAATTTTCTTAGTTTATAACCGCGTCCCGTGTTTCCAATCAATTTCCACAAAAATGTAGGAGAAAAGATTAATAGCTTTTGTGTGATAAACACATCCGATATGAAATCGTGCGAGTGGCTTGTAAGCTACTGTTATGAAATATAAAATGCACAGGATGTAAAATAAAAATGTAAAATACACAGAATGTGTAATTATTTTTTTTTTTTTTTTTTTCTTTTTTTTTGAGAAACGTTTAATAAGGTAAATATTTTTAACGATCGCGATATAGATAAATAGAAAGTGGATAAAAGAAAGTTCAATATTATTATAAAATTAACTAGATATAGAAAATGAAAAAATATCGAATATGTTTTGCAGGTTAGTTGGATTTAACAATTTAACCTATACGAAGGTATAAATTTTAGTGCTACTAAGTTAACGATCACTATGATAATGCAAATATCAAACGTATATAACGTATATAAAAGTAGTTTGAATTTTATTGTTTATTGCAAAAGTAACGGTTAAAATGTTGTATTAGAATAAGATAAAGTAGCTTTTAGAAAGAGTCACGTTTAAATAAAATGTAATTGCAGAGGAAAGTTGCAGAATGTGAGATGTCGCCGGATCTTTCTTTTTACTACTGGTCTTTGCTTTTTCCACCTCGACACATTACTACTCTCTAACACGTTCTAAGTAGTATAACGTGTAACCTCAAAGGGCAAAGTGAAACAGCGAAGATCCTACTTGGTACAAAGGATACCACCTTTCGCGCACCCCGTGTCCTTCCGTTATTGTTCCGCTGCTCTATGTAGCTGTTTCACGAACAGCTAGAAAAGTAACATCCAAAGTGCATGAGTTTAACCGATATACGGTCTACGTATACGTCTGCTGAAATGCATCTGTCTATCGGATTTAGATTTATATTTCTGTTAATATTTACATAGGCATTGATTTAATTCGAGTAGAAATTTCATTAGAGCGAGATTTGTAAAACCTGTTCGAAGATACGAATGTAATACGCTATACCAGGAATTATTTTTACAAGAAATTAATTAATATCTCCTTTTCATCTTCAACGATTATTCGCGTACACATACATACGTATACACGTGCTGTAACTTTACCTTCGTCTCTGTAATTATTATCGAAGAGAACGACGTTTCCGATTTAAAGATCGAATTTTTATACGAGTATGAACAAGTCACGGTAGTTTCACGCCATCAGATTGTTCGCCAGAAATATCACAACCGATAAAAGATTTGTAAACGCACACGTATCGATAGGACCTTTGATCGAAAGTTTGCAATTTCTAGCTGTTTTAGGTGTACAAGAGACGAAAAGGTTTTCGTTTTTGAGAAAAAGTCTTTATTTTCTAAATATAATTTATAGGAAGAAAACAATCTTAATTTTCTAACTAAAGACCCATTCACACGCACTAAAGTCATCGAACTTTCAACGACTCTCCGCAGAAACTTTGCATTCAGAAGTTAAGTTTAGGTTTCAGTCGAGTCTAAAAGTTCAACCTAAAGCTGTAGCTATGTGCAGACAGTGCGAGGCAGATCCACGAGGCGTGTCTCGGACCGAGACTGGCTCGGGCCGGGACGAGCCAACGATCGTCGGATTTTTGGCGAGATCAAAGGTGTCTCGTAGCTACTTACTCGCTTCGTTTGTACGTGCGATTCAACGTTACGATACAAACCGAGGCTCGCTCTGTTTCGGTTGCGTGCACCAGTCAACTCGAGCGAGACAGCTATCGGGCGAGGCAGTCTCGCGGGTCTCCGGTGGTATCAGTATCGCGAAGAAATTAGATTTTCTGTTTTTTTTCTTCAACATCGTTCAAACGTTTCACCCTCGCATACTCGAAAGCACTCGATCCGTTTTATCCCGATAAGTCGACAATTTAAGTCGCGTCAAACATCGTTCGATGATCTCTCGAAGAAGAAAGCGGACGATGTTGGCGATGCGTTACTTACTTTATCTTTTATATGACATAACATTACCTAGACGAATAACTCGAATAATGAAATTATCGTAGCAATTATTTCTATAATAGAGATAAAACTTAATCGTTAGCTTTATCGCATGTTTTGCTTTAAAAAAGTAGAAATTCAGCAATATTTTATCATAAATTTGCTTTTATACTTTATACGCGCCGTTACGTTTATTATTCAGTTTCATTTTAAACGTCTATACATATATACGTAATTCTGAATACACCGTCGCGAATGTAATTTCTAGTATTATACGAGTGTAAAATTTCTCTCTGATTTATTTCGATAAACCGTGTTGAAATATGTAATAATTAGGCTGACATTTAACGCATCCATATTCCGTTGTATACGTTGCGAACGTAATATGCATTGAAGTAGGTAATATACATAATTATCTCTTAATACTTGATAATTAGCAGAATTGTTTACTTCTGTTACCGATTTCTTGCCCAGGCGTTCAAATATGTCGTATTTCCGTTTCGTTTAAAATGTTCAATCGTAAGAAACGAGAAAACCCGAGAGGAATGTAACTCGCGCGATTGAGAATTTGTGGCGTGGCATTCGTTCATCCACGCTTGCCCCATCTGCGTTTCCTCCGCTTTCTTCCCCTCTTTCCTCTCCACCCGCCATCTATCGCTATCCTTTCGTTCTTGTTCCCTTCCTTCGGTTCATCCTTCCTCCCTCCTTCCTCCCTTCCGCCATCCCTCCCACCTCCCTTCCTTCCTTCCTTCCTTCCTTCCTTCCTTCCTTCCTTCCCTCTTCCTTCCCTCTTCCTTCCCTCCTTTCTTCCACCCTTCCCACCTTCCTTACTCCTCCTTGCCTCTTTCTATGTTCTCTCAAATATACAGATTCGATCCATATAAACCGACCTGGAAAGGGGATGTGTAGGTGACTGCATGTAATTATTCTAATGCGACGCACGGGCTTGGAAACTACATTTGAATAAATTTTGCTATACTCTGCTCTTTTTCCTTTTTCCGCTACTCTCTCGCAGCACGGTTCGTTATTATCTGTTCGAAATTATTAATCGACATGCTATATTCGCGCAACACAAATAATCAATATCTTTTAATATACTAACTTTTGGAGTAATTCGATTTTTAAAGTACGCGGAGGCAGATATGTATACGTTACTCGTGTACATAGTAACCGAAGCGATATTTATTGTTGTTCTTCGATCAATTATAATTAAAAAATGTGATACCTGTTAAAATAATACTGTCAATTAAAGCATTTCCAATTGCCAAAATTCTGTATATTCTATTGATCTATTTACCTTATTTATATAGAAAATTCTCAATGTTATTGCCAATAAATATAAAATTAATCAATGAATTACGAAGATTTACATTCGAAATTTTCAGTAGTTCAATTATCGATAAACATTTATACGTATCCCGGGCAATAACGATCAAGAAGTAATAGGGTAACAGCGTGAAATGTCATGTGTTTTAGTTTTCAATGAACGAGTATTTCATTATTCAGACACTTCGTTACTTTTTATATACATATTTCCTAGAACATTTCATCGTACCTTATCTCGAAACATTTCTCTCGAATATCTGTTTGCATTATGCATGCACACAATTTTCTATGAATCTAACACCTTAAACGTGGACGTAGTTCAGCCGAATGATATTATACCTGTATCAATGTTATTATTATCGTATCCATATGTTTAATCGACAAAAGTGATCATATTATCTGTGCCGTTGTGTAAATCGATTATATCGACGTTAACTCGTATCCGTGTCTTAAAATATCTTCCATGGATCGAAAATACAAAAATTAATAACCTGGTAATTGCCATAATTTTAAATCAAGTATTATTAATAATCAAGTGATATTTGTCAACCTTTTAAGTAAAGCATAATATTTTGCTTTATATCAGTTTATAACGTTGGCGCATCAAAATTTACACTATTCGACAAAGTTATACGAAGATTAATAATGTCTCGAAAGCCTTTTTTCATTTAATACTACGCAACTGTTCCTGTTACGAGCACTAATAAAGTTTTAGGTGATTCCTCGGCAAAAGGACAATCACGCTGGTTGTTTGAAAATCCGATACAAGCGTAACGAAAACAATTAAACAAACACCAAGGTACAATTTAAAGGTGTAAGTTAATGGAATTATTTAACGAAACCTGAAATATAATGTCGACGCTGGCAACAGTTTCATTTTCGATAGCAGATGTGTCAGTAGCGAACTAATGGACTTGCTTTCTACATGAAATTGAATTATAACGGTGTAGCAGTTTGCGGCTTTGCCGCGTAACAAGATTTAATAAAGCAGTCTGCGTAATAATATGGTATAGCAATAACACATGCAGTACATTACTGAGTTATATATCGAACCGCATGGATATGTCGGGCGGAGATATTAGCGCGGCGATATTACGATATTGTTTAGTCGGCACTGGATTAACGTTGTTGCGAGTATGCCAGCATTGACCAGTTTTTTAATGGACCTTTGATGCGCTGTTTTCCACTGTCACCTTCCAAATTTCAAAGTTCCAAGACATTCAATTGTTATCACTATCAATTAAAATCAATCCTTTGCTCGTTCACGTTTGTCGCATCTTCCAATCGCTATTCCGATTCATGACGAATGAAAGCACGAAAATTCTGCAAATAACATTTTCTAACTTTGCGCATTCTAAATTTAAAGCTATCTGCATAATTGGCGAAAGAAAGGAAGTTGTGTATGTAAAAGAAAGTTCCTTCTAGAAAAGAAAAGTTAAGGGAATTGTCGTTGTTGTTGGAGACGATAAAGATAAAAATACGTGTACGATCGTGAACGTCTAAAAGTATATAAATGAATATATACGTATATGGAAGGAAGCTAAGTAAGAAGGGAAGATGGATAGCTTCGACGAACGGATAGCACGGTTTGGTGCAAGATGAGTGGTGTAAAGTTGAAGATTGCGATAGTGGTGAAACAGAAGGTTTGTTCGGGGAGAAGGGTTGAAAGGAAGGAATGAAGGAAGATCCGGAAGGAACACGTAATTCTAGAGGGCTTAACGCGTCCCAATTTTCGGACCAGTAAATTCCAATAACGTCCGATGCCCTTAAACTCTTCGTACATCACGTCCCATGAACCATAGACCAATTTATAACAGAGGAATTCAGATTATCGATATCCATTGATACTTCTTGCTTCTTACAAACGATTATTTCTTTGTTCTCTTGCAGTTATTGCATTCTTTCCTTACATTCTATTGTACAATTACGCAACAATTATTAAACGCCCGATACCCGATATATTATCCAATAAGAATAAATAATATCCGATAAAAACTTTGGTTTTCCGAATAGATTAATAAATTACTATCTTCCAACTTTATTTACTGAAATTCGAAAAGTAAAACTCCAGTTGATCAATCGTTGCCGTGTATCTGATCAAATTGCTAAATCCTAATTCTAACTGTGTACTCTGCTTCTGAGAGAAAAAGAAATTTCTTTTCTTTAACATTTACAGAGGAAAGGAAGAATGGAAAGATCGAAAAGACCGTTGGTTTTCGACACTCGTTCCAGCAACACCAATCTTAAACTGCGAAAGTCAGATATCCCAGCGAGGAAGATTATAAACGAAGATATCAGAACGCATCAACCACCTTCTTCTTCTGCAAGCAAGTTTACACTCTACGATGTTTAAAGTCAAAGATTTCAAGTTTCATTGACGACGATGAATCGTTGCCTGGTATATATCTCGAAGGGACCGATTGTCAACGTACCGATGAAAAATCGTCGCGGTGAATGCTGCGGTCTGACGGTGCACTGTGCACACAAGCCGGTATGTGCAGGGCGCCGGACCCGATGTGAACAAGGTACGAACCAATAACTTACGCAACGCTTTGAACAGTCCCTTGGTTTGCGGTCTCACGACTAAATAGTAATATCGGGAATGGCGCGACGATCTTGTACCGTTACTACCATTCTACGTCGCGTTCGTAATACAGGATAATGCATACATACGTACGTACGTACACGCACATAGAGACGTTAACTTTGCTTTACAATCAACGATGCTGAGATCGCGATAAGTCTTCGACCATCGATAGAACGTACGTAGCCACCGAATCTAATTGTAAAACACAATGCGATAAGTTTGGATATTATTTAGAAAAGTTGGACTTTACAAGACTCTAGAGACTCACTCTAGACTCTAGACTCTAGACTTTAGACTTTAGACTTTAGACGCTAGACGATACCGATTATGATAGCAACACGGATTGCAACATCGCGCCGTCCCTGTTGCTAAAGTCAACGCGCCTGCTACCGCGTATTATGTGCACGCGTCTATGTATATAAAATGTACAAGGATCTTCGGACTCGCGCGGAAGCTCATTTTCCTCCATCTGCCGCACCGTGTAAATCGAAATAGAACTTTTACTTACTTATTAATTTCGAACGATTGAACGAATAATTTACAACGTTTGATCTATTAATTACTCACGGTTAAACTATTAATCATTGTACCGGATATAAATATCGCGTGATGTATGCTTTGTTTGAAATTTAGGAAGGTTCGTGTAAGCGCTGCGTGCAAGATGAATGTTCTTTTTTATGTAGATCGTTTAATTTGTCGTAACTGCTTGTGCCACCGGCTCGTCCGACTCCTTATCACTTTGTCACTTTGCAAGTTGCGTAGCGAAACTAAGGTGCGAGAAGTCATTCAGTTGTCTCATTTCGTGCCGATAACATGGATCGCGTAGTTTCTTCGTTACTTTTTTTTTTTTTTTTTTTTTTTTTTACTATCGTTCATATCTCGTTATTAATATCGTTTAATCGATACACGTTTATTTAACGTTATTTAACGATCCATTGAACGCTAAGATAATGTAATCGAATGATTTTCTGAAATTTCTTGTTCTATTTTTTCATCATTCGTTTATTTACTAAATGCTATGCCGCTGTTACATCTTTTGGAATATTTTGTCGTATCTTTTGTAATAAAATTTGAGTTTGATCGTGTTCTCACGATTTAATTATTTTATACATTTGTTTTAACTTCTAGTTATTTTTTGTGTAGGTTATTGGTCGATAGCAGGGATAATGTAACATTTATTAGTTTTGCGTATCAAATATCGAGAATTTTCAGACCTTTTTCAAACTCCTTTTTCTCTTTTTTCTTTTTTTCTGGTAAATGATAGACTAATCGATATTGCAGATGCAACGGAACACCTTTTCGCGTTTGATTTTGAACATTTTCTGTTTCATAAATATTAGTAGGAGATTGGCGTTGCGAAACAAGAAGAATATTCCATTCCACTCACTGTTTGTTGATTCGGTTTATATTATTACCGCATTTGTTACTGAAAATACTGCTACAAGGCATAATCCTTTGTTAGTGTTAACGTTAGTGTTAACCACGATCATTAAAATGCTACAGAACTTTATCACACATAGTGACATAGTCTTTGGTGGCATCGAGCAAAAAGGGCTCGTACTCCATACGATATCCCTTCCCTTTCCCTTTATTATATTTAAATTATTACGTAGACAGAGTAAGCAGATATTTAGATTTTTACGTAGGTGTGATTTATGGTTAGATAGGCTACTTTGAGGTTGTAATCTAAGCAAGTAGGTAAAGTGTACCTACGCCTATTTACTACCTAGTAAATAGGTTGATGTAAGAATAGGTTGTAGTAAGAAGTCATGTAGACATCGCGGTAAAAGCATGACATTGTATACCACGTAGTAGTTAATTCTATATGTCACATATTTCATCTTATTCTCTTGTCCTTTTTGTTTAACTATTAATCATAATTAATTATTATAATATATTAATCATAATCGATTGGTTTTCACTTGCGCGATAATAAAAGTCGAACATTTTCACGTACATATGTATATACATGGGCGCATGTATGCTAGACACGGCGATGAATGTCTAGGAAAACAGTACCATAATAAATACGTCGAGCCAGTGGACGTCAGTGTAAGTACCAGTGTCGATCAATCAGTCTGATCGTGAATATTCGACTATTAACGTTGCAAATTGTGACCTTACACGTTATTACACGTTATTACACGTTATTACAAGCGGTTCTGTATTTTGCGATCGCCCGCACCGCGATCTTATTCGACGCTCGATCGAATCTAGAAACGGCAGAATCGTTTGTTCGTTCGAAACCATCTAGCCGTCAAGAATCGTCTGCACGTTCAAATCGAACCCAAGTCTTCTCCAAGCATATACCACCACCTTTTCCGAGTGGAATGAAGAATCGTAATTACGAAATTAATTACGACGATATTGTAGCTGATCTACGTAGTAAACTCGATACAGAAAAACAGTCGTGTTACCGTTATATACGCATAATATAATATATTTAATAGCAATGAGTTTCGCAGCGCAAGTTCTTTTTATTCCGGAATTTTTGTCCTTTGTTAGTACCAGTGTGCGATTGTTTCATAAATAACGAAATAAAACGTGTCAAATTTATATGTAATCATTCGTTAATTTCAGTCTGCTTTATAGAAAAAGAGGAACGAAACTACCTTGTTCTTATTTCGAATTTAATACTTTTAACCTCTGGCAAGAAAGTTTCTTCATTATAAACTTATATTCTGGCCTTTATTGGCTCAGACAGCAAAGCATACCTTCAGGAAGCTAAAACTAAAATCTTGTAAACTTCTTAAAGATTCAGAAGTAAAAACTTTATATACGTCCTTTATATTTTCTCGATTTTTCTTTAAAATAGTTCGTTAGTTTCGTTATTATCGCATTGCGATATTAGTGCAAGCTGGAAATTAATCGGAAACGTTCGCGTAACATGTTTAAATGTGACGTAAACGATTTAACAACTTACAGAATAGAAGCGAAAGAATAATGAAGGAAATACGAATAACAAATGGAGCGTAATATACGTGGGAACGTTCGAATCTGTCACCTGTTTCTACAGGTTTGTTGAATTTGAATGTACGTCGTTAATAGATAGCTGTTTATTTCGTTGATAAATTCAATCTATTTTCTACTCTTCTATCGCTCACTCGTATTACGATGAAAGAGCTAGCAGCTGTACAACGAACAAACTTTAACGTTGCCATGCATTGACGATCGACGATGAAACAAACCATTGGATATTTGAAATCGATAATTTCTTCGTTTCTTCGTTTCTCAATGCAATTTCTGAACGAACGTTTTTGAAAAACTATGGATGACAAAACTGATTAACGTAATAACATATGTCTTCGATGAAACTATTAACATAGCACATGTACGTGCATATTACCTTGATCAACTTTCTGTTATTTTCCATTTTGTATCGCGTCAAGTTATCATTACGCGGGTAGATCTTTTATTAGTAGGTAGAATTTATATCATTCTATTATATTTATCGTATTTTGTACGCTTTTGACGAAACAACAGATTGGTTGATCCTTCAATATCGTCCGTTTTTAAGTCTAGTACGCGTATACGTACGTCGTATATATATATATATACGAATCTTTGTGAAATATTCTGTCGTAAATATAAAAGTTAAAATTAAAGAGCCCAGTTTTGCTGAAAATACGTCCGAAAACGGTAACTTATAACTAATACATAGTACGAAGAATCACACGATCAAACATTTAATTAGACTCGTTCCGTAAAATCAAGTTTGTAAGCGTCCTATATATTTGTGAAATAAATAATTCGTCAAAACACGTTCCGGTATACTTTGCGAATGTTTCATAAATTCCCTATGTCGTAAAACGTTGAAATTCATCGAAGGTTTGCATTCGAAATGCAAACATCTATCGATCGTATTAAACTTGACATAGTCTATCGGGTTTGACGCTTATTGTAGACTGTAGGCGTTGGTTATCGAGAGACGTGAAACAATTCGCAGAATTCGGACAACTCCGACGAAATGCGTGTAATGGGGCGAAATTAAAACGATGCAATTTCAGTGGTCACAAACGGGTATAATTAGACGAGCATTATTCCCGACGTGACGTTGCACACGTTCACCACTCAATTATTCCCGCGGTGAACAACGATGCTCGACGACGTTCCGTTTCGAACGATAATTCGATATCGATCTTATCGCGATGAAATATAATTCCCGTCTACGTTTCGACTCTAAAATCTGTATGCTTCGTGCTTGAGTTTCACTCGTGCCCGTTCCGTTCCTTCATCAACGTCACACGACAAATCCATGTTACGATCGTAATTTCGATTATCTCGCTTTGACGTTACAATCTTGAAAGGCGAAAACGACTAAAACGTAATTTGTTGATTACGTTAAAACGAATATATGTACATATATGTACGTATAAATTAAAATACATTATAAACGAAAGAAAACAACGTATCGTGACACGCGATACGAATAAGAAATTTCATTGGTAAACAACAACAACGCTCAACAGCAACAAGCTACACTGTATTTCAGCGCTATGACGAAGGGTACATGGCAAACAGCCGTTATCGCGGAGAATTGCGCATTGCCTCTATCGCATTAGGAAATTCTGCGGTAATGCGAATGATCACCGGTTCGTTACGACATCGCGACATTCGCATACACGGGTACGCATCTTGCGTTTGCAACTGCAAGTGTGTATATAGCAGCAATTAAATATTACGCGGTATGTAATCGTGGTCGATGCCACTAGTAACTATTCGTCGAAACTATAATTAATCGTTAAAAGTAATAACCCTGTGAAGTAATAACACTGGATCCGTGATAATAAAATTACTTTCCGTCTTATTTGGAAATCGTTTATCGATCGAATTTTTCTCTCTTTACTCGCATCGATCTTGCATCCAATCGAACACGTAGCATCGTGGTGTTACCGAATTTACCAACTGTAACGTTTTGTCCTATCGTGAAAATAACTTGCATCACGTATCTCTTACGTTCGCGCGAGTTGTTCATCTCTTGCTTATCGCGTTAATTAAATATAAAACCTGCGCATAAGACTAGCGGTCATTAGAACTCACTGTAGCGCATCTTCCAGCGAAGACGGATGCAGCTGTACATGCATGTACACATACCTGCAACATATACCAACTTCCAAGTGGACGAAAGTTTGGCAACAGCACCGGAATTTCCTCTCGGTTCAGACCTATCGACTGTAAGGAAAATTGCATTTAATTTTCCAAGTTACTTTCCGGGGAGTAACTTGCTTTATGATACATCCACAAACTTTAAAACCTGTGAACAACTTTCGTATTTATTATCGAAATAGACAAATCTCTCGACTTTGCCACGAGTTTTCGTCTACGAGTATATTAATATCGTAACAAGTGTAATTTAAAACGTTTCTAACGCGAAGATCGTTATCATCGTTAACGGTAAATAGTAAGAGAAAGTCGTATCGTCATAGTCGAGAACTTGTACTAACTAGAATTTAGACTCATATTTTAAGCACGAGATTAACTTTGCCCGATCGATCCAAGTACGAAGAAATCTACACACACACACACACACACACACACACACACTCTCTCTCTCTCTCTCTCTCTCTCTCTCTCTATATATATATATATATATATATATATATATATATATACACAGTGCGATAGTATCAACGCAATTTACATCGTATGTTATCGTTGATATCTTTCGTACCAATGAAATTAATATGCGATAAACGTTACAATATCTTTGCAATGATAAAATGCAACTAGGCCATTTTTATTCCGTTATTCCCTTATGAATTTAAATAATTTTACCTCGGCTGAACGATACAACTCGTTTACGCGATGTTTCAACTTTTCTATAAATACTCGATCGATTTCACCGTAAATCCGCACTTTTAGTTGACCAATTTTAAACTTTTATATTCTCCGAACTATTATCATTGTTTAATCACTTTCGAAGCGTCTAATTCTTCCGAAATTGCCACCCTTTTATCGTTGTATCGATCCGCGTTTTCTAATAAATTTCTCTTTCTAATATTCTTCAGTCCGACAGGAAAATGTTTATAATTGCACGATCGAAACATTTTATAACGAGCACAAGTTAAAAATCTTGCGGATATCGCCGGCTGGTTGGCAACTTTTATACGTTACCAGTAACGGTAAATGGGAAGGACTGCGTTTAGAAAGAAAATTGCCGAGTTTAAATAAGGCTTAATGGAGAAAGACGAGAATAGGGACGGATAGAAACAGAAATGGAAAAAGTGCATCGAGAAAAGAAAATCTGAGAGAAGACAGAACCTGTCTACATTTACTAAGATGCCACGTGTGTGTAGTTCCAAGGCAAAGCGAATATCCTTGAAAGTAGAGAGACGAAGAAATAGAAAACTGAAAATGTCTAGAGAAATCTTGGGAAGGGAATTTGAACAAAGATTTTTCTAAGAGCACGACGCGTCATTGTCCTCGACGCAGTAAACGAGATGTACTCGCGTACTTACTATTTACTAATTGCGAGCCGAACAATTTCAGTTACACATATCGATTTCTACGTCAAAGAATTATTCCTTATGTCATTAAATTATGCTATTGAATTACGTTAGAAACTTTGTACGATGGAAGAGTGGTATATGTTCGAAGGGCGAAGCAGACGTTGAAAATTGGTAATAATCGATCGTTGGTTCACTCTCAAGGATCTCTAGGAACGATCGAAGGACTATCTTTTCATTCGATTAAACTGTTACGACAAACGTTATAACGTTTAAATGTTTACAGATCACCGTCGAGATCGATGCGGATATATAAATCTACGTTATACATACATGGATCACTTTCATCCATGACAATATTCTTCTATTCGGTGGCTAACAACGTTAAATCACGTTGCTGTTGAAGCTGCACGTAGCTGTTCTCCTCGCTATCGTATTTCTCTGCCTTTTCTTAGACGTTCTAACCGGGAAGGTATTGGCAAAAACAGGCAACACGAGAAGGACCTAACGATATACATATAAATGATAGATTCTCGGCACAGACAGCGGGCCATTAGGTGTAGCCATCTCAATCACCGACGCACGGTTGGTCATAAATTTTTCTCATCGTAATAGAGAGATGGTCGCGGATAGAGACGCAACGAGCTGGCGAACGTTTACGTTACGTTGCGTATCAACGATTCACGCCGCTCAGCCTTCCTTTATTTTCCGTTGCCGACATTAACGTTATAAGCTATTTATTCTACTATTTCTAGCAACTCTATCGATATTTAGAAGAGATAGCTGGATTACCGATTTCTTTCAGATTTAAAAGAAAACCTACTGCTCACGATTGCTCGACAGCTGGATATTATAAAAGTCGTCTGTCATCCGAGTTTTCTCTTTCCTATCTTTCCGATGATCTACGCTGTAACACCATCAAAATAAAGATAAGTCGATGAAAATGTCTCGGGCACGAATTAAACGGTTCCTTGGAAGAGTACTTTATAATGGAGAAGAAACGAATGATTTATCCGTTATCTTGGATGCTCGTAACCTTTGCTAACGAGCGAAACGAAACGAAACGAAACGAAACGAAGGAAAGAGGAGGGTTAAAAACGTACCGGTGTGCCATTTTCTATCCGAGTCACAGCAAGCTATGGCGCATCGTCTAGCTCGACGCGTTTAATAGATCGCACGCCGACTCGTGAATTCCATCCTGTCATCCCGACAACCGTGTTTCACGTTGGTCCCGTGTACATACACCGCGTATAATTCCGGTTAGATATGTACGCGCGTATGTGCTTGTTTTCCCAACGGGTCGGTACACCGATGAAATGTCCTCTCGCGCAGATTTCATTCCCGTTCCAGCTTTTGCCATGGCGACCTATGTCCCATCGGATCTTCTGTCGTCGTTTCCTGGGTTAGGCGTATTATCCAGAATGAAAGAAAATCCACCGAAATATTCCATAGAACGATAGTCGATGTTAACGACGTGGTGACGGTCCTGCTGTTTCAGTTTCTGCAAAAGGGTCAACTTTAAAGGAAACCAGCTAAATTTCTGGCCGTTGTTCACTCGCCCGACACAACGGAAGAACACTCGTATTTATTCGGTGTCTACAGAGGAAAGAATAACCTTAAAGATCCAACATATCCGGTATCGCTGCTTTATGAAAAAGGTTTTACGGTTACGGTAATTTTAAACAAAAAAAAAAAAAAAAAAAAAAAAAAAAAAAAAAAAAAAAAATAAAAAAAAAAACAAAAACAAGGAAAGAAAAAAGAGAAGAAATAGAGAGAAAAGATTACACGGCATCTCCATACGGTTTTACCTTAAAGGTACTTTCCTTATCGAGCAAACAAACTACATACTGCTTACATACTTGCTTATAATAAGAATAATATCCTTGGAGTTTCAGTATCTTCTGTTTGTATCGCGTATCTACTTGAAACGGAAATTCTATCGGCTTTAACATCTTGGCAAAGAGTAATCGAATCGCTAGAAAGTCACGAATTTATCATTGGTAAGTAAGAACTGTGCTCGTTTCACGATAAATAGGTTTTCAACATTGTTCCATCTTTGATTACTACCGAGAGATACACGACATGCTTCTTACCTATCGATTATATATTTATCCTTTGTCATGGTTTCGGTATCCTTTTCGCCCAAATAATCTGTGGCAGAACTATCATCCGTAACGAAAGAAAGCAGCAGAAATAAATTCTATGGCTAAAAATAGCTGACCGGGAGTAAACAGAGTAACGAAAGCAGAAGGATGTAGAGTATATAGCAGAAGGTGAGTTCGATCAAAGGTGAGTAGAATGGATATTGAAATTTGCGAGGGCATGCTGAACTTGCTGAAATGGAAACGGCTGTGAAATAATTAGCAGGGCTGGCGTTATTCCGAGTGTGGATGACAGCAGTTAGAAATAAATATACGGCTGTATATCTTATAATTGTGCGCGGACTAATTCTAGTGTAGAATCCCAGCTAACTTGGAAATAGGGGTGGTAGTTAAAAGGGATGAAAGTTGTTGGAAGGGTAGTGGTAGGCAGTGATCGAGCGGTTGCGACTTAATGAAACTCTTAAGTGCTGACTATTAATATGGCTTTCGAGCTACTAAGACTCGTTTCATCTTCCACCGTACCTTCTCTTCTCTTTCCATCCTTGACGCGAGTTTCTTACACGAAGAGGAAGAAAATGGACGCAGAATGTGAACGCGACCGAGGAAACCGAGTTGAGAACGGAGTATAGGAGAGTACAAGGAAATAGGACGCGCGGCTAATGGAATTCTCCGATATTCACGCTATTATCAGGTATGCATACAATTTACATAGAGGAAACTGCTTCGAAACGACGCATCATTCTGTGGACGAATTGCACGTTCTAAAACCAAGAGAGAATTTACGTTCGTGTTCAAATTTTCGATATAGATTATGAACGAATTCGCACGATTATGTACGATAGATTTTCTTCAAAGTTACCACATTCTTCGATATAACATTCATACGCGTACAATGCGATATCATACATGTAAAAACGAATGTATTCCGAAGATAATTAAGATTGTACGTAAACCTCGATGCTGTTACTTTATTACAGTAAAATGTGTTTTATCCGCAAGTTTGATTTTCCGTTTCGGAAATTCGAAACATGTAAAACCTACTTTCTACTAATGCCTATAGCGTAATTAGTATGGGACTATTTCTGATTGATAGATAGCAGACATGGTGACAGAATGACGCGAATAGGGAAAGCCAGGGGAAAAATCAATAGGAAAAATAAGAGAAACGTAAGATTTGTCGAGGAACAGTCGCTGTATAAGTAAACGTTTCTGCAGCTCTTACATTTCCATTATCCTATGTTGTCTTCGGCATAATGATGGGAAGATACACGCGGAAAGTACTTGACATTTACATTTGAAAACGTTGAACAGACAGAGAGTCTTTACACAGGTTGGAAGAATCGGCGTAGTTTCGAAAGTTGTCACAATCCTGAAATACATAATCGAAAGTCTACGACTCTGGTAATCTCACGATATTCAAACGATAGCAACTGCTGTAACCCGTAAGAGTTAAGCTATACCGATACGTGTTTTTATTATTATTATTATTATTATTATTATTATTATTATTATTATTATTATTATTACTATTATTATTATTACTTTATTAACGTACTTACGATAAAGTATAATATGTAGATACACGGTACAACAGGAAATACGTAGTGGGCAAACGAAGAAAAGAAATTATTAATAGACGTGACGAGTAAACATGTTGCGTGCAACGTCTACGAATATGTACATACGTCTGTGTCTGTTATTATCCCATAAACATGGACAAGGCGCGCATTGTTTCATACAAGTAACCGAGGAAACTATGTTACGTACGATTAGAAAAAGTGATAATTATTATTAGAAATGAAATTTAAAGTGAAAATCGGAGGAGCCGTTTCAACGTAAATAATAGTAAACTTAGAAAAGCGGAAATTCATGGGAAAATGTAAAACGTCTCGCGGTATTACCAAGTAGGAAGGAATTAAGCGAATACGATCGAACACGATGGAATACGATCGGATACGATTCAGGCTATGGGAAACTGCGTGACGCCACACCATCTGGCTCATTTTCTGAGACTAACGACACATTTTGCAGCGGTGGACATGTGCATATCGTTTGTTTGTTGGCGTTTAGCAAGAGACAAGAGAGAAATGGGAAAAATGGCGATCGTTTAGTCGCGCGCCGACAATCTCCGACTCTTCCCTTCTACTTTTTCCATCTATCTAGCACGGCGGCGCGGCGTTCCGCTCGTTTTTCGATTCGGTACCGAGACAATGAAGTCCTTATCGCCAGTGGCAATCGCTTCGAAAGCCAATGCAGCGGCATCCATGTATTTCGTCCGGCGTTTTTTCCCCATTTTTCAATACGTCCTTTTTATTCGGTTTCAACCGCTGCTTTCAGCGCTTCTACCGCGAATCCAACGCCTCTGACCGCAAAGCGTTGTCACCAACAACGAAAGTGCTATCAACGATTTTTCCGGTAACTGATCGGTTCACGTCGGTTAAGACCTTTTTTCACGCCTTTTTTCATCCAACGTTATTCATCGATTATTTATCGCATCTTGTCCCTCTGTGTTCCATTCGTACCGTACTATTATAAAAAGAGAACCCCATGACAATTTCGAGGTACCCGTTATCATGCCGCGCTTCGAACAAATCAAAAATACTTTTAAAAGAATACCCATGTAAAACAAACTTCTTCTTCCATACGACAATCGTTTCCTCGCACGAGTAACTTTACGAACTCGAACTTTGTTTCGTGCTCGTTTCAATTTTTCTCAGATACGACGGAATCCTTTAATTTTTCAACATGCCCTTCGACGATAATCGATGCAAGTTAATCGTTTAAACGTTCGTACGATGCGATCCATCTTTCGATTAACTTGATACTTAACTGTCAAAGTAATAAATAAACAAAACTCGACTATGAGGATGTTCGAAGGTCAGCCGCATCAGCAAAACAAGGTTCGCAAGGGCGTGCAAGCTCGTTATACAGATATGTGAAAAAGTAAAAAAGGAAAATCACGATTATTGCGTATTAAATAATTTTAGGAAATTTCCTATTCACCGATGAACCATATCGGCAATTACGATAAGCCAATCGACGAATAGACGATAGGCTTTTCTTGATCGTGAGAGGTGAGATCGCAGCTGTATATTACCGTATGTATGTATACGCGGCCTGTATACACCGTTCGTGCATACACGATTAACGCAATATCTATCTGGCATCTGATTAGGTATTAGCGAGTAATGCGCGTAGTTTGACCTTCGTTTACTATACGTTCGCTATATCACAGAGCCCAGCCTGAAGAAACGAAGAATACGAATTAATCTTCGTAATGCATCTTCCGTTAACTTTAGATGTAATTTCCTTTACATTTTTTCTACCTCCTCTTCCAAGTTTGCAACGAAATAACTCTTACTTGAATTCATTATTTCGTAAAACAATTTTGCTTCAGAAACCGTTTCCTCGGTAAATTAATTTCCTAAAAAGAAGTTGCATTCTTCCTTGCTGAAAAATGTATACCGACTCGATTAAATGACACGATCGTGTTTCGACCATCGTCGAAATCTTTCAAACCTTTCCACGTGACAAGTTGGGTAATTAAAACGCTGATCATGCGTTTGTAATATTTTATATAGCATTGGTTATATTAGATATATTATTGGTTGCATAGATATCGGTTATATAGTTGTATCGATATACTTGAACAAGTTTCTTCTCTTTCCAGGAAGAACAAAAATCCCTTTGATTTTATAATATATACGTATAATAGAAAAAGAAAAAAAAAAAAGAAAAGAAAAAAAAAGCGGAAAACCAGTTGACGGGAATAGCAAGTTTTCCGTCTGAATATTGCATGGCGGAAGGAGGATACAAGTTGCCCGCTGAAACCCTTATCAAAATTCCTTTCAAAATGAATTCCTGGACCAAGGAGATGTCAGAGTGGTCCTTCAGAAATCGATTTCTTCGAGGCTATCAAGAGGACGATGCGACCGAGAACAAGGAGGACGATGGGAAGGTAATAAGGTGGCCGTTTGTCGTTCCAAGTGTCAAATAAGCGTAGCGGTGTCACCCGTTAGAGCATCCTGATCTTTTCCCCAACGTTCCACTTCACCCTACTGCTGTCACATTCCGGCGACCAATTTCTCCTTTTTGTTCATTCGCCTTTCACGAGATGTTTGGAATAATAAAATCGGCTTGCTTCGACATACTAAGGACAAGTTACCCAGCTACAGTTACGACCACTTGACAATTTTTTTTTTTTTTTTTTTTTATATAACTTTGAGAGTAAATACCGATAGTTATTATGCCTGAGATAAAGAAAAGAAGATGAAAACAAGAAGAAGAAGAAGAAGAAGAAGAAGAAGAAGAAGAAGAAGAGGAGGAGGAGGAGGAGGAAGAGGAGAAGAAAAAAAAAGGGGAAAGGGAAAGACATAAACCACAAGGAATATACGAATATACCTCGATCACTTGTTACGTATATACATATCTTTATAACAATTACGTATAACAGGTATAAGACGAGAAGAAGAAGAGAAGACGAAAGAATTAATTAGCTAGTTTCCTCCTTTTTCCTAATTAGCATTTTAATTTACTATTTGGAATTGGTTACGCGCTTTTCTACTCGAAAAATGTTATCGTTCTTAAACCAATTACACCAAGGCGAAATCTATTAGCTTTCGGCGTATCGACGATTGCACGCAGTATCTCGACTGGGTCAACTCTGTAATCGGCAATCATCGTCCGATTCGATTTGGTTCATTGATCGAGATCGAGAAGACCGATGATTGGTCGATTTAGGAACTAATTAATTAACGACGGTTTCTCCGTAGCTTGGTTGCTTCTACATCATGCTTGCCGTCTTCTAGCGGTAACCATACACGATCAAACGTATAACGGATATAAACAATAATTTGATCGCTACTCCGCGATAGTATCTGTACACGGAATTCTCCGTATTTACAGAAAATCTATCCCTTACGAATCTATCCCTACAAATCTTAAAATACGACAAGATAGCTCTCTTACGTTTTACGTATTACCGTACGTATACTCGTGCACTTGTACATACGTACGGAAAACGTATAACTCGATTCATTGAGAAACATTTTTGCTTCATAAATAAATATTATCCACATTGATAAGAAAATTTGGTAAATCTTCTCTCTTTAATCAACCAGTCAACGAAGATCAATTTACGCGATTCTTTACAGTCTTTCAGGATTTTTCTACCCATTTGCGAGGTAGTATTTCTATGTTTCAGAAGCCGGTCGTTGAATCAGCTCAGGTCGTTGAATTTATTAAAACTTAAACTGCTACGTTAAGCGTTAGGTGTAGATCGTGTCGATGTTTCGGCGGATAACGTGTACGTTATTCTAGAGATCTGTTGTCCTAAAACGATTCTAATTCGTATCGATCGCCGATATTGTTATCTTTGCAACGATCTCTCGTCGCTTTAATAAGCCAGCAAGTTTATTACGTAAAATATGATATTACGATTATGTATCTTGTCGATCCGCTTTACGATCGCTTTTCAATGGAACATCGAAAAAGAATATAGCGAACACGGATATGGAAAATTTTGTATAAGGAGAAACTATACTGTTTGTCGAGGTGTCGCCGGGGGAAAATAGCGTGCGATCCCTTTAAGACAAAGTGTCTGTTCTTTAACATCGGTAACTCTATTAGCAACGCATTCTCTAAACTCTAAGCAATCGTGTCATCGACATCTCGTAGCTCGTCGACCATCGTCATTCCAAACATTCGTGATATAACTCGTTATATTACATTACACATACGTTAAATTGTCATAAAGGCTAAATATTGGCGAGCTATTTACTTACCGTCGTCGCTGCCGCAGCCGCTGCGCTAAAGATACGTACGCTCATTGGCAATTACGTTATTAGGGTTACGGTATTCAGATGTGCTGTCAGTTAAATGTAAAATAAAAATAAATGGTAAAATGTATAAATGTAACAGATGTCGAAACGTAGAATGAAAAGTATTAAATAATAATAGAAATGATACGATACATAAAAATTTGACAATTTGAAAAATACATAGCAACGAATCGATCGACTCGAACGTTTATCATCACGTAGCGAGAATTTCTTCCTGAATATGCATATAGCGTATGCGCGTAGTCTACAAAGTTTGCTAAACTACGTCTTAGTGTCTATCGAATATATTATTATCCTCGTTTCGCCGTACTCTCCTCGCCGCTATATACATTCTTATAGATAAACGCATGTACCTATAGATACGCGCACACAGCAAGTACATTAAATGGTTGAAGTTCAAGTGTCGAGTTCCCGAGAGTTCTTCTATCTCGTGAGCAAGTTCGGCGAGTGTCGGCGCTCGATAAAAGTGTTTCTCTTTTCCTTGGTAGTTTATACCGAAGCCATGGTTGAAACTTTTAGCTTCTTGACCAGGCGGTCACGCTTTTCTCCACTCGTTTTTGTGATTCCGAGACACCCACAGGACCACCGATAGCAACAAAATCGTATCGTCTTGAAGTAGTCGCTGAATATTAATAATTCAGTCTTACGAGCGAATAACGTGATTTATCCTGTCTGTTATCGAGCTTTGTTACTTTTTCGTTCGAGCTTTATTACGAGAACGTTCTCGTTCGAACGTGAAACAGAATCTCCATGAATTCGCAATCGTCGGTTGGCCGAAAAATTGGGCCAAGCTCGCTATTAACGACAAGAACCTACCAACTTTCGATCGTTCTATCTTATCGGGTTAGCTAGTCATTATTTCTCGTGACAAACTTCTTCCTGCCTCCATCGTGCTGCCGAAGGAGAATATAAAAATTAGTAGAGAGTTTTAAACGCGCTTAGGAGTAACAAACTGCAGCCGAGACCTTACGCTGTATCGCAACGAAAACGATCATCGACCATTGCAATTTCCGAACAACGAATAATTCTAGAAATTGATCCTCGATTGCGAAAACGGCTTTCACGCTTTCTATTCATAGGCAACGGTATTAACATTACGACAAGAAAATAATATGACAGACAGTGCTGTGACAAATTAACATACGTTATTATTAGATGGTCGATCGATATCGTTAAAGTACGCGCGAATGTCTGTTTTAACGCTTGCGTGACGAAGAATACTCGCGGTTAAGTATATAGGTAGAAAAACATGGAAAGATCATTAACTCGTAGGTAGGTACGTATCAGAGAGATTAGAGTTTAGGAATAGGAAACTATGTACTATTATAAGAGTAATAATGATAACGTGAAACGGGGAAAAGGTTAGCACAAAGTGGAAATCCGTAAAATGGTATTGGCTGAAATCTTCATGCGACGTGCTATTTACACTCGAAAGCCTACTAATTTTCTAACGCTGAATTCAGAGGTACGTGCGCGCATACATTTGCGGATAGAAACGCGCGTGAGAACGGTAAATTAACCGTGGAGCGTCAAGCGGGACTTTATAATCCGGAAATTAAAGGTGTATTATATCCGGAGGTGGAGAAGAAGGAGGAGGACCTCGGGTGGTGGGTGGGCATGCTCCTGACGAAAGACGAAAGGTACCTACAGGCGTTTGAAGCGGTGGTGGTGGTGGTGGTGGTGGTGGTGGTGGTGGTGGTGGTGGTGGTGGTGGTAGCAGCAGCGTAGGAAAAAGAAGGCCTGCTAGACGGAGATCGAAGCATAGAAGGAGCAAAAGGAAGTGAAGCCAGGAGCGACCGAAACGGGAAATAGAAGAACTGTGCGAGGCCGAACTACTAACTTTTCTTATAAGATCTAAAGTTTCCGCGTGCTAACACCCTTCTTCCTTTTCCTTTTCTTCTCCTCCTATTCTTTCTCTCTTCGTCCCGCCCTCTCTTCTTCGTTCTCTTCTTACATCTTCCTCTTACCTATCCTTTTACCCTTTACCTTAGCCAGCCGGCAACTCACGCCATCCAATATACACAAGCATCCATAACGAATAGAGACGCGACGGGAAACGTTACCGAATAATTACTTTTAAACGTTGTTATTAGTTTACACTCTGATTCCGATTCGTCTGAGACGAATAACCTTTCAGCTTCGTTCGCCGTATTTCACAGTTCGCAGTAGTTACTAAACTACTTCCTCTTTATCGATATTCCTTCCAATCGTTTTTACTTTTCGCTATCACGGACCAATAACGACCGACCTTTTACATCGATCATGGCGTATTTTCTTATTTCAATCCACTAGAAACCGACGATGTTTACGGTACGTTTGAACAACGAAATAACTTTCATCGCTAAGCCGTACCATTACACAAATCCTATACAGGATGTTTGCAGAAAAATGAAACAGGCTTCCTTATATTACGATACGAAGGAATATAGGTCGACCTAAGACCCAAGCGACAGAAGACACACAATGATCCTGAAACCCGGTGAAACGTGTCCGGCGTATTGCCTCGTACAAGCCATAGAGAAAAAGACTACGACGTTCGGCGCCGTGAAACGTGTCGCACTTTGTAAGAAACATCGCGAATTAAACATCCAACTTGCCTACTTGCTCATAAGGAACCAGAACGGGTCGATTTACTCGCATAATTAAAAAGAGCAGAAACTAAGCACACGTACGTCGTATTACGTGATAATATCGTAATTACGTATGTATATTTATAGGTAACAGGCGCTTATATGCATGGAGTTTCATGACGCCTCAAGGTACGATACGATACTTGAAATTTCTTCGTTAATCGACGGTTGGATCGGGAACGTAGCTTTTTCGTATAATTTAAAATTTAAACTTGAATTTTCACACGTTGAAATCTCTTATTAAGAAAAGTTAAAACGCGTATTTGATTTAGCGCGAATGGATACAAATTTCAACACAGCTGTGTACAATTATCAACGTATGCCAACTGTGACTAGGTTTGACCTAAATAAGATCACGAGCACGGTATCTGTTTAACACAAGAGAAACGGTCCAAGAGAAACGAAACTTGCCTATGATTATTATCCGAGTTTAGTTTGCTTGATGAAGGGAAGGACAGTATATAGGGAGTATACGACTCGAGCGTATACGAAAGAGGAGTGCGATGAAAATACGACGAACCGATACCGACGAGTTTCCAAATTATTCTTCCACCGCCACTTTTCAAGTCGAATTCACCGATAGAAAATATCCGACGTTAAATATCTAGAAGGGATTTCTTATTAATTTTACCTTAAATTAAATTAAACCATTCCTTTATATATCGATGTACCGTTGCTAATGATTCACTTTTTATTTTACATTTTATCTTTCTTCTTAACAAACAGCCAACTAATTAACGTATCTTGTTTTGGCCAATCTTGTTTCCACGACTTTGATTAATTTGTTTCCGAAATAAAATTAAAGCGGTTATAACTAATAACGGTGACTAGACACCGGGATACACTTGGTCCGGTCTTTTTAATTAGATTTCGCTGGACCAACACAGCGATTATATAATCGCAGTATAGTAGGAAACTGTGTCCAAGTTTCTTGATAACAGTGACACCTACCGCCCACCAATTTATAGGCTCTCGAGCTTTTCACCGTAATCTTAGATCTCCTGCAGCCGAACAGCACACGTTTACTTAACCCTACCATCTTATTGTTAGTCGTCTTGGATCACTCTGGGCGAGTCTCGTGAGTCTGGTTTGAAACTCTCGACCGCATTCAAGGCTGGCTGTCGCCTCTAGGAGAAGCAGTTGTTATGGTCGAAATCACTTTTCCCCCTCCTTTCTCTCTTCCACTCGTGCGCTTCCGTCTCCCCTGGCCGTCCTTATTCCGCGGCTCTCTATTTCACTATCTTCGCAAGCTAGTGCCTCGATTACACATAGCTGCGGTATACTGTGCACGAGTACCGAACAACGTTCCTATGGGGCTACCCTCGAGGGCTTACGTGCTTCCAGCGATATCCCAAATACTCTAGCAATAATCCGTCCTTCCGATTTAACCTCTTTCACACGTCTTCGCATACACTTGCGTTTACTCTATATAATCATATACGTATACATATTACATATACGTACATCTTACAAACGTTTTCGCCAGCTCACTCGCGTACCATTTCAAGACTATACTTCGAAACATCAAAAATAACGATATAGAAGAAAGTCGCAAACAACCATTTTTTCCTCCTTCTACCTTTTATCTTGTTTCTTCGTTTTTCTCTGTTCAATTGTCCAACTTTTCAATAATTTTGGTTTTAGTCATCTGTATAATCAAACCGTGTTATACCTTTCACCTCGCTCCACCTCGCTCCATTTGTCGCGTGCAACCTGCGTACAAAGTATTCCTGCATTTACTTATGCGTGCCAGTGTTTAGAGACAACGTTTATTACCTTTTGTTTATTAGCTATTGATAACAGCGAACCATCGCATCGTCTTCGTCGATAAATTGTACACGATTTGATAGGATTCGTTATAACCCCAATTAACTTGCAGGATAAAATATGTATATTATACGTAGGTATAACGACATCCGTTTTCGATCGAATCGAGGCGAAACGAATCGAGGCGAAGTAACTCAATTAATTGGATATAATTTTGATCGTGAGTCTTTCATACGATGGTGTCGATGTTGGTGTTGGTGTTGGTGTTGGTGTTGGTGTTGGTGTTGGTGTTGGTGGTAGTGGTGGTGTTGGTGTTGGTGTTGGTGTTGGTGGTGGTGGTGGTGGTGGTGGTGGTGGTGGTGGTGGTGGTGGTGGTGGTGGTGGTGGTGGTGGTGGTGGTGGTGGTGGTGGTGATGGTGGTGGTGGTGGTGGTGGTGGTGATGGTGGTGGTGGTGGTGGTGACGGTGACGGTGACGGTGACCTCGAGAAGAAGCACGCGCAAGGAATAAATTAGAAGATTAAGAATAAATTCCATCCTAACCGTGTAACGTACACCGATAGTTTTTGCGTCACTGCAATTATACGCGTTATCAGAGTTGTAGAGCAAAAGGTCTAAGAAACAAAGATTCTCTGCTTTTACAAGGTATAATATCGATCGACACGTGTATACGCATAATACGTAAACGTATGTTTGTATCTCTGCTTATCGTTGCATGTGGCATATAGCATCGGCACAAGTTTAAACAATGACTAAGAAGTAACCAGTAAAAATTTGTTTTTTATCGAAGAAAGCACTCAGTTCACAGCTCCATTTTCACGAGAAAACAAAGAGGAAATGGGACGAAGGACTAAGGACGATAGTCTTACAACGTGCTCGTAAAAGTCGTACCGAGGCCGGAAGCACTCTCCTACTCTTGACAGATATATCGCCTACATGCTCAAGTTTAATGGCGGTTACTTATTCACATGGCCGAAAGAGCGTTACTTTCACGAGGTAATAAATAATTAGTTGATGCAATGAACCTACTCTGTTGACACAATGAGACTACAATATGTTTATATGGCGAGCGTAGTCTGTCAAAAGGCTCTTCTCTTTGGCTTACGCTCTACTCTCGTAAATAGGTACTATGATAGAAATCAGTGTTAATCGTTTCGAAGCGCGAACGTCGCATACTCGTATGCAACTATAAAGCAACGATGCTACGAAATATCGTGCAATATGCAACAAAAAAGGTTCTTGTACTAGCCATAGAGTTTTCTAGATCGGCAAACGCAGACCGTTGGTTGAACAATTACTAGCAAAATGCTAATTCAAGCTTAATTCGATAAAATATTACATATAGAAAGGTAAGCTTTGTCGTCAACGATTAAAATAAAGATTTCAACGGGAGATTTCCAACCAAGAGAGACGAACGACTAGAGAGAACTAGACGAATGTTATCAACTTGTATATTATCGTAAATGTAAATACACTGTTATTCGAGTAGTGGAGTAGTGTCTAATAGTAGAATAGAGACGCGTTGTGTCACTGTGAAACGCAGAGAGGAGGGAAAATTCGTAAGCTGTTATACTGCTACGGGATATTAATACAGAGAGGGAGAAAATCGTAATGCGGATCCTATTCACGGACAATAGTAGATAAACGTAGTATACAACAGGACTCCGCTTGTAATAACAGGTCGCGTCGGTAGACAAATCCGCTTGGATGGACAAGATGTTTCGGTTTTCCAGATCGTAATAGGAATTTCCTAATTTTCACTCGCATCGTTGCTTGTTCATTTCGACGCTAAGAATTAACATTCGCGTATCCGTTCATCGATCGATAGCCTATACGACAGTATGTATAGATCGCACGCTCGTCGTAGATTCGACGCAATGTGAAAGAAATTCGTACGGAGTAAGCGTAAGCGATCTTCCATTACGCAAGAAATAACACGTTGCTACACGGATTCCACGGCGCAAAAACTAAAATAAATTTTCTTTCTAACAACTAATTCTATATAGAAATAGAAGAAACGTCACGATGTACGTACAATCCTCCTTATCGTAGAAAAGTTAATGCGCAATTGTGATTTTCGGGTCGATTCGGAAACGCAGATACGCAGGAATAAGAGACGAACGCGGCAAAGCGATTATAAACAGATGCTGCTCTCGATTCGTTTAGCTTGTACGTCGTGTTAGTTTAAGACAACGAATGATATTTTCATCTCTATCAGTTACATCGTCGTACGTTCTCATCGACGTACATGTATACATCAGAGAGCGTTTTCAAGCGATCGCGTAATATACAAATTGTACGCAGTCCTACTGTATTTATCGTAGTATGCCATCTGGCTCGAATTTGGATAATACCATCTCGGCAACATGTTCAATAAACCAGCTACTGGTAACGAAACTCGTTCGAATAAATGGAGTTGCACTGTAATTCATGATTAAAGACCCACGAACGTCTGGCTCGTGTTCGCAAACCGATACAAACGTCCGCGTCGCGTTTAAGCGTATGAACAACAATATAGATGGAGAGTTTCCGCATTGAAGACCCTCCGGCAAGGTTTTCAGTCATTTCGTATTATCTGCGACTAAATAACGCGCGTTTATATGCATATTTCGATTTAAAGAATCGAACCGACTTTCAAACGACGAATTGACTCTAAGGACCCACGATACGATAAAACCCATCAGATGGGTTATTACAGTGCATATGTAGAAATGTTTCTCTAATCTTTCACTTTCATATTCTGATACACGTGGATCGAATACACGCAAGATTCGTAACAAAGATATCAACCGTCAGCGCGATATCAATAACCGCGAAATCAATCTATATACAATCTATATATTTCTTCGGACAATTTGAAACTCTATAGAAATGTCGTAGAAATTGTTGAAAACATCGATTCAAGATTTGGAGAAGCGTTGTTGGAAACGTTGGTTCGTGAAATACAAGACGAGTGATTTTCAATCGGAAAATAAACCAGGACGAAGGATAAAATGATCATGGAATACAAGGTTTTGAAAACAGCGAGAAAGATAGACTTTCGAATGTATGCAATTGACTATAAGTTAATTGTTTGTCACTTGTCTACAACAAGGAAAGAGCAGAAAAAAGAAAAGAAAAGAAAAGAAAAGAAAAGAAAAGAAAAGAAAAGAAAAGAAAATGAGCAAATGAGATACGTTACGGTAGTTAAAAGGTGGGCGGGGAGGAGGAAACACGAGGCAGTCGAAAAGCACAGCATCGCTTGTCACGAATGATAAATTTTGCATAACATTCGGAATATTGGTTCGATAAAGTACGATGTATATATGAACGTACATTTGATTTCATATTGATAAAAAATTATTATTATTTCGTACGAAATCAAAAAATAGCGATAAATTTTTGATGACCATTTGCAAGATTTATTCATTTCGGTTTCCTATAATCGGAAATTTACGTCAGTAAATATCAGTAAATGTTTAGTCGAATACGTACATCGATCGATTAGAAAAAAAGCACATTGCAAAGAAACAGAGGGAACGCACGTGGAATTATTAGATGCAACGAGATGGCGAACAAATTGGCGAATTTATATGTACGTAGTATAAATAATTTCAAACGTTTGCAGTTTTACATTTTACAGCGATAATGAAAATAGTTAATTTATCGAGTAGATACATAGGATCGTGTGGGGATGTTACAATGTTTGAAACAAACTGTGTACGTGTGGATTAAATGTATATTTAACCGACCTAGTAGAATCAACGTAAATTATAATAATAATAATAATAATAATAATAATAATAATAATAACAAGCTATCCGAAGAGGGATAATAAATTGAAAGTTAGTTAACCGGATAGAAAATTGTTTTTCCAGCTGGTTGTTATAAATTCACATAAACCGAATTCAACGAGGAAATATTCCCTGAAAATTATAATCGCTGGATGCACTCGATTCGCGATGTGCTCGTGTAGAATTTGAAAGGTGCAACGGTAATAAGTATAGGGGATAATAAATAGCTTAAGCACGATCGATACGATCGATACGATCGATCGGACGTAAGAGAGTAGACGGGTCGGATTTGTAGCCGATTCTCATTGTCGGCAAAGTCGGCGAGACGACGTTTAAATGGCTTCTTGGCGTTGGTTAATTTTTAAGTGATTCATACGCGAAGAATCGGTACGATATATTACAGTGGGAGCTTCGACGAATGTAACTTATAATATATAATAATAATAATAATAATAATAATAATAATAATAATAATAATAATAATAATAATAATAATAATAATAATAATAATAATAAAGTAATAAACGCTTTTAATCTTTACAAATTATCTTCGATAATTCGAATCGACGAAAGTACAACTAACTATATTCGAATAAAGAAATGGGAGGGAGGAGAGAAAGAGATCAGGTAGAAGAAATGAAAAATCAAGTTTATTATAAACGTTCTAACGATTCTAATACTAACGGTATAAGAAAATAATTTTCGATTATATCTTCGCTTGTTTTAACATACGCGATCGTTCCGTATATTCTTCATTCACAGCCGGAGATCTACGGTAGAACAAAGTTTCATTAAATCTGAGAATATAACCCCGAGCGGATCTCTCGCTACAAACGAGTTCCTTTCATAGTTCGACGCTTAAGCTGTGGAGAGATTACCCAAAATACATACCTTAAAAGTATAACGAGTTTTGACCAAACAATGACGCTCAGGTGTAACCATTTTCTATGCCGCTTAACCGTCTTAGCGCTTCCTTTCTCAACTTCGTGTATCGAGTCGAGAGGTGCAAGTATACACCCTACATCGTTATACCCCTCACTAGTCGCGCAACTGTACGCAGTAAGCGCTCCTGCAACCATGAGACTCAAAGGTAGGGGTCGATTTCCTCTCGATCGTTGCTCGCTCGCTGCTCGCTCGCTGCTCGCTCGATGCTCGCTCGATGCTCGCTCGATGCTCGCTCTGTGCTCGCTCTATGCTCGCTCGATGCTCGCTCGATGCTCGGTGCTCGGCGCTCGTCAAATAAGCGGCTAAAACTCGTAAACTCTGTAGCAACTAAGGTATCGGCGTTACAAAGCCATCCGTATTCAAGTTGCAATTACCACGTACTAATTACCATATTAATAAATTTCACTTCGCAGCATAAATAGGTCACCAGGTTACCAAGCATATTTATAAATATAATAACTTACTAAAAATCATATTCCAAATAATTTCCTTCTATTTTTATTTCCATTTATTTCAAACCGTGAATAGTATTTTTATTCGATCCATCGTCACCCGCCATCCGTTTAAAGAACATACAAAGAGAAAAGTAAGCAGTTGAAAGTCTGCTACACGGCCAAGTTGATACGCGAACGGTGGGAAGCTTCGTATTACTATCTTCCACACCTTCCCTTTCATTACACGTAGAATCAACGTGAATTCTTCTTCTATCGATTGCCCTTTGTTTAGTCCAAACTAAATAATATCGCTCTTGTTACGATGCGTATTCGTTTAGCGACCAATTGCCAAATTCGTAAACCAAATTGTTCAATTTCCCCGACAACCTACAAGAGCACCGAGTTAATATTTTCGTTAATTTATTTGAAAGACGTAAGCACGAAGAACTTGCAATGGAATTTTCGAGTTTTACGGATTTTCGAACGAACGATCCGTTTAAAAAATGTTCAGAGTAAATCGTTTCAAACAAACAAGTGCCCGATACTCGTTAAGATGTAGCTTAAGGATTGCAAATCATACTACGTCGAAAGTATTAAACTTTTCTTATATCACACAACTGATAAAAGGGTTTTGTGTAACACAAGTTCATACACGCAATAACAATAGGTTGAACAAAGCATAGTTGTTTCCATTAATACGAAATCTTACGTACTACGGGTGAGAATTAATTGCTTGGTTTGTACACGTACACGCGTATCTGTCGAACCGAGCATTCGAACATTCGTCATCGCGATTAACATCCTAAGCTCGCAGATCGTTTATCGAAATAACTTGTTGTTTGGTAATATAACTTAGAAAGTGAGAAATTTGGATAGATTAGAAACACAAGAGACGTAACGGTTTGTCTTCTTCTACGGAACTAATCGATTAACGTTGACAGGGTTTTGATTCTCATTTATAACACACACACACACACACACACATAATTTTATCGCAGTGTTGTCCGCATCGTGGAAATCGTGCCTCGTCGGATACGTCTTTGAACGTACCCTTGCGATCCTTGAAATAGCTAAAACTATAGAATGATTTCCCTAAAATTTGTCGAAAAAGTCACGAAGTAAGTGAAATCAAACTCTCTCCGCTCTGTGAGAACATGATCATCGACGAACAGCATGGCTTCTTATCAGAAACATCTACTACCGCTAATTTATCGTTGTACCATCGCTCCATCGGTCGTCGCTCCATTCCTCTATCCAAACTAACAGCGTATGGCATATCTGGTATTTTTCTGGCTTGGATAAGCAGCTTTATACTGTGATCCGACAGGTCACAAACCGTTACGTTTAACAGTTTAGCATTCTCGTACATTATAAAGGTTACTTCGGGTGTTCCACGTGTTTCTCGCCCTGAACCTTTTAATCTTTTCATTCTTTCATCCTTTTATTAACGACTATATTATAACGATATATCCGACGGCTTTATATCTTCTCCCAATTTCCGATATATCCGATCCTTTATATCCTCTTTCAATGTATCGTTCAATGTATCCTTTGCTAAACGTATTATGAATATCTCCGGTGTCGCTTACGGAATCTTATGTTTCGTTAACAGAGCATCGAAATATTTCGAGAACATAAGCACTTTAAGAATATCGTATTGTTTTTTAATTGCGGCACGTTTCGAGTCGCATCGCTCGATCCCTTTATCATCGATACATATTATCGAGCATCGAAGTAAAGAGCGTTCGACGTAAATTCCTACGCATAGCCGACCGTAATATAGGCTGTTCTGCGTCGATCTATGACCACGACTATACAACCGTGCTATCTCGTCTTAAGCTATGTCTCTCGCCATCTTATGTTTGACCCATTGTTCGCCTACAACGTCTTTGAACGGTGCTGTTACTTGTTCCGAAATTGTATCTTCCTTTGGACTAATCGCATCTTGCCCACCGCTAGGACACTAACACCTATCGGATACGTCAGGCGCAATATAAGACTTCCCTATGGTACTGATCTACCTGTTTCGACCGAATATTTATTAATGTCGATAAATTTTCCAAACTTTTCAACTTTTTTCCTTCGCATGCCAGTTTCAAACGTTGACGAGTAAACGAATAAACGGACAGACGAACGATAAAAATACTCGATTATTCGAATTTAAGTTAGTGGCAACTGACTTGTTGAATCTAGTTGTAGGAAAATGTACATGCGTATAGGCGAAAAAGTCGGTGAATAGTAGGAAACCGATTTACCCCTTATGCTTGTCTGGCACACGTATTTCACAACTATTAAAGTTCGGCTGCATGCGAATCGATACTCGGTACATTCCGCAGCGAATTCCAAAAGCATTCGATACGAAGGGTTACACTTGCAGGACTCGTCCCGTTTCGTGTCTCTTCTATCTGTTGCGAATATACAAGGTGATAAACCGTAATTAGTCGTGGTAAGAGAAGAATGCTCGATCATGTTGCTACGAAACATTCCGGCGATAATTCCTCGGAAATTCTCATCGTTAGTTGCGTACATCGCAATTTGTATACCTGTCAGAACTTTTCGTACATCAAGAGAAAATTTATTCGAAATAATATAGTCACATTCTGCAACTACTATGAAACTGTTACTAATTATTTGCCGTCTTACCTTATCTTAAGACGAGGGTTATTCGCTACGCTTCTTTTATCTCTCTCTATGCTTGTAAAAATTTGCGAAAATCGTATTGTATCGGCTTCTCCTCGATAAATCATCCTTGGATATTACCAAAAAACAAGTTGGTTACAATTAGTAGTAGCTATAGTAGTAGCGGAAATGAATTACAAAACTCCCGTATTATCAATTACAGTACGTATATATGTAATTATATATATATAACGAATATCGTCAACACCTTCCCAATGCATTTTCAGCGCGCCTTGACTTACAATTAACGAGGATGAATGCGATGACTATGTCACGTCGACGCCAGCATACATTTACATCTGGTTATAAATTTAACAGCAGCAAGGAGTTTCCTCTAGGTTCGTCCCTAGAGTCATTGTATCCTTGTAGCTAGATGTATTTTCCTACCTTTTGGAAATGCTTGATTTATAACAGTTTTCTCGTCGAAGACGCAGAATAATGCCAATTTCTTCCGTCCCCGATGATCATCGAGTAGCCAGAGTAAACCTCGTACGAGTTCCCAATTGTTTCTAAGCTGAAAGTCTATCTTAAGAAAATAGCAATCTGCTCGGCCATGCCATAAACCGTGCCCGACGATAAACGATTATCACGTGTATCGCGATAAATGTTAATATACTTGACGAGATTTATAACGCATTGGACGATACACCGATTGAACTATGTTCAACTATGAACAGTGATCAAAATCAGAAATAGTAAACGTAACGTAGCATCGATCGGGAAAATACGATCATGCGCTTGAAATAAACGATAAGATAATAAACAGAGAAATAAACGATAAGAAACGCCGAGTTCGACATATTATTTACGGAGAACTTGTTACGTTACGTTACGTTACGTTACGTTACGTTACGTTACGTTACGTTACGAATCGTCTTTAATAAAAATCCGAGGAACGTTTAAAGAAGTCGGTAGCTGTAATTTCACAGATATTTTAGATTTTCTCTCCTCGTAAAACGTGCAGCGTATACCTAGGGTATACCAAGAACGACAGGGGTGAAAATTGCGCGTCAAGCAGAGCGCTCGGTAATTATTACTTTCATTTTTGCCGAGAGTAAACGCCCTATGAGAAAAGAAAAAAGAGGCGAAAGAGGTGGTGAAACGTACAACGAAGCTACGGCTGTTACTTATATCTATGTATATACCTGCCTCGTCGTTATGGAATCCCATAACCGCGGGTCTATTCTCGAGTGCTTCTTACACCAATCTCCCCGACGCGACGGCACTAATGTTCCTGGCGTAACAGCAAGCGTCGAGTTAGCTCTTGCCATTTTATTCGTCTGCACCACTTATCGCGTTAACCCGCACCTAACACCGTCAATTAATTCTATTCGTAAGAATTATGAAAAAATTCATAACTTTACTTTGAAGTATTACTTACTTACTTAACTTTACCTTATTGAAATATTATTGCAAGCTAATTCTTCGGATCATGTTGCAAAATATTATACCGTTTTTAAGCTAAAATATGACGAGGATTTTCACAATTATACGTATGTCCGTATCGTGTTCAAAACACAACTGCACGAATGTTACTATCATCGATGTGTCGCTCCGATCGCTTGTTGTTATGCTTAGTTATAGAATAATACCTACCTATACCTAGAAAAGCAATCTATATTACATGCAGATCGAACGAAAAATTCACCACGTTCGAGCACAAGAGAAAACCCGTGGAATATTGAGATAACGGTAAGTCAAAGCGATTAAAATTGAACACCGTACGTTCTAAATTCCGGCTTATAAAGTCTAAAAGAACGATGCTTTACGAATGGATTTTGGCAAGCTGAACAAAGAGGCCGGTAGAAATCTGACGTGCGTGTCTTGATTATTCGCGTTAAGCATCGTTCTAGCATCGTTCTAGCATCGTTCTAGCATCGTTCTAGCATCGTTCTAGCATCGTTCTAGCATCGTTCTAGCATCGTTCTAGCATCGTTCTAGCATCGTTCTAGCATCACTCTAAAAACTCGATAAATCGCGATCTGAATTGCGATAGAATGATATTACAGAATCATATTAAACATACTTAGGTACCCGTACGATGTTACAACTTGTCAATTTACCCTTATAACACGATATAATACGTACTGGACTGAAATCAACTCGTGCAACGTTTATGAATTCGTTTAACGCAACAATTGATCGTACGTACAGGTACAAAGTTCCGAGAGAAAGCAAAAAGAAGAGCAAATGCATTCGTCGAGGTGTCGTAAATGTACGAGGACGAAAAGAACGCCATAAGTTGCTCGTAAGACACTGTTTCTCATCTGTATAGCAGCACCAGTTGGCGCATGCATCATCCTCGGCATTTTCTACCATGTTATTCCATTCTAGCAACGTAATCTGCATTCTCCGTTTTACGTTGTAGAAATATCGGTAGAACGTGGCCAAGCTGGCTTCACTGCCAAACTCTTTCAGACATCATATCAGCCATATATATGTTCAGCCTACGTATATACATATGTACGTATGTACGTATGTACGTATGTACGTATGTACGTATGTACGTATGTACGTATGTATATATGTATGCGAGTATACCCATCCTGTTCCAAACCTCTCTCATAAATACGATTATCGATCATATCGTGTCTCATCGTGTCTCATCGTGTCTCATCGTAATAAATTTTCTTAAAATACATTTCGCCCTTTACGTTATGGCATAAATAATATCATCCCTTTTTTATATGTTCCATTCGTCGATATCGTTGATACTATTCGTATTGCACGTATATTGTAATCACGTAGTTTACTCATGCAACTTATGGCGATACATGTGTATCAAAGACACACTTGTTGAAGTGGTCATCGCTTCTAAGAATACTCTACATTTGGTCTTTTTAGTTTTCTCAAGCAACGAAGCCATCGACACCGTGTAGACGATAGACTGGGGCGAAGGCAGACCATAGACGGTAGACAGACAGGCGACGACAGGCTTCGGGGCTTTCAGTCGTAGGGTAACATTGCTACTAGCGTGCGGATCGGGACCAGATCAAATTATATTCCTACTTGTACTTACACTACTGTATTAAAATATATTTTCTACTTTAAAATTCATCCACGCGTTCCTCGGTTCGCACATCTAATAACCTCAACAACAGTGATATTAAAATGGATAATCGAATCGATAATATGATATATAATATTTATAGACACACGTTTAAAAACGCTAATTATAACGAAATTAGTAACGGTCAAGGGCAACAGTATCCGATTTTCAATCCTAACTGGTTATTAACGATATCAAAGCTTTTTTACTGAAACCTGATCTGCGAACAATACACGACGAGATATGGCTACACTCTCTATGAAAATACGAACTTATGAACATGCTACACAGTTTCATTGCGTTCATTACTTCTTGTCATTCTACAAGGGGTAATACAATATAATACAACGGTCAAAAGATTAGTCGATCGTGCGATATTTTAAACTAACGCGTTCGAGTTTCGACAAGCGTCTCAAAAGAAAATTTTCGTTCGACGAAATCGTAGGAAGACCGATTACGCTCCGATTATGTACATAATCAAGAGAAAGGTACTAAAAATACAAAATACTACGCTCTAATCGATGACAAAATATCGACTAATACGTAAAGTTTTTAAAGATATCGTAAAAAGAATTTTAACGATTTCTCTACTTAGATAAAATTGCTACAAAGATAATCCATTAGCAAAGCCTTTATACTAGCGCCGTATAATATTTCGAGCACACACACACACACACATATATATATGTCATATTATAATTTTAAACGCGAAGTTATTAATATTTATCGAGTTATAAATAATTACATTATAATACACACGAACGATACACGATTAACCCCTCGGTGAGAACATACATGTATCGACAATGAATACACGCTGACCGGTTTATGATGAAAAAACCTTCCTGCTGTACCACTCACCACCAAATTCAGTTATCAAAGCTTGTCTGGTTGAATGAAAATCAATTCGTATTGATATATTTTAAAGAGCAAATACGAGGACACAAGCGTTCAATTATTAATATTAAAAGATTCAGGCTAGTGTAAATTATGTATATATTAATAAGACGATATAAACGAAAGGTAAAGCACGTAAGTATCACGAATAAGAGTAACATAGTATCGTAGGAAGCAGAAAATGCCTTTCTTGTTTATTGTTGCAACACACGAGTAAAAAAAAAAACCCTTGCGTTACCTTAATTTCAATAGGTTATTATACCAAAGACATCTATAATTCTCATTTTTCTTCATTTCTTCTTCCTTTTTTCTTTCCTCTATTCTGTTCCTTCCTTTTTCTTTCTTTTTCTTTCTTTTTCTTTCTTTTTCTTTCTTTTTCTTTCTTTTTCTTTCTTTTTTTTTTTTTTTTTTTTGCGAATATGTAAAATTGACGAATACCGCGTCATAGTTGAACAATGGGGGATTGAAATTTCCTCATGACCTATACACGTATGGAAAGTTTCTACACACGAATTTAAACAAACCTCAGAGTAATACTTTGATCGACACGATTTACATCGCGACACGTTCTATTACTAAGTTAATTGTAAATTTAATGGACATCTTTATCGGTCTACATGTGGTAATGCAAAGCAACGCAAAGAGGGATAAAAGCCAAGTATTTGGATACAGTTACAGGAAAATTAACTAAAATTGTTTGAACGACCGTTTTACATTTACTCTTCTTCCTATATTTTGTTTACACGTGGTTGTTGTTTCAGTGGAATGGAAGGAATTGGAAGATGGAAAAAGCGAGCGTAAGCACAAGCTACTGTGTCGATTTAAATTGGTACGATAGTGTGCATATTTTCAGCGCACGCGACTGCCTAATAAGCTTTATTTGCTTCCGTCGGCATAGGCACTATATTTAAGAGAGAATAGCGTGGTTCGTGGTGGCGGCGAGGCGCCAGGTAACGTAAATATCAGCCAGCATTATTAATAACCCAAGGTAATTTTACGTAATTGAAAATGCCTAAGAAGGGTCGTGCCGGTATTTTCCTCCGTGGGTATTCTCTCGCTGCTGAACTTAATGGCGGTCTTCTTTCTGTTCCTTGGTACTCATAGTCTGCGAAAGTTTGCCAACAGGGCACAATGAAATCCCCCCTTGGGCCTCTGATTTTTCATTCTCACGATGTTAAACGCATGTATTTCGCCAAAAGCTACGATTTATTTGCCCTTTGTTTCGATGTATGATAATACATGTGGCAAGTAAATAAGTAAGTATCGTGTAAAGTCGTACATTAGTCGTCGGTATACTACTAGTACTATAGTACTGCCGTGTACGATAAAAAACGTTTTATATCCTCAGTAAAAGATACAACTTTCGATTCGACGAAGCATTATTCGATTCGATTTAATTATTCTGTGTTATTCTGTGTGCCGTAAAGTATGACGCAGATATTTTCAAATAGTTTCGAATAGTTCCTACGTTCATATATATTATAGCTTTATCGTGCGTATAACAGCGTTATACGTATACTAAATACATATCACTTTGCTTGTTTGAATTTGCTTTGATTGAAAGCATGTTTGTGAATAAAAACTCGATTATGACGCTCATAAAACAGAGGATACTTTATTCGAATCTTCATGCATCGATAGTTTCAAAGGATAACAAATAATAAAAGTAATGCTCGATTACAAGTACGTAAGTAGGTGTATATGTATGTACGGTTGTCGTAGCAACGGATCATGGAAAATCAGATGTGTAATAATAAATAACGTTACGTAAAAACATATTGGTTCCGTCATTTCTGATCTTGTCGCAAGAAATATAATTAGCCACAGACAGCAATAGCACGTACGACATTTCTTGCTTCAATTCGAGACATTACACGGACAAAACAAATAATTCCAAGAGCTGTTATAAAACTTTGTCTATACTGTGACAAAATTATATTAAAAGTTGTAATAGCAGTTGCCAAACTCATCGGACGAGTTTGATACCTTTGAAGAAGTTTACGACAAACTACTTGATTCGGATTTGTACCATATTGATGATTGATCACCACCTTACAACCGTACGATCAAAAATAAAGTAATAATAGAAAATAAAGTAAGAAACGCAAATTTCATTCGATTTTATATACGCTGTCTTCTTATGAAGAGTTTATAGCGATTTGCTCGACATTCTATGTATTTCATAAGAATGTGACGTGTGTGTTTGTGCGGGGGAGGGGGGGGGGGAGGGGAGGGGGGAGCTTAACTTTGACTTAATCAAGACTTTCAGTTCGAAATATGATTATTTCTAAGCAGTGACAAATGTACATGTAATTACATTTATACATGACAAGTACGTAATATGGACACTTGTACGTCCATATAAACGTACTCGATACGTACACCTGTAGCGGAGATTTTACGAAAAGATGTACGCATGATTCTGCGAAATGCGGAAAAATATTGAGGGAATAAAAAACGTGAAAATCAGAAACTGTTGCAACAGCGTGACGATCCGACGCGATATATCCCCAACGTAAATGTCTTACAGATCAGGATAACGGTGGACAGCGTACGACTTGTCATCCTCGTCATTCCTGATTGACCATCGCCAAGCATTTCAGACTCACTGTACTTACTCAGCCAGGCAATGCCAAGCTCCATACTGACGATGAATGTGCGCTACTTACCTAGATCTCTCTTCCTTTCTTCCTCTCCTCCTCTCTGTCTGTTTCCCTTTTTCGCTTTATCGTGCCGGCTCGTGTTTACCCCCCCCCCCCGCATCGCGCACACACGGGCACACACGCGCACGCACACAAAAACGTGCAAATGGTAGACATTTGCTGCGCTGTTGCATCATTCGGTTAAAGATCGGTCCATCAGCAAAGATATCACATCTCTCAGATGCGCGATTTGAACACGCGCTAAACGAGTGATAGATAAATCCTGTGATCCCTGTACAAGCTTCTCGTGTACGAGATTTCAGAATCACTGTATTTCCCTATGATACATTGAAAACTCGCCCTGTCACGAGTGATCGACTGACCGAATATCTCCCGTTTACCGATATCACTCTTCTGCTTTTGTTTTTCCCTACGTTTTACCTTTGTATTCTATTTTGTGAAATTTTAATTTGCTTTCCATTTCATTTATTTTGAATGTAGAAATTTTAAATGTACGTACCTCGCGATGTAAATAATTAGACGAAAAGCAGATATATCTTTCAAACGATCTATCGTTATTATCACATACGTACATGCGTTAATACAACAACTCGACGACTACGATCGTACTTTGTTCGCGAACAGCTATAAGCTATTATAAGTTACATCCGTTCGTTACGAAGAATCCGAATCGGACGTTTTATTCAAGCGTCGTAAGTCGTAATCGATAGAAGATATGAAATCTGGAAGAAAATTTGCTCGAAGAAATAAATGTCGTACTTAGATTTTGCAAGCTACGTGCTTAAACGACTTAAAACGACGACGACTATCGCAATCGGTTAAAACTAAAATCCATATATTGTATCAAATACCACTATATCCAGATATCCGAAATTTTGACAAAGTTTTCGTTACTACAGGTTAACGTAATTAAACTTATTCTTTGATAAATACGACAGAAAATCGTTTCTAAATGCCGGAACGGTGAGTAACAGGGCACGATAACACATTCAAAATCGAATCTCGTGGACGCAAGTGATTCAAGATCAGTGATTCGAGCAATCTATCATTGATCGAAATTAAACGGTCGGTTATTATTGAGATCATCGAGGCACACTATGCTCACCTACTTGATTGGATTCTCGATGACAACCATGCTGACAGTGTTCCCATACAGCTGGATAACTCCTCCGACGCAACCTATCGTTGCTCGTAACATCCGCTAACAACCATACTCTGTCGAGCGAATATTTCGTTCGACGGCTTAACGACCAGCAAAACCTTCAAAAATATTCAACGTCGATTAAGCTGTGACGTCGATAACGAGAAATATCGTTTGCTACATCTCAATCGGTCATCGGTCAACGTAAAGAGTAACTCGGTCAAGTACTTGTACGACACAATTATCTCGACTTTACGACGTATTGTATTCGAGTAAAATTCGTATAAGCCATATAAACTAAACTTTTATAAGCTAAATTTTTCCTTTGCAAAATACTCGTGTATTTCCTAATGGTTGTTTTTTAAGTCAATGAAAAAAATTTAAAAAAAGATCGTTAAAAAAGTATTCGCATACTAGACTTGGATGCTAGATTTGAATACCGTCAGAGTTTTAATAAATATACAGGTATATGCGTGAACCATTTTTTATAAATCTCCAAGTATCAATCATGTCACGCGTCGTTACTATTACCTACTGGCGTTGTAAAGCAACCCGCTGAGAAGGTACAGAGATAAATTATGAACCGCGTAACACGACTACCTCTAGTTTGTTCTTAATAAATTGATCAAAAGCTTTTCATCGCTTATAATAAACCACCCCTTATCAGATATGCCAATCTATGACGCAATCTACGAAGCAGAAATGCGTGCGTTGTTTTCAATCGATGGATTATTTGTTTTTTCAGATGTAGAAATAGCAAAGGAAACGCGACGCGTAACTACGGTATCGAACATTCATTGAAATAATTATCGTTTATTCTTTCGTTGCGCTAATACGACGATACAGAGATCAACCACTAGTTACTCCCTTGCGCATTTTACCTTCACGAAATCAAGAATTTCAACGACCAACGACATAATCAATTATGGAATATTTTACCGTCGCTGTCTGTTTTGTTGAGAACTGTGCCGTGTAACTAAAACTAGAGTTCGAAACAATGTATCTCAATTCATATTAGTTGTCGTGTACGTCGTGTACGTCGTGTCGTTTTGCGTCGCGTTGTAAACTTGGATCGCAGGAAAAATTCGGTTGTGATTTACGAGATCTGAAGAGAGCATCGAAACGGCAATCCTGAATATCGATGACGCAGGACTTTGGTTTGTTTGACGTTAAAAGAAGCGACAGAAGAATCGCTTAGATACTCGTATAAATATAATTTCTACCTTCTACAGTTTGAGAAAATACGAGTATGCAACGAATAACAAACACGCGTTACATAAACGTTACGATTTCCTACTAAAAATAAAAAGTTACATATTATCAGAAGCGCGCGTACGTGGTTTCCTTAAATAGAGCGGTGAAATATCTTTTGGAATAACTTTATCCAGCGTACCCAACGATTAACCGGTCTTATTGTTATTTTATTATTCCAGATTTATAAATATCATCAATTTTGGAATTGTTGCGCTCGCAAGATTTTTCAATTTATGAATTTGAAACAATTTATTTATTAAAAAGCTATCTAAATGATATAAACGATAAGAAAGGAACATTTCTACATTCAAATATCGAAGAGATTAAAATTTTGTTTCTTTTCCAGGCATTTCTCCATCGATGTACGCCGTTTCTTTATTAATTTGACAGACAGTTCATTTGTATTTTTGAAATAATATCTGCTATAATTTCTATATTTTCGACAGTTTTACAAGCTTTACAAGTTTTACAAGTTTTACAAGTTTTACAAGTTTTACAAGTTTTACAAGTTTTACAAGTTTTACAAGTTTTACAAGTTTTACAAGTTTTACAAGTAGATGAGATATTTTTACCAAATGTAAGCTCATACAAGACAATCACGCGAATATCTCAATTATTCGTGGCAATGAAAATTGCCAATATTCCAATAATATATCTTATTAGTTAACGTTCGATATAGATTTATTGCAACTCCTTTACCTTTTTTACCGTGTTTCGTGACAATTAACAAGGGGACAAACTGTAACGGGGATTAGGTTCGGTACTGTTTCGTCCAATTCAAACACCGGGAGAGAAAACCGTGCGTTTACCACGTACATATATTAACTTTAGTTTGAACGAAAATAGCTAAAAATCTATAAAATCTATCTCATCTTAATTCATAGATCTAAAATTTATCATTGTAATAAACTAGTAGAACATCTATAACTTTGAAAAACCACCTTTTTCTTTTTTACCAATGTCTTGTACGTCAGCCAGTAAGAGAGATTTAGCCTACTGCTGAAATGGCAGCTCTTTGGTCTAATCGCTTTTAGTAGCCGCGCTAAAAGGGACTTTGCGTAGCCATGTTTGCCCGGACTGCAGCCTCGCGAAGGGCCTTTTTTCGCCTGCTCTCGCTAACCGCTAACGATCGTCGCTCGAAAGCGTTTATTTAATCTTGTATCAACCAATAGATTATCGTGTACGCCGGTTTCGTAAGGAAACGCAAGGCTTCGAACGGTCAGAGCGGTTCCCTGCATTTCATCGTCTCTGATTGTAGAAAGTGAGATAGCGAAAAAGATCGAGGACGCGGTAAATTATGCTGCGTCACGAGCCAACGGAGCCCAACGGAGCCCAACGGAGCCCAACGAAGCCCAACGGAGCCCAACGGTCCCCAATAATCTCGCGACTGCAACGCCGCGTATACCTCGCTATTCCTCTATATAGAATCGTCAACGCGAAACCACGGATCCTGCGGTAGAAAAAACGATGGTACGCGTATTCCAGCATCCCGAGTAAAACGCAGTACTACGGGTAAATCAGAGCGCGCGTATATAAACTATAGGTTATCTTTCCGTGACATTCGCTTATATTCAACCGTATATGCGAGATTGCAGGAAATATCTTGGAAAATCTGTTTCAACGACGATACAATTTTCATGATCGAATAATTAAATCCTTCGATATCGTGGCTGAAATTCGTCCAATTTCAACCGATAGTAATAAAATCTAGAGCTCAATACGAATTGTAATTATATTTTTGTATAACGTCGCGGCGGCCGGATTTAAAAGACTAACCCACATGATCAATGGTAATCATGTTTTCAATACGGAGTTGTACACGGTTGCGTAATCCGAAGGACCCATGAAATACGCTCAACCTCGTCCAATCTTCTTTTATACGTACTAGTTTATATAAAGAAAAGATAAGAGTCAGGTTTGACAGACAGTCTGACAACCGATACTGTCGAACAAGTCGAAACGACAGTTACGTGTATTACGGGGTAAAGTCGTACATAATCATGTTTTCCCGACAATTAAAATATCATATTAAGGAATCATTGAAACCCAAGATGGCTTCCTAAATAATCATGTACCACTTTCTCTATTTCTTGAATTTGTTTCTTCGTAATAAAATATTATTAATTGTCATACGTGGTAAAATCTACGATTTATTCTACTCGGCGTTCGATTAATTTCTTACAATTAATTTCTTAATTTAGAACAACAGTCACTATGTACATTGTACATCAACGTTATTATATAACAGATATTTCTCGAATAATATCCTTGCCTGAATTATTTCACTGATTCCGAAGATGTATTTAAATTCGTGAATGTATCCATACATTGTATCCATCCATGTATCCATACATTTGTTTACTCTTCTATGTTTTGTACACGGTAGTGTGCATAAACGCGTGAGTGTTTCTATTTCTTCCTTCGTTCGCTTTTCGATCGCGTATGACTTGGTAAACGATGAGGAAATCGCACGGTACGCGTAGTTTGATCGTGTCTAGTTTGTGATCCAACACTTTCCCATTTTTTCGCAGATTTAAAATTTCAACGAATGATAGATCAAGTATATTCGATTACAATGAACATTTCCTATACTATATGTGGAAACGAGTATGGGATTATTTTAGCTGGGACGTTATTGCTATAAAACGCGGTAGCGTATAACGAATGTTTAGAACGATAATTTGAATATTCCTTTTATTCGTAATCGATCAAAGACAGAAAGCAATAACGACAAACGAATATTAAAAAATAAGTTTGACGAATTATTCAAGACAGACGGATTACGTATCGATCGTCGATCGTGAAATTGGAGAACAAAGAGGGATCTGGACATTCTCTAGTTAGCTCGTTGGTTGCGCGAAACAGGACAGAGGGGATACGGGCGAAAGGGCTTGTCCGTGCAGATCCGCAGGAAGCGAAAAGGGATAGAACGCGAGAATACACGCAAGCTCCAGCTGCATGCAATAAACGCGCGTTAAGCCAGCGCGTATGGTCTAAAGCCATCGAGATTATGGCGAAAACTAATTAACTCTCTTCGACCAATCCGTTCTTCGTTCTTTGCCTCCTCCGTTGCTTCTACCGCTGCCTCCTTCGCTCGAATACCGACAAACCGATAAATCACAGTATCTGTCAACGATTTGTGATTTTCAACTTTCAAGCAGTCGTTAAAAACTAGCTGATACGACAATATGACATTATGCCTTGACATTAATTGCATTTAAAATTTGTTTACTTTTACATAGGTAGGAGAATCTCTTTCTTTTATCTGCTCGTCTACGACTCTACAGTCTACTACGATCTACAGTGTACGATCTACCGAACCGATCGCCAGCGAACTGTGTAGCCGAGTTTCTTCGAATTCTGTCCGTCGACTGTCGTTCGATCTCGTGACAATGCATCCATCGAACGTCGGTAGACCGAGTGCATCTTTCTTCCAGCAGGCGTCATCCGCCGAGAACGTATTCGGCAAGATCAAACGCTCCACATACACTTTGCTCTTGCTCTTATATGCTCCATCTACGTTCTATACACACACACACACACACACACACACATGGATATATAGATATTCTTGTAATTGAATAATGTTACGTATGTATTGCCAAATCACTTTTTCCTATTTCCATCTTGCCGTTTTTAACCCGTCAACTGCGCAGTTTGCTTTGAAAAATCCGTTACGGAGTGCGTAGCTAAAACCAAGCAAAACAAGAAAGGATTACATTTTTATTAAAAACTTGAAAACTTGAAAATTGACAAAAAATAATAGAGTAAGGGGTGCAGAAGAATTCAGGGAATAGCCGATATACGCGGTCAAGCAGACAAATGGGGATGCATCGAGGAAAATAATCAATTGAATTTATAAAAAGTGATACGTTATACGGAGCATGGCCGATATACCAAAGAGAATAATCGAATGATCAAACTTTTCTTTATAAAATATATAATAGTTTTAGTATGCAAGTATAAAGAAAAGATACCGGCAAGTGTCACTCATATTGCTTTTTACTAAAATTTTTACTTTTTACAGCAAGTGCTAATTTTTTATTTCACACGACGACTATAATACAGGTCAACCGTAGCGAAATAGAGTTTCGCATCGACTGCATCTGGATACAGATTGAAGGCAGTTAAGCGGTTAATAAAAGATGAAGACGCAGGAGATGACTCGATCAAAGATAATTATCGTTATTTCCGTTATCCTCCGTTACAACGACAATGAATATGTATACATGTTTTTATATTAGGAAAGTTATCTCGATAATTGACAACGATGATACGTATCGTTAAAAATTTCTATATAAAATACAAATCGCTTCGAATCGCTTCGAATCGCTTCGAATCTTAGATCAATTAAAAATAAGATTATATTCGAAAAACGAAACTTGAATTTGCTACAATTAGATAAACGGATACCTGAGAAACAAGTAGTAAATATGCGTGTAACAAAAAGTCGATGTTATCCGAGCGAGGGTTATGATTTTGGTAACACCATGTTCCTCCATATCGCTAAATAATGATCGATGTACCACCGTAAACCTTCGACAATAGTAGATTTGAAACAGGAACTGTGAGATTGCGGACCGGTTTGCCAAATTAAGGTCGTATGCAACATTCCCGCATTGCATGCCTGCATACCCTATACAGCTGCTTGTGTGGAGTGTATGCAAAATTCAGGAAACCACCCTCATGGCGTTCTCACGTTCTCACCTCAAACTGCAACCTTTCGGATAATCTCACACATGTTACACTACGTAGCGTAGGATTCGGCATTAAAACAGTTTTTCAAATTCAAATTCGATCAAATTCTTAATTATCACGTACTATTACTTAATTAATACTTTCATACTATTCGAATACTTGTGACATTATAAATAATTACCATTCGTATTCTTCGAGATTCAATTTCAACCAACCTATACGCGAGATACGTCGTACAGGTTTTCGTAATGGCTTCTCTCGGCGTACTTCGTCACTGTCGATAGGACGAACGCTGACAACCTCGTGTTTCCTATACGATAGCAACTTGATCTTTCCAAATTTGCAATGAAGTTTATCTTTTAAATTCAATACGATAGATCGTAGAGCGTTAGACGGTAAGCCGTAAACGAACGAAAAATTATTAACATAGAAAATCGAAATTTTAATAGGACGCGAGGTACAATTTTGTCACGGAGCACGGTTCAAATCTACAAACTAATACAATATCAAGCTATGCGACAATACGTTACTACACTTATACGTTACTATAGTAAACTCAATTTCCAACACAAAAGTGAATAAATAATCAATGTAGCACGAATCTTCTCTGAAAGTATTGTTTTGTGTTCTTTTTAATTCGTAGGTTGACGGGCGACAATTTACCGAAGTGAATAGTTAAACGAATTGATATCTCGAAACCCGATTGGAATACCGATACATTCGGTTATTGGAGCGCATTGTTCCTACAGTTGGTGTCGAAACACGAATCGAGGAAGTATTTAAAGGTGTGATATAGAGGATAGCCAGGGGTGAAAACAGCTTTCAAAATTTCAATGAAATTAATTAGATACCGTTTAATCTTTGTACAACGAAACAGGTTATTGAAAGGTCATGTAGTTTTAACGCGTTCCCGCTTAGTCGTGACAGAATCATGTTATGTATGTATACATAATATATGTATACATAATGTAGCATATATTACGGTGAACATATAGACGTATATAGATAGCAAAGTTTGTAGTTCCGTTTGTGCGAATAGAACGCAAAGTTAAACGAAACAAATAAATTGCTACAAATAAAAAGCTACGATAATAGTAGAAATAAAAATAAAAATAATATTTTCTTGCGTATCGTAGCCTGTAGCGCGACATGCCTGCGACATACAAAGGAACTGATACGAAGAAACACGGGAAAATGAAATAAGAAACATCCATGGTGGAATAATAATTCCACCATAATAATTGAATAATAATTGATAAAAATAGTAAAGCCTACTATGCACAAAATATATACATAATATTTGGAATAATCGTGTGTTGTATTAACTCAACGTTCACTCCAGTTTGTAAACCCATCTATTCATAAACTTGAAATTAATCGTCGTACGAATAACATGTACATTTTCATCGAAATCCAAGTTATTCGAATGCTTTAATAATATTATCGATTTTACAAAGTATACATAACTTTCTGTCTTAACCGTCTATGCGAAATTGGCCTTGTATTATTCAATTTTTTACGTTCCAATTTCAACGAGATACCCAATATGTAATATATAGTAGATAGGTAGAGTAATCCTGCTATAATATCAAGACTTCTAAATAGAAAATATGTTGAAACACGCGACATTCAGAATACAAATATCCAATGAAATATAACTGGATGTAATAGATATTATTGTATCGGATACGAGTTTGTAGATCGGATAGCTGTATTTGAAAAAAAGTATAGTAGCCTGGTAATGTAGCAGGATAATTCAGTGTCGAGCCGTTTTCATTGATCGAACGAATCGATAATTGGTATCTCGGAAGCAAATTAGAGTGCTGATAGAGGTAGCTGTCGAGGGTGCATTGTTGTCGTGGTCGTCGACGGAGCAATAGAGGAAACAAGCAACTGGACCCGACCGGCCAGGCGGAGGGGCAGGCAGGCAGGCAGGCAGGCAGGCAGGCAGGCAGGCAAGGCAAGCAGGCAGGCAGGCAGGCAGGCAGGCAGGCAGGCGGGCGGGCGGGCAGGCAGGCAGACGCGAGTAAATGCGAAGCTTGCTGTTTGCTCCGCCACGGCGTGCAACGGCGTCCGATTAATTTCTCGGGCAAAGCCTGCGGGCTCCAAGGACATTGGCAACGATTGTTTTCGGCTTTGCCGATCTCAAAACCGTGTAAACGTCCGGCAGTTGCTTTCGCGTGTTTCCTAATTAAACTACCACTATACGGCGAGAGAGACCTTAGCTACCATTACCATATCAACGACAAACCGCCTCTCCTATTTACATCAACATCTTAATACTTGATACTTATTAACTCTTAAAATACATGCTGTGTCTGCAATTCTACTTCCGTTTCATTCATTTTCACCATTTTTAATTAGTTTCAACGTTAATTAATTATTTTCAGCTTAACTATTAACTTGACGTTAATCGTCCAAAATGTAATGGAAGAATAATCCAAATATCAACGATAGTCGTTAGTTTTTCGTTAAATACTAAACCGTTAAATGTGAAATTAAGCGTAAAATAGATGTACAATAACGAGGCGCTATCGCTTGTTAACGCTTGTTAACGCTTGTTAACGCTTGTTAACGTCGCAATAGAAAGCTTAATACCGTTTCCGTTTTTCGAGATAATCATCTGATTTTCGATTACTATTCGTTTCATTCGCTGCAACACCTACTAATAGGAAATAGCCTATGAAATAAGGACATGGCAGCGAAAAACAGTAGTTAAGGGTAGTAGTGAACACAAGTGATAAAAAAGGTAACATTTATTTATACCTTCTACGTACAGTATATACGTATATACATAAATACGTAATACATATATGTATCTGTGCAAATATTTGCCTAAGAGAAGTTGAAATGGGATAACATGTCGTACGAATGTATACAAAATTAATATCTTTAAAATAACGGGAAACGCCATTCCGAAATCTTCAATTGAATGAAATTTGCATGGGAAGAGAATAGGTACTAATGAAAATCGAGAATCTGCATTTCTCCAAGGTTAATGGGTCAAGAGGGAACTAACGAATTCAACAAACTGTAAGAGTTGGTTGATCGCACGAATTTACGGCACAGCGTTATGATATGATATTTTCCACGATATCGTGGCAAGTTTCCAAAACATCGTCGAACGATAAAGAATATATAAAAACTGCTAGTTTACTTACTAGCAACGTTTATTTCTTGCACGGCATTGCCCATCGCATCGATGTGTCTTGATTTTACGTAATACGTAATTTCACGTAAGAAACGATTTAACGAACCGATGATGTACGGCGATATATAGGTTCATTTTACAGATAAATTCTACAAGATGTTGGAACGGTACGAGAACCGAACCCAGTTGATCGATCATGAATGTTAAACGTTGAACGTTATGAAAAACTGAAATGTTCACAAATTTACAGAATGTGTACAAGAATATAGGAAATACGTATCAAGGTAAAGTATTCGTTGTAAAATTTTAGAGTATGAAAGAAATTTGTATTTAGTTGTTCTATTCTATTGTTCCTTTTTGACGATATCCATGAAAATGTCAATTTTCATAAAGATATAAGCGAGCTAATAATAGGTAATTCGTAATAGCGATAAGTAATAATTTCCTGATGCTTTAATTTAAGATATTTTTCATAATTTAACAACGCATCGTAAGATCGACAGAAGATCGATACCAACTCATTCCTATTATTATCTGTACGATAGAACTCCATTTATCCGAACCCGTTGGGGGACAAACAGTTCATGTAACTAGAGGTTATACAATAGGAATTCACCAAATCTCTCTCTCTGTTACCTATGATTTCTCGTTCGAATAATTGGCGTTCGTGTTCACTTAATCGGGCACTAGCTAAAATTTCGTTTCGATAAATGATATTCTCTGCTCTAGTTTAACACAAATGCAAATATAAATGCATGCACTTGTTCGCAACAGTACGTGGATAACTACGACATCGACGCTCCCCCGCGTCAACACGATAGATACGCTTTTCCATTCAAGCGACATAGTTCGAGGGACCGTTTGCGATCTTCGATGTTTAAAATTATTTTTTACAAAGAAATTGACAAAGCTGCCCAGGGAGCTCGCATTATAAACTTGATTTCGTCTAAAAGGCAATCGTAGTTGAGTTATATCTCGATCGGCTTGAGCAGCTTCAACGCGTTGCTTGCTTCGTATCTCGCAGGAACATGCATGTGCGAGTAACTATGTAAATACATTCGTAAAAGGTTTCGATCGGCCTGTAAAATTAAAAACAGATACAAACACCTCGTACGCTGTTACAGAACACTCGCGAGCGATAGATCCGTGGCTTACTTTCTGGTCCGCCAAGTATATTATATTATCGGTCTTTCGGATAAACTATTATATACATACGTATTTGGTTTATCGGTGTTTCTCTTCTCTATCGAGCAATGTTCGGATCGCGACTGTTTCATTTTCTGTATCATTTTTCATAGCGCGTGATACAAGGGACAAATACGAGTTGGAATTTTCCCGTAAATGTACTGCCGCAAATGTACTGTTTCTCGTAAACGTTGTTGGCTTTTATTCAAAATGATATACCGCGTATAAAGAAAAGAACAATTATATATTTTAGATTTTATGGCATAAATTAAGTTCCAGCAGTTTAAGTTTTAGTAAATTTTTAGCTTATTGAATTATTACTTGTTTCTCGTTATCTCTTTTAAGCCGATCTCTGTTATAAGAACAGAGTTGATAAAACATATCTATAACATTAGATAGAGCTCGTCTAAGAGCACGAATATACGTGGTATAATATCGAATGGGGAATAATCGACAGAAAGTCGATAGAAAGCGAAACAAAGAGACTAAAAGCATTAGCAGATTAGAATTCATACAATAATCGTAGCAGTATCGATAGTTTGTGCCATCATATCGTTTTATTATTAATCGCTTACTGTCACGGGCTCACATTTTGTCACTGTATCGTCGTTCCTACGAGACGATCCGAAGAAGATCGGCGAACGTATCTGAAGTTAAGTGTCCGAAGCAGTATCCAGTAGAGAGTTGTCATTTAGCAGGTAGCACCGCATCAAAAGACTGTACATTGTACATTGTACATTGTACATACAGGTGATGATACGAGGCGTCACGGGGCGATCGAGAATGGAAATACGAGATCCGTCGAGTCTCGACGGGGTGAGGCATCAGAGGGCGAGAAGGGTGAGAAGGGCCGAGGCGAGGCGAGTCGAGTCGAGGCGAGGCGAGGCGAGGCGAGGCGAGGCTAGGCTTGGCTTGGCTAGTCTGGGCGAGGTGAAGCGAAGCAGTGGGAGATGGGTTGGTGTGGGTTGAAGTGAGGCAAGGCGAGGCGAGGCGAGGCGTGGTGAGGTGTGGTGAGGTGAGGTGAGGTGAGGTGTGGCGCGGCGAGGCGAGGCGCGGCGAGGCGTCGCGAAACGAGGAGAGGCGAAACGAGGAGAGGCGAACCGAGGGATACCGTGAAACGTGCCGGACGATTTGAGAGGGCCGGCCGGCTGACGCGAACCAAGGGCTGAAGCACAGAGTGGGGCGCGAGAAGCGTCGCGACGCTTCTCGGTAGCGCCGGGAACTAAAAGTCCGGGCGGCACGACGCGCCAGTATTCAGCCCGCGACGGTCGCGAGCGTTCGTGTACTTTCAGCTTTGCCAGTACATATGTATTTATTTGGGCTTGTTCTGTGCACGTATATAGTATATTAGTATATACACAAACATATATCCGAGTTCGTAAGGATAAATCTCCTAACCGGGGCAAGTGAATTTTTCTCAAGATTCTTTTCGACCACGCATATCGGTGAGGAGACGGAATCGAAGAAACTTTTAACTTGTGATGGGTGAACAAATTTATGTAAAATGTTCCAAAGTTCGAACTTACCGAAGGCAGTCGCTTTGCCGAGTTTCATTTCCTCCTCTGTTCTTCGTATCCTTTTTGTTCCCATAGGCAACAGCCACATTTCTCTATCTAATGCCCATAAAATGAACTTGGCTGAAAGGAATCGCGTTTTACGTTATTATTATCCTTTTCTCCTTCTTTTCCTTTTCTCTTTTCGCTGTTTCTCTTATTAACCGCGGAAAAATAACGGAAATTTTGGTCCCGATTTCATCTTGCCATTGGAGCACACTTTTTACCCTTTCTACCGACCATGTATTAACATTAATCGAATACCGTTTCCCATTTTGACGCTAACGATTTAACGAAAACTTTCTACAATATATATTCCACGTTTTCCGTTTTTTCGTTTTTGCAGTCTCAAATATGACATTTGACATTTAATTAATTACCATACATTGTTTTGTCCGAGCATTCTTGATAGACTATAAGTGTTATCGATTCCATTTGATTCGCGATTCGGATGCGTGCAATCGTAATGCACGTTTGCGATACCTGTAATTTCTGTAATTATATTTTACTCGACGATAAAGAGAAGGTAAAAAGAGAACCGACTCAATTTATTTCCTTGTCGATACCTTGTCGTTCTATTCTGTCTATATGTCGCACGACAGTATGTAAGATGACAGCAAATTGTATAAAGAGAAGACCTCTGTCTTACAATTTACAATCGTTCGCTTCGTAGACTCCACTCTCGCATCAATTTTTATTTTCATTTCATTTATCGATATCGAACAACCTAGAGCATACGTGACTTCGGATACGTTACCGCCAGATACACCCTCGCCGTGATTTCATCCTCGTACGAATCTTATTCGACGTTGAATCGTTGCGTTGGGATTGGTAACAGGACCGCCGCTGCGGCTTAACGAGTTCAACGAGTTTTTCTCGGTCGACCGTTCGGTAATTGAGGATCTGGTGGCACACAAAATTCCCACCGATACGATACTTTTATCGACGAATTAATTCGTATTGATTTGCTGTGGTGGAACGAGAAAGAAAGAAAGAAAAAAAAAAAAAAAAAAGAAAGAAAGCAAAAAGAAAAAAAAGATAAAGAAGAGAACGTTTTTCAGCCATTCGATACTGACTTGAGCGATACCGACAAGTGTTTCCAAATGCATCGAGAGCACCTAGATTCTAACGAAGCATAAACGTATGCGATTCTTATCTTCGATCGAACGAACAATTCGTTGTCGTTCGCGAGAATTTATAGTGATTTCGTCCTTATACTAACGCCATGAACTTCATCGATCACATACTTTAAGGATAGATACGTATTGTTTAACCAAATAACCTTAACAACTTTCCTGTCATTCTGTCAATTTCTGTCAAAATCTCTTTCAATTCTAATACAAAGACTCTGTTGAAATATTTATATACATATATATATATACACACATATTTATTTGTAGATGGAAAAAGATGAAACTGGCCAAATGTTTCCCGCTTCCATGCTTCACTCGATATATACTCTCAAACTTTTCCGTATAAAACGGATACATAATTGGAAAATCGTCTATAATAATAGCCATTTTCGGTACGTTGAAACGTTATTTCCCATTAAACAGCACGGTACAGGTTAGTATTTTCTGTTGCATTTCTGTTACGTTCGATTCGTTGTGGAGTAACGAATTATCAGCAGGAATGTGTTAAAATATACTCATCGAAAACGACTATCGTATTACGCAAAGTACCCGTTAGAAGTTAAAATTCTTTAATCTCCTTTAATCTTCTTTAATGTGCGGTATATATAGATTGCGTTAATCGAAGGATATACTGAAACTTAGGGTTTGCGTTAGAATGTTGCACGAAAACGTACGCGAATATCCACTACTTGTTAGAAAAATTGAGAAAGTAACAAGAGCTCGATTATTCTTTTAAATTACGTACTCGTATGATAATAAATAGCTGCTAATATATATATATATATGTGTGTGTGTGTGTGTGTGTGTGTGTGTGTATAGATGTATAAAGCACATTTGTATTATAAAAATTGTTTAATTATTTGATTAATATATATATATATATTTATCAAAATAGAGATTTAAACAATAACGAATAATCTCGCGAATTCAGGGAAATGAATGATATCGATTTAACGTAGGAAGTGAAAATTGTTGAACCGACGCGACGAGCGGAGAATCGCATTCGAATCTAAATCCTTCTTGACGCGAACATCGCTTATAAACGTTTTCAGTAAATAAGTTGTTAGAAGTGATGTTTCTCTCCCTGTTAAATAACCTGGACAACGTTTCCTACCGCGCGACGAGTAAAGTCCCTCTGGGCTGCTGGGCGTATTAGCAAATTCGATTCGGTGCGGTAACTTCCACCGTTCCATCGTTCCACCGGTGTAACACGGATGGAAGGGATAATGCGAACGAAGCACGATGACGTCGACGTTTAATAAAGTTTTTCGCACTCGGGGTTCCGAGTTCCATCGAATTTTATAGATAAACATCACAGGAACCGACAGAAAAAAAGCGTTTTTGTTATTTCTGCGTTTCTATTTTACACGCTTATACGTATCGTTCGCTTAACCTGTTTAACGCCTGTTTCGCCTAAAGTTCACCTAAAGATGCGGTACAATCCTACTAAAACTTTTTCTCTAAATTCAAACAAATTTGATAAAATGTCCGTTTCTTACGAGATAAGTTAGATGCTGTTAGTAAAAATCACTGTGATTTCGATTTTGCATTCGTCGCGTCGTACGATTGACAATGAAATATAAACTGAAAAGTGTGAATCTTTGGCACTTGGTGACAAATCTTTTCGACAGAAAACCGACTGAGAGGAACTTGTGTTTCTCGAATGAAACTAGTTGCTTTTTAGTTTCAGAGATGCGAAACTTTCTTGAAATCCAGTAAATTCATTGATTCCTCCTTTCCAGCGAATCAAAACCTCTTCTATTCTTGTGCCAAGTTTTAAACTAGTAAAACTCGGCCGGATCTAGACGTGAGAAGGCGAACAAGTAAATTCGATTTGATAGCGTAATCCAAACTATAAATCATACAGCTTTTTCCTTGAAATTATTTGTAAAAGAAACGCAAATTGCGATTGAATATAACTCAGGTGAAGATAAAACTTTGAGATTAGAATCCAATTATAATTAATAAGTACGAAGCGTTTTTAGAGTTGGCAAAATAGAATTTAGTTTTATATTAAATTGTACAAGTTCATCTGTAATTCTACATATACGATTGATACACGGGTATCGATGTGCGTAGGTATGAAAGGAGGCCAGTACAATTTTCGTTGCGCGAAAATCTCCATCTTTTAAGAAAGAAGAGAATAATTTACATTTACTTCGTATCAAGGTTCACATCTCTCGTCGAATCAAACGATTTTCACGCAAATATCGTTACACGTGTAAACGTGTACTTTTACTTGCAACAACTTAACGAATAACAACATATTTTCAAAAAATATAGATTTACGTATAATATCATAGATATTTAAGATGAAGAGAAAATGTTTCATAAATGTCAGCGAAAAGTTAAAATATTCTGTATTTTCAGTTTGTTACGCGTAACGCATGGAAACTGGTCCTCCGTTTATTTCATCATTATCAGTATATACATACCTATATAGTTGGATACGTCTTCTTCGGGATTATTTCACACGCTTTTGTCAATCCTATTAGCTTTTACCTTGTTCTTAACAGCAGCTGCCTGTGCATCGTTTTACCGCAAATTAATCACTCGGAAACTTCTCATACGATTGCGTCCTTACGTACTTTATAGTAAAATTTACTCGTTCTGCGAAAATCATCGGAATATTATAAAATGTACATCGTACGAAGAACGATTATAAAAAGTATAGCAATAGGGGAATGATTTTGCGATACAAACAAAATATAATAGTACAGCTGTATATGTTCAATTCCTTCTAATTCAAAAACTTCTTCCGTCTAACGATTACGCAATGAACAAGAACAAACATTATCGTCCATATCGAAATATCTTTCTACATTAACTTAAAAACTAATGGAAAAATATATACGTATACATGAAAACAACAAAATTCATCGAAATGATTAACATTTTTTTTTTTTTTTTTTTTTTTTTTAGAATTGAATTCGAATTGAATGGAATCTCATAGTACCGATCTATACATGATAGATGAAGAAAAAATGATATTGTTCAATTATATGTTAGGTTCGATCACATTGCTGAAATATAATTTTCTCGTGTTATTTATTGTACAATTATATTTGGATGTGTTTTTATTTGTAATATATCATTCGGTGCTCGTACAATTGACACTTCTCAATAAATGCCAGAGATACGTGTTATATTATATTACAAACTTAATAACGTTAATATTACGTCGTAATTGATAAATGAATACGAGTGGATGCTAATACATATGTACATTGTGAATAGAGGATAAATAAGGTTGAAATTCCGTCGAACGAAGGTACGCGTGTATATTGAAACGGCGGAAAAAGTGAAATGACACGGTAAATGTCCTTTAAAGTCGAGTACGAAGTTAGTTGGCAAGGAAGAGCACCGCGAAGGTTCATACAATTAATCACTTAGCAGTTTTATTCAATTATGTCTTGCTGCGGCCCAGAGTGCCAGAACGCGAGTAGGAGGATTTAGGGTGGCTAGCGACAATGGCGTAGGTTGAAAGGAAAGTTGGTAGAAAAGGAAGTAGCAACGGAAGCCTTGCTAGTGGTATTTGATTTGTAAGCGAAAGCATAACACACCGTTAGAGTTACGCTATAAGGTTGCACAGAGAGATACGTGTTCCATGTTCATCAATCATCGACGATAAAATCCATCGAAAAGTCGAGTTGCCTTTTCAATATGCCGTTAGCATATTCGCGTCGTATTCCGTGGTATCGAGAAAGAGGGTCGATAACGAAACAGACAGAAAGCGAAAGGCAGTAGCACGAAACACAGGAAGAGGAAAGTTTTTATCGCAACTCACATCCGTACGATCAGAAATTCCCCCTTATGATTATTACTATTATGTTACAACTGGATAAATTATACGCATTATGTACGTAGATATCGTAGAGATACGTAGAGATCTGCCGAGTATACCTTTGTCTCTTTAAAATTTACGACGCGCAAATATCTTTTCATACTTTTTCCTTGCATTCCATTAATATATTTTATTAAACGACAATTTTCTCAATTTCGAACAAGCTTTCGAACAGAGGAGATTCTGGCAAAAGATTCTTCGGCTCTACCCATATTACTCTGTATTACGGCGTACTCGAGTATTTTGATTCTACCGAGTTTGCTCGCTTGGTTTGCCAACTTTCTTTCACGATAGTTCTTTCGTTTCTATTTCTTATTCCCTATCGATACGGTTTTTCCCTCCTTCCGCTGATCCAAACAAATTTTCCATATGAAATCACGACTGATAAACATCGATATCTGTACGTAACAACTTTTCATCAAAATGTTTTTCACCTTATTAAATATTTTTCAATTATAAATATCTTTGGATACTTGTAATTGGACAACTTGGACAAACACAAATCGTTTGAATAAGAATCATGTCTCGATAGAAGATGATTGGAAATATCTTTGTTGTCTTATCGACGTAATTGTGCTGTGTATAGCTCTAGCGTAATATATCTCGGAGAATACCGTGATCTTTAAAATTCGAAAGCATTCAATACCTTTTCTCAACGCGGGATAAACATGCTGCGATCGCATTCGTGGAAAAAGATCAGAGCGTTTTGAAACAACCGATATCCTTGTTCAATCAGTCATAACGGCGTAATAATTTCGTCATCTCTCCGCATTTAATCCCAATAGATTTTTGTTCGTCGAGTCACGTCGTGTCTTTTGCGCGCTAATCGTACAAGAAAATTATGCTGTTTACGAGTTACCGGTCGTACGAATATACGTATCTATAAACTAAATATATTGGTTTTATAACTATAATACACCTTGCACAAATTGTCGTTAAAGTGTCGTAATAGAGATCATTCGAAAGAGATCTTTTCCTTTTAATCTTGGTTCGTACGTTTTTACGTTACGTTACATACATACGTTATACATGCCATTTATGTTATTATGTAATATATAAGTAAATTCGGAATGTTACATGGTGTGTGATTTTCACATCAAGTAATCTCTTTCGACCGTCGAACTGATACAAAGCATATTTCGTCTCGTAGTGTATTCTTTTGAATTAAAATACAGCGATCATGTATGCTTTACGAATAAATTGTTGTATTTGTATCGTATTTGTATACTGCTTTAATATTTGGCAAGATCTAAAGATTGTAATCTTAGTAAATTAACGTTAAATATCGTTTTGATAAAAATCTAATTATAATTTTGTTTATCCAAGTCTGATATGTGACGTTACTTACATTCCAGAACGCAGAAAGAGATTACGTGGAGGAGAGTTTCCCGAAGAATCGCGTGAAAGTGAGAATCGCGACGGTTGACTACTTAAAAATGCCGATTGTTTATTAGTGGGGAATTCTAGAAATAGCAAAGTAAAAGAAGAAACGAAAACAGTGTAGCGGAAATCTTACGAAACGTGAACGGCAGGTGATATGAGTGAATATAGGATCTTTCGTGACGTTAAATGATCGAGTTACGGCCTGGTCGAAACAAACCCCGTCGATTAACCGGCACGCGATACGTCGGAAACACGATTAAAACACAGTGCGTTCTCCTCTTTTGCGCAAAGAAACCGACAGATTCGTGAGCTCGCGTGGAAAGTGAAACAACGTTGGATACAGGGAACGGAAGAAAACCCAGGGGTGCGTTCGAGAAGAGAAGTGAAAAAGGAAAAATAATGTGGTGTCACGTCCTCGCCACCGTCGCCGCTTTTTTATGCGTTGTCTACGCTCAAGGTTAGTCTGATTTTTATTCATATTTTTATACATATTTTCATTCTAATTTCGAATCTGCCATTACCCTTTACGGTCAAGGTGTAACAATGGGACGTTCGTTGTCAAAATATATAGAACACACCCGCACATTTATTTTTACGAATATATAACGGACGAATGGTCAAGGACTTGTGATTTCTCTATTTAACAGAATCTTGCAGCTGAATCTTGTAACGGGTGAACTCTTGAACAGACGATGTAACAGAACCCATTCTATGATAATATCTGTGACCCATGCGACCATATTACCCGCGTGATTAGTTCGTACGAATCATTTTCATTCAAGATCGCATCACGTTTCTGCAAATCATCGATCAAAATTTCAAAGTATGTTCAGTCTAGCGTACACGTATATATCTTGGCTCCACGTAAGCCAGTAAGTATTCGATGAAACTACATATCGCGAGTACGTATCGCGTGCGTATTCACAACGAAAAGGTAAAAGCACCTATGGTTAGAAATCAGAAAAGAATTTCCAAGTCCGATCGATACGTTTCGAGATCTTTTGAGAAAGTTACCTCTGAACTCTGAATCGACATATATTCGTACGTTGAACTCGAGCTTGCAAATGTGTTAAACTGTCGCGTTATTATGTTAACTACGGTCAACGAATTTTGGCTTTTCGTAAAAAATATAACTATCGTAATTCATCGACATATAACGCATAATCTATACGTATAATACGTATAATCTGGCAAATATAAACGAAACGAGTTTTTCCCTAAATCGTATTTCTGTATATACAGGTTTCTTTCGCCTCCTTTCATCTAAAGATCTGGCCATTGTCTCTATATCTTGTCTTTACACATATATATTATTAAGTCATTTTATATGATGAATCAGTAGCTCGAAAATAATGCCAACTTCATGTTGGTTTTACTAGGCTGTGTATTAGCGCACCTAGGCACATTGTTTCATGTATCGTATCATATCATACATATTTTACTATCGTATTTTACCACGTTTCTAAACATAGATTAGCTTTATACAAATTGTTATGAATTTTGAAACTCTCGATAACCACGTACAAGTTCTCGCATATCTTGCAACTTTTAAAGAGGCGCAATATTAAATTTCAAAATAAATGACCAATGATGGGAAAAAATTTCTAGTTCTAGGTAAATGTGAATATATTCTCAGTTAATTATATGTATATAAAACATTATATAAATATAATGTGGAACACGAAACATGAATAAAAATTTTGAATGTCTCTCTGAAACTCGCTTTGTAATAAAATAGGACCAAACGAACACAGTAGAGCGCAATAACGAAAGATTAAACGAGAATTAAGGAAGAATTAAACGACGACTTTCAAGTTAGAGCAAGAAGTCGTGATACAAATCTTTCGTTGTATCTGTCAACCACCCGATACAAAATATATACAGATATGTTTCATAAAAATATTTCTCTTTAAAAAGCTTCTAGCTCCGTCGCATCGTGTCGATCTAAAACACACACACACAGATCATCGTTCCGTTGTTTTATAATTTACTTTCACTTATGTTTTTAGATATATACGTTGTCGTAGTAGATACATGTAGTTACAAACTGTTGCACGTAATAAAGAAAGAGTGCAATTCATTGGGATTTATGAAAATTCAAACGATGCTATTTGTTCCGAAAAGTAATTTTCACGTTTCTCGTGCATTTTAATGCTACTTTTCCAACCGGAAAAACAAAAGGACTGAATCTCCATAAATAAATATTAATAATGTTTATTACGAAAAGCGGAATTGGATTTACAAAAAAAAAAAAAAAAAAAAAAAGAAAAAAGAAAAAAGAAAAAAATAGAATAAATAAAACAATAGATAACGATGCTGCTTATATCAACTGTTTATATTTTATACGCGAATGTAGGTGCGTATTAGTGATACTCGCTTAAATGAGGTAAAATAGAAAAGAAGATGGATATTATCCGAGACATGTCGAGCAATAATAAACTTCCATTAACTACAATACTATATTTTTCGATTGGCCGTCCTCCTTTTCTAATTTTTTTATTAGCAAGGTTTCTTATACACTACTCGAGTGGGTATACCAAATCGGCATTACCTCGGAAAATGCAATTCAAAGGGTCATAAAATCTCTACCAATTCTTCGATAGATCGAAATCGCTATCAAATCACGCAGCAGTATAAGCTATTTATAATATCATATAAGGTGGGAGTGAGAATCGACGAGACGCCGTTCGAATCGACGAAAGATGAAACGTTTACAATATTTGCTTCGTTATAATACAAATATCGCCATTTTGATTAGAACAAATCAACACACGATGCAATCGGACCATCTTCTAGGCGGTAATAAATCGATAGATACAATAAAATATGGGCAGGATACACGGGTGTAACAACCCTAGCGGGTATAAGATATATTTTATATATATACATGTATGCAAATAGATATTATGTCTCTCATTTCATCAATGGATATTCAGTTTCGTCATTTTGTTTGCACTGGGAAAAACTATTCCCAAGCACTATTCACATTTCGCGACAACTACGTGTTTATTATACGTACGTATCGATACATACGATATTCGTAGATCGTATTGTAAAGTCAAGGATTTTGTCACGCCTGTTCATCGACTTGTTTTAACGCAAGCGGAGACGCAACCCTAGGCTGTTGCTGTTGCTGTTGCTGTTGCTGTTGCTGTTGTGCGTCGCGAGACCCTTACGTGCAATCGAATCGAGGTCGTACGCGTGTTTGCGTCGACGAGTGCATGCGAATTTGTACGTACGCACGCACTCATACTGTAGTCACAAGCATGGAGGCGTGGTCGGCGAATTATGTGCTACGTGTAGGGACACGTACATAGGGAGTTGTGGCGTTACTGCGTCACCGACCTTTACTCGTGCACCCTCTGTTTCTTTCGTCCACCCCAGTGGATCGTGCAGTTTACGGTTTCCATACGGCCGTGGATAGATTCACCCGTAGCTCCGTACCCTAGCTCACGTACATACGTGAAAACAGCTTTTGCTGAAATTGTCGAGAGCATTGGCGATGCTTGCTCGGGCTGATGACGAGGCTTTGAACAATACCGCTACATTCGAGGTTACATTCTATTTTTTACCTCCTCTCTTCCCTTTCCTTTTACTCGTAATAATAATATGCCCAAAAGGAGTAAAATTTCACCATGCGTTTGATAATTTTCGAAATTTTTTATCACACGCGTATCGCGCATGCAATGAAACGGCAAATACGCTGGTGAAAATGGAGGAATTTCCAAGTTTGACGAAGTTTAATATTGCCTTGTAATATTTAAAAGTCTCTGCGATTAGTATTAATAGTGTTTAGCAAAATGAAACGATATACAACATGACAGTAGCGATTCGTCACATTTTGGTATTGTCAGTGTTGTAACTGCTGATTTTATTAAGAAGCCATTAGGCCGTTGCAATTATAAATGGAACATCGAGATAACAAACGTAGTCCACGTTAAAATGTCGAAAGTTTAGTTTTGAAAACGGTTATGGCGTGTTTTATTGTAGTTGCTTTTTTTATAATAATATCGACTAGGTATGACGGGCAATGGTCATGTTTTTGAAAAAGTAGACACGCACACGTTCGCTAGTGTGCACGAAGTGTACGAGTCAGTGGGACGTATGAGATTGCTAGCAGCGTTAGAACATTTTTGTTTCGATGCTTTTAACGTTTGTGTCATTTTACTTTGAGAACAAGTTGCGCGCATCGCATTCACGCTTCGAAGTGAAACGCATTGCGCTCAATGTACGCAAGCATTGTTTACTAAAATTGACATTTAGCACGATACCGTTATAATAGTATCGTTAGTATCGGTCTTTTTCCGTTTAAACGTAAATTTAAACGATACGAAACTAGAATCGTGTTGATTTCGAAGCATTTGATATTTGCATATTCCCCGATAGAATATATTTGCTATGGTAATTCATAAATTTTCAACCATTACGCTATCCACTATACTATAATACAATATAATTCTATTTGGTGACTTCACTCATCATGGTACACATCTGCCGATCGATATAACGAATATAATTAATTCGGGTGACTGTGCGTAGCGATCTTAATCGATCGCCATATGTTCTTACTGTCAGCCGACGTTAAATTCATGCGTTTCCGTCGCTAGATAATCAGTCAGTTATCGATTCGTTTCAACGAATACGTTGATAATGCCCTCTTTCTACTTAAATCGTCCATTTAATATCTTACGTACAGTCAATTATTTATCTTAATTGTATAAAATAAATAAATAAAACAGATTTAATTTCTAATACCTTCGGTATAAAAATAAGTAATTTAATCGATAGCGTTACTTGTACATACGTATACATATACATATTTGCCGTAATATTTAATTACTACAAGTAAATGGTCTTGTGTCACTTTCGTGGCTTTATAATATGTCTTTTAATAGCGATTAAACGCAGAATCAAATCACAGTATTATCGATGATCTGTGTTGAAACTAGCTACAATGTAATATATTTCGAATATAAAATGTAAAATATAAAGCAGCAGAATGGAAAGAATGTGACCGGAATTTTCATACGTACAGTTTATATACACGCATATGGGAAATACATATTTACTTATCAACAAAAGCATCAAGAAATGAATTCATACTGTGAACACGTTGCCACTACATGTACGCATATTACTGTACATAGTTATTTTAATAAACAAAGTAATTTGCTGTACATTTGCTTATCGCTGAAAATGTTACTGTTGTAACTTTACTTCCCTTTCTCTTTCTTTTTATCCTATTATGTGTATATACATATATATTTATTTATTATGTACGAATCGCCGTAAAGCAGCGAGAATAATAAAGAAAGAGAGAGAGAGAGAGAGAAGAGAATATCGAATTGTAGGAAGAAATTTTGCACTAGTCGTTTTTCGATCTTGCGTCAGTGGTCGAAATAGTGGTTCTGTACGAACAATTGTTTTTGCGAAGGAATCGACTGGTCCGTCTTGGAGAAAGAAACGATACTCTGATAGGTTTAACGAGACGGGAAAGATTCTGACTGATTACCACCAGAGCTTCTTCTCTAAGTCACTTATCATTGTAGAAAAACTAAAGTAGTGCAAAAACTAAAAGCTCTAGCTCGCAACAGTCATCCTGCATTCAATCCATTTTCAACACGCGCATTATAGTAACGTACATCGTACAGCGATGTGTAGCGGCTTTTCAAAACTAGCATCGTACGTAAGCGTGCATTTGCAAATTCCAATTGAATTAGAAATCAAACGTTTCGCGAGCGTTTTCTTCAATTGGGCTGTTTAGTTGGGCTGAATGTTCATTTCCTTCTAACGTACGCAGAATTCTAAATGCCTTCTAAAGCCGAAATCAATTTTTAAGCATTAATCAAACATGACCTTTTCATTTAACGAATATAGATATCATTAGATCGTAACATTTTAACCTATATCGTGTTTAATCAAATTTCATCAAATTTAATCGATTCTTAAGCAATAATAAAAATTAAAGCATAATTTTTGCTCAATCACGTTTGTACAATACGCCTTTCACGGCGTAAAGACGAACGGTAAACGTTTCATTAGCAAAATCGGAGAAGTACTTTCTAAATCGACGATCTTTGATATTTCAAGTTTATATTACAGAAATATTTCACTAATATATAATCACTTGCCAAAGAGTTATCTTAGGAATTAGCAGGCCTGGTTGCCAGAAGGTAACTACGTGAAGCAGCCGTCCGATTGCCTCTAATCCCAACTACCCTCTATTGCATTAATCCAGGTATCTGGAAGCTGTTACCAACAAGAATACCGAGTTCTGACTCTACTTGTTCCGTAGATCGGTGTATCCAATACTGTGCAGTATTGTATTACGGTGCGGCAGTCATCTTTCCCTTCAACGTGCCAGAAAATGTGATTGTCTGTCCACGTGGATTCGTCGTTTGTATCGATCTTACAAAATATTCTAAAACTTGATCCAATAATCTAATTGATAACTTAATCGTAATCACCATGCTAGATATTTAATGCCCGACAGCAACTACATATTCGTTATCCTTATGCATATTTGGACAGCGATCGTTACCTTCGAATGTCGCGTGACACTACGCCATCTCTGCCGTTGTTTCAAACAATGATCTTATTACTACAGTAACTTGTAATTTATTAGTCTTTGCGTATTTCTTGTAAATTTATTATTCTTTGCCAAATTTCTTTTTCAATAGTATATTACTATGCAATAGAGATTAATATAAGATCGTATTTCACAGATATCTCTTTCTTAATGGCTTTTGAAAGTATGTATATAAACTAATGTATATAACGTATGTATAATATAATTTTATTACACCGTTGATAATTTTCCGCTCTTTTCTAACGAAATCGTACATCTTATCGTGCCATATTGAAATTACAGTATGATTTCAAGATTTATAAAAGGGTTCGTGTATATTATTTGTTACATAAGCTATCAATAACGTTCGAGTCACGACTATGCTTTTGTCTTCGTATACAGTGTACAATAGTACTTTGTTGCTCCTCAGATTTATGTTATCGAATCAGCAATGGTAGCGTGCAACGTTTATTACCATAAAGATATTAGATTCCTAGGTTATCGCTTAAAGCTACTATATAAACTATTATTATTATTATTATTATTATTTTCTTTTTTTTTTCTTTTTTTTTCTTTTTTTTTTCTTTTTTTTCTTTTTTTTTTTTTTTTATCGGCATCACCGACCACGATAAACGTATAAAATTCGAAACAGGTTAATTTAATGGATACGAAAAGGCTTACCGTTGAAATCAAACGGTAATCTTTTTACACGCATGCACAGAGTTAGATTACGGTAATCATTTGGTAGTCTCCTCTCGTCACTGATTTCGATGATCTTTCATTGATCGACGATTCCTATGATTCCGATGATTTCGTTGGCGGGAGCATAATTCTGAACGACAACAACTTTTTTTCCCATACACGTGACCATTGCTCGGCCCTAGTTACCGGGATAGTTCGCGAAATACTGTCTTTACGGCACATTGAATCCTACCCATATGCGTGTATCTGTGACACAGTCGCAGGTATAAGCGACACGTTTTGCCGCTTCGTTCGCCGCTTGGCGATCTTTTCATCTTTGTATCATTGTATTTTACGCGTCCAAACGAACAGCTCGTGGGAAAATCTCGTTCATAAATCGCGTATACGGGACTGTAAGAAATTTCTTTGATAATGTTACTTCGCTATAGATCTTTCTTGCTATTTCTAAATTCTAAACCAACAAGCCCAATACATTGGATGATATTTACTTTTAATTCAGTTGTAACGGACATTTCTTAGAGCCTCGCGTATGCAGTTGCGCGTTACAGTTTCGAACTTTCTTCCAAAGGATCCGCGATATAACCAAGCTCACCCGACTCACCTTTACATTTATGTATACTATAAAGAAAAGACAAGAGTTAGGTTTAGGTTAGGTCCTTTTATCCGGCCAATACTAATTCGCTGTAGTGGCTCTTTGCATAGACAGAGTTTCGCGAATACCTTGGTATCTAAGACACGTATACGTATATTGGTTACACGTATAGAAAAAAGTTGTTCAGAATCATATTCCCGACCACATCCTAAAAAATTATCGAAACCTAGGATGGTGGTAGCTTTCTAAATAATTGTCTCCATGTTCTTTATTCGCGATGAGAATAGCGCATGATTAGAGGATTTCAGTGACCTATAGCTCTACAACACGATATCACGCGAGGCTTAACGACGGAATAAAAGGACGATTCTTGCGTCATACAAGGTGATCGAAGTAATGTAAGCAAGTTAAATTCTATTAAATTATAACGATTTCTTTCGCTTCTATTTTAATCTAATTTGTACTTGGCAATGGTGTCTCTTCGACAAAGTTTTTCTCTCGTTCCGTGCTCTCTTCGAAAAAGTCTCTGCCATCGTACACCTCTTGGTGTTTCTTCACCTGCTATCGTGTTACAGGCACGGAAACAGCAATACGATAGACAAAACATCCATCGAAACGATAACCAGATAGTAACGGCCGTATAGCTGATAGGCACCCGACGATGATCCCCCCAGAGGGATCAAAACCTTAGTACAAAAAACCTTCCCAAATCGGCACTCAATACCTTTTTGATACAACACTCCGAACCGTTACTCTGTCGGATTCGTACAATAAATTTTACTATCATATCTAAAGTCCGAATCTTTTACCTTACTTGCGAAACGTTCGAACTACGACACGAGGAGATCACCGGTGATTTGTTAATTTCGTGATTTCCTGTGTCCTCTGCGTGACAACCACGCTGCTCGTCACGGGCCTTATTGCCGAGGAACAGACGCGACGAGACTTGGCTAGACGACGAGTCTGACTGGACGGTTTCGAGGATCGTCGTGTCTTGGACTGTTCCTTCAATTCCAAACCAACGATGTCCGAACAGCTCTATCTTCGACGATGAATGATCATCGTAAAGCTAAACGGTGCATACACGTAAAATCATAACCGCAACGATACGGTTATTTAAAACTTGTCGATACGGTCGACCTTTCCTGGTACACAATGCCCATCAAACTTTGTCTCTACGTCGCGAATAAAAACTTGTAATAGAAAGTAATTTAAGCAATTGATATTACTAATTCGTGAGATCTCTGGCATAGAAAGATATTCTAGACTAGGTTAAAGTTACAAGTAATCAAGTATCGACATCGATCGACGCAGCACCACCAAGGATTTTATTTTACGCAATATCCTGCCTCTCGATAGACCGAATCAAAGTTAAGATACTGTACACTTGGTGCGTCTCTGACTGAGCTTCGCAGCCCTTATTTTCTCAGGTTTCTGTCAATTCCCTCGTCAAGATGTTCAAACACGTAAACTTCGATGCTCGATTTCGCTATCTCGCTATATTTCTTTCACCGACCTAAAACCTTACCTATAACCTTACGGGTTATACCTTGTAGCATGGTATAGCTTCGGCTGTCACCGCTTTTTTCGTTACTTCTTCGGTCATTCGTCTCGTAAAATTCGCCTCGTCCTTAAAAACTAACATTCGCCTTTTCTATTCATCGGATACATTACTATCTGCACGAGCAACTATTACTTTATCTACTATATCTAAACACAAAGTTACAAACCTTCGCACACGTTATCGATGCGTTAATGGTATTTGATATCGATATTGATATGAAACCAAATCAGTCTCGTCGAAATTCATTCGGAGTAGGAAACGATAAATGTGCCCGATGTCTTTTATACGATAGGATTCGTCCAAGCGGACAAAACTATGACGATTTTTCCGCGAAATACGACTATAGTCGACGTGTCAGTTATTAAAATTCTAATAAAAATCTATCAAAATAATCTAATAATACGAATAAGAACGTATTTCGTGTCTCGTGTTCCCCCGACAAATCGATTTGCTCTAACGTATGCTAGTTACGTTCCTTCTACGATACTTAGAATTAGGACAGACTACTACTCGAAACACGCACGTGGTCCTGTTACGGTTACTGGAGTTAATTCTGTCGATTCGATATGCGTATGTCTGTCTGTATGTACGTATACAGTCTGTATGTATGTATATAGTATGTATGATGTAGCTTCGATCTATGAATTTCCATTGCCATACGTTACTTAGTGTTATCTCGATTACCAGGGATTCAAATCGATTACTAACAATTTGTAGCCACCGCCGGTAGATACACATATACGCACTTAATCTGGCAAACCGGAATTCATATACATGTATATCTACGTTTAATTCGTATCTAGATTTACGCTTACAGACTTAAAATAAATCACTGTCACTTTGAAGAATCGGGCGTCTTGCTTTTCGAAAAAAAGCAAAACTGGTCTATCTCTCAAAGATTAGCGTTAACTGGAATTCGATAACCGACAGTTTAACGTTTGTTCTTTTTTTTTCTTTTTTTTTTTTTCTTTTTTCCTTTATCGATTATGCGTTTCGATAGATAAAATCGATAGAATAAAATAAAATGTTTCAATTTTACAAAAAAAAAGAGCAACTAAGGAGGATCTCTCGAAAATATAAGAGAAAAATAGGCGTCTTTGTATTCGTGAAAAAAACTCGATCCAAACCGACACGACACCTCAAATTGATCAAAAGTATTTCGAATCATATAAAATACAAAGTACCGTTGAAGGTTAAACAAAGTGATCGGTATGAAATAATACTGATAAACGTATGTTTGGTGGCGAGTACGTCAAAAATGTATGCAAGTACTATGTATGTACATACTAATGAAATTATTCGGATATAACGATGGTTCTATCGATGTATATACTCGTCTTCGGTGATCTTCGAAGACCGAAAACATCACACTGCAGGAAAGCTGAAGCGACGAGGGAACGATGGAAATGGTCGGGCGTGCGAATGCGTGTAAGGATGGACGATACGCACGTACAGAACACGAAGATGCGTGAAATTTTGAGTCGATGAGAGAACGAAGATGGAACGCGGGGCAAAAGAGGAAGCGAAGATGGCACTACGCGAGAGCTATGTCGTGTGCCCCTTTTCTTTAGTCCTTATAATATCCTTACAATAATTTTATTTCGTTAAATGTTACTTCGCTTTTACGTAAAACGACGACACTTCTGATCCATCGTAGGAGCTTTTACATGCGTTGTGAAAGAATAGCAAAAATGAAGATTGATATTCCTTGTCAGAATATGTTAGAAACGGGCAAAGTAAAATATTTTAAAAGTTTTAAAAAATGTAAAGGTTGGAAAGGTCAGGCGCAGAAGGGAGAATCTATCGAAGCGCGGAAAGCATCGATTACGAGAACGGAGAACAATGTACTAGATTAAAGCGCGATAATGCGGAATAGATTGAAAAAGAGAAGCTTAAAGGTATGGAGTGCAAATCAAGTGGAAATGAGACGAGAACGAATTCATATATGATAATTCTAGAAAATGAGAAACGGTATAAAAGTTAAACTGAAGTGGATGAAAAATATGAGCAGGTCAGCTTTCTGCTGATAACAGCAAGAACTTAAACCGGAGATTAACCGATAACGATTGTGACCTCTTAGAAGTTTTGAAAAGAATTTATATCATGTTGAATATTTCTTACGTGCAAGTAAGAGTACGTATGATACAGAAAAAATTGTGAACGTTTCTTAGTAAACAGGTGATTTTTCGAATAAACGAAAAACTATATCGATCGGTATCGATATATAAATCTTTTTTTCTAATTCCAATTTCTCTAATTTTTCTCGCATATATTTACACGTATCCGTATACATATACGATATACACATGTACGTACTACAAGATGATTCGAAAAGTCTGACGAGATTCTATAAACAGAATCCGCTTAAATTTGTTATCTTTGGTATCGTTATCTTCGCTATCATTTTTATTATTTGCTATCATATTTATTATCGATAATTCTTGAACGATGATTACTTAAAAGCGATTTCTATCGATTTCCACAAGATACAACGCATTGCCGCGAGTGTGGACGTTTTGCGACAGAACCCACTCTTCCTACTCTTCCAGGAGAAATTCAAATGTACCGGTAAATTGTTTTTACAATATATCCGAGTGTATAAACGGCAGTATGCATTTACTGTTCCACGCTTTTCAAATGCTTTCTTTATTCGTACGATGTAAATAAGGATTTGATGACCGGTGTAAAATACGTTATTGTAAAATACGATTTGAACACAATGTCGCAACACAAGTTTTAACAAGTAGTAACACGTGACGAGTTAGATTAAAAGACAATGCGCTAGGTACTCGATTCTGACTAAATTCTCGATTCTCGAATCTTTTGTTTTTACAATACAATTTTTTGGTATTATGTCGAATTACTTGAACGAATTGACCGGAATCTACCCGTATATCCAGTCAATCATCATTATTTCAAAAAAGACTGTGTCGTAGTAAGATTAAGATAATCCTAAAGTAATGTATTAAAAATAATACGACTCCGTATATGTGATCTTTAGCTGACATTAATACATCCAATCTTTAATCTCGTAATGCTTCCTTTGCTCTTTACATACGTATGCATGTACATACCTGTAAAAACATTCTTTCTACACGGTGTATTTTTTGAAATATTTGCAACGATGTGTCGAAATAGGTCAACCTGTATAGTAGAAACAGTTTTTAATGTTTAATCGATGTAAATAAAGGTTATATAATATAGAAACACAACGAGGTCAAAACGGTATTCTTTCCGCTTTGCTAGTTCTACCTATCGATTATTATTGTAAAGTATTTGAAAAATGTCAAAGATATATTCCTTGTATCGTAGCGATTCGTGTATTTGGTAATTACACGATGTTCTAAAGAGTTAAGATTTTTTATTGGAGCGGCGTTTAATAAAAAATAATTGATCGCTTCGAGTGCATACCATTTAATTCGAATTATTTCGGATAATCGAAACGCTGTTGTCGAAACTCGACTGCAAGACTCGATTACACGTTTAATTTTCTATTAATGTTTCTTAAACGTTGCGCGGTAGGCATCAACGATGCTCTTGAAATTCAAGTTTATATCCGTAAACGTTACTCATCCGCCTCTGCTTTCCTTGTAACTAGCTTCCCTTGTTTCGCTGCGAATTAATGCAAATATTATTCGACGAACTAATCAACGTTTCCTTTGTCTTTACGTATTTTTCTGAAGTCACTTTCGAGATCTAGACATATTGTTGCAATAATTTCGCGTTACAAACTGCCGCAGTGCAGGACGTTAACCGACGAATTTCCGCGTTGTCGGCACTCATTGCGCCCGGAAAAATTACACAGGAAAGTGGCAACCGTTTTATTACACAAGCGTAGCAATTCCAGCCGCTAAACTATTTTTCTACGCAACTACATCACTGTAGTCTGTCCTTTACTCGCTTTACGAGTGACTTGGCTGTTACAGATCGTTTGCACATGCACATGTTTGCCCCATGAAAACGTTACGTGACGCATCGAAGAAACCAATTTACAGACAACCATATCTCTATCTTCGAACCATAAGAACCATTTCTATTGCAGTCGCGAGTAAAGTACGTATATCGATATTAAAACGATCTCTTTTCTTGTACACACAGCCTATGTATTTTATTCGCTAAATACGTATAAATAAATAAATAAATAAATAAATATATATATATATATATATAAAATAAATAAAAGGAGAAGATAAGTTTTCACGTATCTTTGCCAAATTGTCACAACACGATACGCGAACGGAAGATAGAAAACTTTGGAGTAAGACAAAAATTGTTATGAAAAAGCACAAGAGGATAATCCGTATGAGAATACAAGAACGAATTGGATAGAACATAGAAGAGATTGGCAATCACACCACGAAGAACCCGAAGAAAGATACGCTTTAACGGTATGATAGGATAGTATATAATACAGTATATGATACAATAGTATATTCCAATCGAGAGTCGGAACAATCCTTTTAATCGACGATAGAAATCTTATAATTTTCAAACAATTTGATCCATTTCTAACTTTTTATGCCAACAAACTAAAAAAAAAAAAAAAAAAAAAAAAGAGAAAAAAGAAAGAAAAAAAAACATTTTAATTTTTGTTATTAGCAGAATCGATCGTAATATCGATCGAGCAAATATCCTAATATTTTGATCGCATTGAGTGTTAAGATCGTGTTACGATATGATCGTTTATCGATACGATGCAATTCTAACAATAATCGAATAGCGTTGCTTTCGATGTTCAATATCAAATATTTCGATGAAATATTTAATCGATTTAAAAAACTTTTAGTTGCTCGCTATTATTTTTCTAGCTTACAATTAGAAACGGAAGGTAGTAACGCCAGTTTAGAATTTGCAATATGCAAAGCAACTTGCGTTCCCGGTAATATAAATAAGTCTAATGGAAAAGGTTAAAGTATGGAAAAGAAGGTAAACCGATCGAGTAAAAGGAAGAAAAAATATATTCTGCCTCTCTCGATTTTATGTAAAGCACAGTTCAATTACTCGATAGACCCTCGTTTCGTTAATCTTTTCCTTCTTTCGTTCCTCAGTTTCCAGTTGGTTCGTCCGCTTGATGGCAGTTCTCTTTCGTCTTTCTCGCAACGGCGAAGACAAACTCGTTCTATTCGTTGGCCTCGTGAGAAACCCTCCTTGCAGTAAAGCTCGACAACTTTTCGCTTCAGCATTGCAAATTGTTTGGCACGAGTTCTGTCGGAGGCTACTTACTGAGTTCTCTCTCTCTCTTTCTCTCTCTCTCTCTCTCTCTCTCTCTCTCTATACCCTTACCCTATCCTAGACGCGGTTACTTCAGCATTGGACTATCGTGTTTCAATTTATTCCTTTCTTCTCGACACAATCGCACCCGCTTTCATCGACAAAAGTTTCACTCGTTCGTTTTTCCAAGATGTCGTGACGGTAACTCTTTTGTGGTTGTATTTGTTAAAGAAATTAAAGGTTTCGATTCCGAGCGATACAATCGGTAACGATCGACCTCGCGCCAACGTATATACCGCAGCTAACCCCGTCTTATTTTATCAACACTTATTTCATAGTAATTGATCCAATCTACTAATTTCCAGTATCTCGACGTTATCGAACATTCAAATCTACGATAATATCGTCTCATTTACGAATCAGATAGAGCGTCCGTGTCGATTCGTTGTCAGTGTTCGTTAAATATCTTGCACATGTTCTTTTCCACTCGTCGGATATCTTTGAATTTGTCATCTGAACGTTGTTCGCACAAGGTATAGATGGAAATTATTCGATTTACGTACAAACAGTCAATTAAACACGCAATTACACAGCATGATTATCCCGTGTCTCGTTAACAATCGTTGTCTTATTAAATCGTAGATATAACGCAGAGACCCGTTTCTTCTTTTCGACGATCCATAGAGATTACTTTACGCAAAAATTATTCACTACCAGTAAATATACTACAATACATTTGAATGAAAATGTAATAAAACTATTTACAGATATCGTATTAAACAATTAAGGGGCGAGGGGGCAAGTAGTTGCGCGGATGCTTCTGGAGAGAGGAATGATCGACGCGCGAACAAGAACCGATAGTTATTGGGTCTTGTAGTACGCGTGGCGCGTGGAGTTTCACTATTAATCAGCCATTTCTCTAGCAACTTTCCGACGACAACTACATGCTTTTCCGAAGTGCAAACAATTTTAATCGATGAACTTTGCTTTCACGTTCGATCCAATTAATTTGCACAAAGGAATTTTATTGTAATCAGAACGCGATGAAAACGAATCTCGTTCAGCCAACTGCGAAATCATTTTGAATTAGAAAATACGATCGAACAATTTTATCCTTAATAGTCTTGTGGAATTGAATTTCGATTATTTGACGATTATTTCATTAGCATAGAATATACTGGAATGTCTTGTGTATTAAAAAGAAATTAATATCATTTAGTACCGCAATAGAAGTCGTGGAAATAAAACGCTTAAAATAAAATCTTAAAATCTAAAAATCTTAAAAAATAAAATCTATTTAATACACATATAAATAGTAGTGTATAGAGAAATTATTTTTTATTAAAAGTTTAACATCCTAATAAGACGGAACATAATAACGTATCGTATTTGAACTTTTGAATCGCAGTTACGTGTTTTGTGTTTAAGCAGTACCTCCGATGCTAGTTCTACCGATAAAACATAATATACTTGTTCTACATGATATTGCGAGGTAAAGAATGGAGCGATTCGGTCAGACCACCCATGGAACCATCTCTGAATATCAGTGCAATTAACCTGCCCGTGGCATTCACGTGGCACACCCATAAGCTGCTATGCATTTACATGCCTGTACATTTATCGTTATTACAGTGCTTCGTACTATACATTATTACACTTTTCGTTAAATTATAATTGGAATGTGTTCAACGCGATTTATTACATATATATATATATTTTTTTTTTTTTTTTTTTTCTTACACTTACAACGTTCTCGTAATATACAGCTCTCATAATATTTCAAACGTTTAGGAGTTGTTATCAGAGCTTGTGCCAATAGACAACGTATTTATATTTACGATGTAACGAACGCTGAAAAATTTTACCTACGTAGATATTCGGTATTAATCAATCGTAGAATTTATGGACGAAACGAAAATTGTCACTTTTCAGTGATAGCTTTCAAACATGTACATGCACGTGCATCTACTTGATGCGCGTATCGGGTTGTTGTAACATGTAAAACGTTCGATCTCGAACAAATCTTATTTCACTGAATGCCAAAGAAGAGGCGTAAAGAAAGAAAATTACGAAGTAATGAAAATTGCACAGCAAACAGAAAGTTCTTGGATCTAGGAACGATATATAAAATGATAATTTTGATAAAGGGAAGTTTCAGAAAATTGAAATTGAAACGTGAATATACTATGCACGAAAAAACTGACTAACGATGCTAATGAAAAAACAATGAAATCCGTGACGTGAGAAAGCCAAGAGCGATCACGTACTTACATACGGATACAGATATATCCGTTGAATCGATACTGTTCCCGACTTGCTATTTAGCATTCTTTCTCTTCCAATCGAAAGCAATTCTTATTAGCAAAAGCTAATGTATAACATTAGCTTCGAAGTGAATAGAAAGCTGGAATTTTAGGGGATTTTTAATATTTATCGATCGTTTCCTAGTCGATCGGAGCCGATAAAATTAATTTTAGAGACGCAATCCTCTTCTACAAATTTAGGCAAGCTGGTATTTTTGCAAGTAGAAGAACAAGCAGCTTCTTTCGAGTTGAATTCTCCCTATTGCTTGGTTCGTTTCCCTATTCGGCCGGTTTGTTTTCTCAAAGTCCGCAGCGTTCACCAATCCGCGGAGAAAAGTTGAACAAAAATCGAAGGCTTTTCTTGCTAATTAAAGAACGATGTAAACGGTCAAGTGGCTTTTATGGAAGGAAAACGAGAGCGTAGCGGCGGAGGCCTGAAGTTTCGCGGCAGTTCGCGTCAGGCAGAATCTATCATGTACAGGTACAGCGACCTCAAGTATGCAACTAATTAAATTCCGTATGTACGTATGTCGTGTGTCGTACTTAGGTAAAACGTGTACCGGCGCAGTAGCTGCATGCACTGCACACTCAACGAGAACTTGTTCGGAACAGCGGTCGCGAGTCATTCGTTTGCACGGTAACTAGCTTCGTCGTTTCTCGTACCAGTGAGCCACCCTCCCTTCCTCTCTTCCTCTCTTCCTCTCGTCCTCTCGTCCTCTCTCTCTCTCTCTCTCTCTCTCTCTCTCTCTTCCCTCTACCGTCTTTGCTGACACAATTTCCTCTATGTTTACATATGCAGAAAACGCGTTCAAGATCAACCAGAAACGTATGTTGTTTTGCTTCTTCAAGTTCTCGATCGATTCAAACGTCAATTATACCTGCAAGCGCATGCATCGGTTGCATCGGTTGCATCGGTTGCATCGGTTTCCGAGATCCGTGTAATATCATTTACTTCACGTACAATACTTATATATTAATCTTATCGTGAAAAAATCTTTTCGTTTTATTCTATTTTCCTATCGTTTATTATTTATTATTATTTATTATTATTATTATTATTATTATTATTATTATTATTATTATTATTATTATTATTATTATTATTATTATTATTATTATTATTATTATTATTATTACTATTATTATTATTATTATTATTATTATTATTATTATTATTACTATTATATCCGCGTACCTATACGATAATATACATACATGTGTATCATCGTGTATGACGAATATCCGTCGAGTTAGCTAAATCGTTTGAACAAGTAAACGGTTGAACCGTCGCACCAGTGTTTTTAGAAAAACACGCTTAATCATTAATCAGGTACAGAGAAACGTTCTGTAACAAGTACATGCCGATTGGACGGACCGTAAAACTTTCTAGCGGAACTGAATTAGTAGCCACTTTTCAAAGCAAGGGCGTGTATAATTATCCAAGAATAACGATAAATATTGAAAAGTATGATTAACAAATATATAATATAATACATAATATATAAGTATGATACATAGAGGATAGATATGAACCGCGAAAAATTTAGTTATATCGATGTATGCGGTACAGGGATGCGTTGTACCGAGACATCGGGAAATTTTGTACGATGGTTGGGCCGACTTGTCCTTATCTCCGTTACATATTTCTCGAAACTATCTCCGCGCGGTGCAACTCTAAGCGTAGACGTCACTGTCCATTGTATCTATTTATCTGCTTATTAATTTCACGCCGAGGTAGAATTCCGAGCACATTCGGTCGAGCCAGATCTTTGCACTGTGCCGTTTTACCGAAACTATCCGTATAAAATTAATCCTTTATGATAGTACATTTAGAACTTGTATCGAATTTTCGTCGTTCTCGATAGTCGTAGATCGACTATTATCGTTATCGGCCACTTTCTCCGAAGCATAATTATTCAGCGAAGAAGGATATTTACGATAGCCTGGAAGAGCAGGTCGATTGCAAATTATCTACGAAACATTCGAAGTAGCATACTTAAATCTTGATTTAGCGTTCTTTCGAGTTTCGAATTCAAGTTTCGAATTTCCAAGAGTTTCAGGATCATCCAGATTAATCTAGGATCTATTAAAACAATCCTCCAATAATACATAGTTGGATGAAATAAACCTCTCGAAGCATCGTTCAAAATTATCTGTTGATAAATTATTTGCTGTACATAAGAGCGAGTTGAAATTAAGAAGCACTCATAAGTAGCATCATATATATCCATTCGTTCGTTATCTCTCGCTATTCAAACTTATCGTATTAAGTATTAACTTAAAGAATAACCGGTCGCAAAAGTTCGCGTATCAGGGCTGCTTAACGACGAGCAGCACGAGCAGTGTGATTTATAATCCGAAGAAGAAAACGTGGACGCCTGCGAGAGGTCCGATCGGAATGCTTCCAAGTGTACCTTGGTGCGATTTTCCAGGATCCCTAAAGACCGATAGACGATAGATACTTCATCACTCGAAGCAATACGAAAACGCGTTTCATAAATATCGTTATTGGTGCGCAGTAATTCGAATGTCGTACGCAGAAGTCGTACGTTTCCTTTCTGTACAGCCATTTCCGTTGCAGCAGCAGCAGCAGCAGCAGCAGCAGCAGCAGCTCTTTCTTTCTCCATTTTTCTCGTATTCGCTCGTTTGCTTCTCCAATCTTTTCCTGTCCCATTCGCTTAACCCCCGCCATCTCTTTTGCCTTATTTCATATCCTCGGCCCTTCCGTGCTTTTTCCTCGAGCTTCCGCTCTTTTCACCGTTCCCTTTTCGTCTCTTTCTCCAACTCCGAAAATTGCACAGTCCTTTCGTTCTATGGGTACTCATTTTTCGAGAACGATCGAGCGAAACAAGCTTCGAAATATGACTACTTTTGCGCAAGTTTCCTCTTCCGATGGAATTCTCAACCTACTAGCTAAGATAAAATGCCACATTAAATCGGACATCTTAAATATTAAATATAAAAAGCGTTTCTTTTTAGAAATTCACTAATTAAACGTACGCAAGAGGAATGTATCCGGAAAAATTGTGTCATGATCGTTGAAAGAGAAAATCATAAACAACTTTATTCGTTTGTACGTGACGCACATTTTGCCCGCGAATATTACCTATTTCCTTAATTTTGTATATTACTAAAACAATAAACCTTCCGAGCTAACATAAACTTAATATTCCTTTCAACCATCGATGTAATGATCATTTGTGACCATCTCTATCGTCAGATTCGACCTTCGGTTTCCGATGCGTAACACGAATAAGAAAATAATAGTATTACACGTAGATAGTAGAATAACGTAGTAGTAGGAAAAGTTTTGCGGCTTTAATCGCTCGAAAGATGTCAGGTAGGAAAGCATTAAACGTAGAACAAGCATTATAATCTGTACGTAAACGATCGTATTACCTCGGTTAAAGTTTCATCGATGATAAACGGTAAACGTATATTTCGTGAATGTCGTATCTTCGTATATGTGATTATTATTTGTTTCTCGTTTTTTCGATCATTTGCATTTTCTGATCTTTTGCATATCTGAAAATTTGTTGAACCGAATGGAACGGCGGTACTCAAAGTTTTCCGGTAGTTGAGGAACCGCAGGGTGTAAACGGTCGCCTTCACGTACGGAACGCATATCGGCGTCAGCTGTAAATTCAATGGAAGAGGGTGGTAGCAAGAAATGGACAGACAGATAGAGAGATAGATAGAGAGAGACAGAGAAAGAGAGGTACCCAGGGTGCTGAGAGAGGGCGAAAGAAAAGGAAATCTGTTCGTAATGGCAAAGTGGTTATCGACGGTGGGAGTTTGGTCACAGTACGAACGTATATATAAAATCTGAAAAGGAGGTCGAACGTTCCTTTTGGCTGTGATCATCGCGGCAGCTCGCATCACGTTTTTCTATCGAGATCGATTCGGTGTTTAAAAGTCGTCTGGGTTTATCGGTCTCGCTGTAGCTCTTCCTTTGTAATCTACGATGAGGAAACGTAACAAAATCGTCGGGCACGAACAAAATGGAAAACATAATTTTCTCGTTTCTATTTCATGGAAATTGATTATATTATATTATATTTTATATTATATTTATATCGATGATATATTATATAAATGTCAACGTACCCTCCACTCCATTTTCCATCGATATGAATCCATGACACCATCGGTTACTGGCGGCCCACCGATTTTCCGTTTGCTTCCCTGCATCAAGGATAACTTCCTGCTTGTGTATATGATCTTCCTTCGATAGGCGGGGAATTGTGAAACCGCAATGCACAGAGGAAGATGCATGCATACCAAGAATGCAGCTCAGTGTACAGAGATTCTTGCGGAAAGCCACGAAAACGGGTGAAAGCTTTCGGAGTGGAACGCGATGTTTGTCGTCAAAGACCAAGTCTTCTCTTTCTCCAGCGTTTCCCTCCTCCTTTCTAATGTACGAGACGATTCATAGAGATAGGGAGCGCAACAAAAGCATCGGGATTCTTCAGCTTTTCGAAAGAGCAGAAATATTTTAACATGGAGAATCGTAAATGTTGCGAATCCTTTCTTCGCAACTTATCTGCTTCGAGTTTCTAGTTGTGTTGCACGAGAAAACTTTGTTCGCTGTTATTAATCAGCTTCGTATAAATTTATCTTCCAATATCCCTTCTTATCGTTCTCGCTGAATACGAAACTATTTGCTACACAGCTATTTCCTTCGACATACCCTCTTACTGTATTTACGAAAACGGTATCGCATTAACTAAGAATTAAGAAAGAATCAGGTATGTTAAATACACGTGAAACATCCTTAATATATATATATCCTTATATATATATAAATGGTTAATTTTGTTAGCAACTATACTCGTTAGTTGCAATTAGTAACATCAAACGGGACAGTTTATTCTATCGATTAATGTCTATCAACCTTATACGTCTCAAAGCAAGGTATTTCATTCATAAAAATGTAAGACGAAGAACTGTAAGAAATTACGTATCATATGCAGGTTGTTCACGCTATTAGTGCCCGGCTGTTTTCTCGTCAACGACAGGTATGAGGAAAAAGATGAAAAAGGAACGAGACGAATGGTTCAAAGTCTCAAAGAGAACTACGTGTTCACGATAATATTTTTTCTTTTTAATTGAAAAAATGCATGTGCCTCCTGCAGTTGCACTATGTTTTTTTTTTTTTTTTTTTTTTTTTTTTTTTTTTTTTTTTTTTTTTTTTTTTTTTTAAAGGAAACCTTCCTTCCCTTTGCATACTAACCATAATATAAATAAATAAATAAATAAATAAATAAATAAATTGATGGATAAATAGATAAATATATACGTTACGTTTTCAGCAACAGTTCGGAATGTTGAGCCACGGTAACGATGTTGCAACCAAGTAGAAACCAGAGAGTAGAGAGTAGAGAGTGGAGAGAAGGTGATGTGCATGTATCGATAAAACACGATACATATTTTCTTGTTCGTTATAAAAAACATGATTTACGCATAAAGATGAATTATACGCCAATTGTTTTCACAAAGCTATCCAGGTTATTTGCAATAGTTTCGAAAGTACAGATACATTTTAAAGTTGGATCATTGTTTTACCGTATCGTTTTCATGTAATTATTTAAATTGCATTTGTGTGATATCAAAACTCGTTATCGATAATTTGTTCTATACCATAGACGTAGCGTAGCAAAAGTAACAAAATATCGAAAGCTAATCGATAGTTTCATTTAATTGACAGCAATATTAGATTTTGATTAACGAAGGAAAGGAACGCTTCTTGTTCATTGACAAAGTTTGGACGCTTTAACCAAAGCGAGTGAGCGAGTGAGCGAGTGAGCGAGTGAGCGAGTGAGCGAGTGAGCGAGTCACAGAGTAAGAGACTTGGTGTGTCAATAGGCACGTGCATTATTCACATAGTGAAACGAGGATGCTTCGACCTGGGAAGCGAGTTCGATGCTTAGCGTCTCTTATTCCGCACGCGGAGGATCGCAACTATGTAGTAGTTCGCCCTCGAACACTCGAGTCGTCGTTTGAAAGTCTGCGTTCGCTTTGTCGTCTCTATTTAACAATTACGAAAACTCTAGCAAATATTTAACAACTATGATTGCTCTTTGATTCTAAATTCAGAATCTAGAAATGTTAATAGTCGATCTTAAGGTTTAAATTAATTACTCCATCATAGGTATTCCAACTAATTATCGGTCTTAATTACAATTAACGTAGTAGTATGTGATGATACCTATCGGCTCTATTTATGAAATTCCCTATTGGAAACGTTTTCCTATTATTAATTATATTATCCTGTTACACTTACAGTTTATTGTTCCTTCGGTTGTCAACCGTATATAATAATACACCACGCTTCGCTACCTCTATATCGCAACATATCCAGCTATTGTATTTTCTATAGCAACGATTATTTATCGATTAACTATGTCGATATCTTTTCCACCTATTATTAATTGTCTTTTAAATGCAATAACGTTAATACATAGAGGCATAATACAGAGAGGCGTAATAGAAATGTCGAAATTTTGGTTAGTATTTGGCAAGTACAAAACCTAAGGCGCAACACGTAATAACAAATAGATTTAGATTACATCTTGACAAATTCTTAGTCGGCGGATTGTGTTCTCTGGTAAATTTTACACAAGTGGGGATGATATACGATATAGCAGTATATGAAAGCAATAAAAGGGAAGCAGGTACGGCAGACACACCCTTGATCCTCTACTTCTGCAACTCTGCTTGACAGTCACAACCACAAACTCTAACAGATACCTAATTTCCAGTGGAGGAACCTTCTAATCTTGGTTAATTAGATGTTTTGCTCACAATTAGTAAACTTTCCTTGAATGCAATGCATACCTAGGTAGTACGAATGTTCGTCCCCTGCTACGTTTTTTAGTTTGCACGACAGCTTCAACTTTCAGTTTTCAGTTTACGTATCTAGATAATCGATGATCGAATTGCGAAATTAATTTCTGTTTGCGCGATACGCCTCTGAAACGTAATATAATTCAGATTTAAATTACATTACATTATTTTAGAAATGTTGAACACCGAAAAGTCTGAAAATTAATACGGAATAATGAATAACAAAATGAGAAACCGGCTAAGCGTTGGATTAATTTAAACATAGGAGAAAGTAATATTTCCCTTATTCTAGTTTAACGTTTAATTTAATTTAACATGGATTTTTCCTAAAAAGTTTAATAAATTAAAGGTTAATCGATTATATGGATATCTTTCTTTCTCTTAATTAAATATTGTACTATATAAATAACGGATTAATTTATACGTTTGAATTTGTGACGCGTAAATATTTGTACAAGAGAAACGAAATGTCATATATCTGTGCCTGTGTGTATATGTATTTACCGTGTCAAAATAAAAGAAACGTATTCGTTTTCTTGTTCGAATGTCCGAAATGTTAGACGAATGAATTTTTGTGTCGGAAATAATAAAGAAGAAATGAAAAGTTAAATAACGGTCTTCGTTGAAAATAACGAGCGTTGCGTCGTCGCGCCATTTGTTATTAATTCGCTTCGCGTAATTACATTTGTCTTGCGAATAAATAAAGGATACTTGCCCGTTCTATACCGTTAGCTCTGGCATTCTTTCGTTTTTGTTCTTTTAAGTCTGCTTAACTCTTTGTACACATATTCACCGCCTAAATTACATCTTTGCCATTGTTTCAGCGGAAAAAGAGAAAAGAAAAAGAGAAAAGAAAAAGAGAAAAGAAAAAGAGAAAAGAAAAAGAAAGAGAAAAAAGAAAAGGAAAGAAACGCACAAGTGCACAGAAAAAACCTATGAAACTTCATTTCATGACCTGTCAAGTGTTTCTCTTATCTCCGTTCCATATACCTGAATCGCGTAAGATTAAAAACGTTATCATCGTTGCGAACTGTGAACCCACTGTTTCTAGAATTTTCTAATATCTGCTATCTATTTATTGGAATTGCACAGAGTCTATGGAGAATTTAGCACACGTTATTCACACATCTTATTCAGTATTCAAACTGTTCCCTTCACTATGTTCGTGTCCGTACGCGTATACACGGCGTTTGAACGGATAACACTGTACATTGTTATCCGATCAATTAGCCTTAGATAACTTGTTCACGATGCAATATTTCGAATACTTTTAATCGCTTCTCAACCTACGAAATCATATTTTTCCCATAATATAGGCAATGTTTGCGTTTATTTATTCGCATCGTTCGATCATAAATATTTATTAAATTTATACGGAATTGATATTATTCTTAACTTTATTATTCGACCATCGATCTTATATAGATGCATCGGCAACTATAGTTTTCTATACTTTACTAGTAGAGTACCATCGTATTTTCTACGGATTATAATGAAAATTTCTACGGCTCGGCAAACATACGTATTAAACGGATAGTGTGCAGAGATTGGATGAAACTTGAAAAACAACAGATATTTCTCTTCCCTTTTTTAAAAAAGTTTTATCTCATTGTGGACGGAGCCACAGGTGCTACACACAGCGTATACATATGTATTACCCTCGTATTTGAATGAAATTATTTCAATGAAATATATCAGCATGCGACGAGGAAAATGAAATGTTTTCTTTGTTTGGTCTTTACCATTGTTCGTTTATAGAAACTTTGAAATTTTACACGCCTGAATAAACATTACATTTTTGTAAGTAGTGGACGCAAGCTAACTAGTATATACACCGACTCACACGTACTAATTGATAAATTATAATATACGATGAATCAAATTATTATCAAATTATTCTACAATTTCTATTCTATTTGATAAATATCGGGCTCTAGTTAACGCATCGCTCGTAAAATGATAATGCTCGTTGAAATGTGAAATACACATGCATCTATATCCCGATAATAAACAACACATTAATAAACACATTGAGGTAAAAGATTTTATTTTATTTACTTCTTAGTGTGTTATTAATATTCGAATTGGCCGTTATATGTTCGAAAGTTCCAGGCCAATTAGCCCTATATCGTGTTTTCATGTGCTTCGATGTGCCCTCTATCCGCTAATTATATTATCATTATGCTTCTTGCAATTTATAATCACACGTGCTTTTAAGTATGTTTGAAGTATTACAATTTTTAACTGTTAAGTATCAAGATTCGCGTCTACCGTTATTCGACATATGTCGCGATATGTAATGATATATGCGACATATTATGTAATAATATAAATAATCCAATAACCAAAGAATTCGCGTGTCTCAACAGCACGCATCAAAATCGTATGGTGCAAAGTTGAAACCGTAAACGCTCTTACAACTTCAGCTTTTAGCAGTATTGAATTTCAAACGACATTTTAGCAATATCACGATTGCACAATCTAGATTAACGTTACATTGCACAGGTCGTATCTAAAAGACGATTAGTATTGAAATTTTCCAAGTTGCAGAACCGCTCGAACGCGTTCAATAAGCGCATTGAATAAAACATTACCATTTTTCTTACATCGCGTAACATAAATGTATAAACGCGAATAAAGTAGCCAGAAGCGTACAGAGGATTTACAGAGGATACGCGCATGTAATTGCTCCTACCTAATAATATAATTCGCTTTCGTCCTACTGCCAATGCAGGTTTTCGTTTCAGTTCCAATTATCGTTTAATAATCTCCCACGGCCTGATTGCATATACTGTTTCTAACAATTGAGATTCAATCTCGACTTGACGAACAATTTGATCGCTATGAGAGGTACAGTCTATACATGTACGTAAGCAGATACTTTGATAAAGACAGAGTGTCGTTTCTAACGTATCCTTTGTTATCTAGCCGTTCTTGAATTAAAATCGATTATAATTCGTCGACTTTGTCGCCTCGTATATCTCTTGATTTCAAACATAGATAGATCGATGATCGAATATTTATGTTTACATCTGTTTGTATAAACCTGCTGTTACGCAGCCATACAAGAATGAAGGAAATTTCGTAATATGTTTCGAGGTTGAGGAAATCGTTGTTTCAGGACGTCGTGTCAGTCTCGTCACGACCGTTACGCGAGCAACATCTACTCTCGTTTCATAATACGTATGTAAATCGATAACTTTCTGCCGTTTACTACCAGTTACTTGCGTGTTATTCGTTCACTCGCCAACCAACATCCCTTGCTATTGCTATATAATATCTTTTCATTGACGTCCGAGATAAGTAGTTCATATAAATATTACAATGAAAGAAACGCGCTTGAGTATAAACCGAAGAACGATTGCTATTCCGTGCAAAAAACGATGAAATATTGTGCGTTTCTTCGATAAAAGTCTCAGTTATGAAATGCAGAATTTTACAGTAAAAAGTTACACGTTACTGTTCGATATGAAAGTGAGTAATCAGAAATCCTCCGAATTTGTGGTCTGGCACGAATTCAAGTCGCAGTTTAACCGATACGTTCGATAAAAAATGAAAAGTACTTCCATGGAATACGTAACAAGTTGAATACGGAATGTTTGAAAGACCGCCTTCCAAATTATATCTTAAAATTACCAGAGATAACACGAATCGATCGATTTTCGTTCGATTATGACTTTGCATAAATATTGCAAAAAAAGAAAAATAAAGCGAGTCCTGGACACGGAGAATTGTGGATACCTGACTAGAATTTATGGAAACGATACCAGATACTATAAACCAGGCGTCTTTCATCGATAAAACAGTTGCAGCACGGATATCGATCTTTTTTTTTTTTTTTTTTTTCTTTTTTTTTCTTTTTTTTTTTTTAAAGTAAAACAGCGTATTAACGTTTTGTTAAGTAGATAGTCGTTATCGATACTAGCAATATGTACTCAAAAGCTTTCTTTTTACCCTTAACGCTTAGAGCGAAAAATTTTCGAGCAACTTGCGAGTAACATTGCAACATATGCGAACATATACGCGCTTAACGTACGCTTAAAATTCATTTTGCCAAACGTTCAAAATACCGTCCATGCACTTGTACACATTTATTCAATTTATTTATTCTTTGCGTTTTGAACATTTTCACTTGCAAAAAGGCACGCAAAATTTGCATTTCTAACAGAAATTTTATAAACAGAGCGTTATACGTATATACATATACGTAGCCTTCGTGTGTAGGTGTAGGTGTATAGGTGTATGCGTTATTCTTCCCTGTTAAGGAACCCATACAATATACCAATAAAGTGTGGTCGGAAAAGGCTGGGACACCCTGTATAAAAGCACATTTATAGCAACTGTTTTAATCTGCATGAAGGCAACTTGTTCTTCGCTTTTTAAAATGGCAAACAGAAGTGTATATATTATACGCTGTATATATTGCAGCTTGTATGTGTGCGACGAAACTTTACAGTTACGACATATTACATGAATATTTCATCCGAACGGTTTAATCGATATGAAAATATAGTTACGTAAAGGAAAATTTAAGCCCTTATTCGGTATGGATAAAAGCGAATCCTTATCGGTAAAAACAAAAAGAAGCGATACTGCATGTATCTTTCGAATACGAAGAAAACTCATCCGATAACGTATAGAATATTTAGTGTTCGGTCTATACTGGGATTACATAGATTAACTGCAACTCACGACAATACCACCGTATTGCTATAAAAGTGAAAAAAGAAAAGAAAAGAAAAGAAAAGAAAAGAAAAGAAAAGAAAAGAAAAAGAAAAGAAAAAGAAAAGAAAAAGAAAAGAAAAAGGAAAAACGGTATGTATTTCAATAGCTATTTCAGATATTTCCCGTTTTAGTGCAAATTACCGAGTTACAAGATCCAGGCCACTGACAAACTTACGAATAGCGTATTCGAACTCGAACTCGAACATCGGTTGAACGAGCATCGGCTCAACGAGCATAAATTCTTCGTACTTCGTACTTTCTCTTCGTACTTTATAATCATAATTGAAAGTAAGCGACAAAAATAACAGACGCAATTAGGATAACGCTAGAATGGTTAAACAAGTTTTTCAAAATTTCCAATCTTCGCTAAACAACTCAAGTATGAGAGGAACGAAGACGTTTACCTGACCTTTTTCCGATTAAAACATCAACACGCGTACGCAAAGAAGATGAAGCAAAGATAGTAAATTGAGAAGCTAAAATATGCAAAATATATTCTACTACTTCCAAGAATTGGATGCGAAACGTTTGAACGTTCAGGCGAGAATCGCTCTAACATTCAAATCGTTGGTGTAATAGCACGATGACATAAACGTCGTTATAAATATAATATAAACTGTGCTACGTTTATACATTATTATGTTTATATATCGTGTATATATGTCCTGCCAATTCATGCATACATGTATGTAATATATATATATATATATATATTATTTATTATGTATTATTATGTATATTATGAGTTTAAATGATGATATTATAGAATCGAAAGACAAAGTTGAAAAACATTATCACAATAAATCGATACTGCATTAGCTTGTATCATCTTCGTCCGTTACAAATGGTTTTGCACGATGAAAGATTTAATCAATAAAAAAATCAAGTTGAGCAAGTCGGTCAGAGTCTTATCGAGTTCATATCCAACTCGAAAGTTACGAGATGTATTTTTTATCTTATCGATCGGTTATTATCTTGTTTGTACTGTATTCGTTAAATGAGAAACCGAGAGCTAAACAAACGATGATATTGATATAACGTATGTAAACAACGAAATGCAAATAAATGCAGCAACTACGACTCCTCGCATATTCATTCATAGGAATTGAAGCCGCAGGGTAGACCGCTTCGCATAATGTTGAGTTACAAACTGGTTTCCTATTTCCTACGGCGAGAAATTATAAATGTTTCGATACGGTTCGCGGCCGTCTATATCACCGTATAATTAAGCTATTTCTATGTAATACAGGGTTATAAGACGTAGTATCGTTTTCTGATCCATCTTCCTACATGTAATACGTATCCTCATTTCATTACCGTACGCCATCTATATGTATACGGCGAACATTCGATGAAATAGCGTATCATTTTGAAACTGATCTCTGAAACGTATTTTTCTATTTTTATCGGCATCAAGTTGTTTTCTGCTTATCCATCCTTTTCTTCCCTCTCTCCCCGCTACACTCCCCAACCCCCCACCCACACACCACCTCTTTTCTCCTATCGTTATTTCGTTCGTTGAGCCGGAGATAATGCCCTCGGTAATACCTCGTTTGTTGCCATCAGAACATGCTACGTCTACAAGAAATTGATTTACTACTTTGATCAGTGGCTTTTGATCACGATATTAATCGCTGTGTGAAACTTAGATACTACAATTAAATATGAGATTTCGTGATATCGAAGAGTCACGGAAAAGCAATGCATTCGATCAGTATGATCGGTATGGACGGCCCAGTCTGGGATATTGTTGATAAGTAGCAGATTTCAGAGTCGATCAGAGATAATTACCGATATCTCATCCAGTTTACCTAGGTTTCGATCATCTTCGAACGTGTTTTTAAACCTATACGTATAGCCAACGTTCGTAGAAAGCTGTCGCTAACGCCACAGTGAATTCTGTCTATAATCGTGCGACCAATTGCGTGCCGGCAACGACCAATACTGGCTCATACGCTGTCACGAACGCACAATTATAGACAGAATTCACTGTAACTATACCGGCAGTTTCTTACGAATATCTCGAAAACTAAGGCCAAACGGCCTTATACGTATATACGCGTTATCGTTCCATCTTCGGGACATATTTGTATTACACATATGATATTATACCTAAAATATACGTATAATATAGGGAAGAAGCTAATTAAGAAAATTCTGATTTTAATGAAACCTTAGGTGGCTGTGTAGGCAAGTAGGTTATAGCAGTCAAGCGTACGAGAAACAATCTTTTCCGATGGAGATTCATTTTGAATGGATGAAATCAACCCTCGAGCTTCTCATCTCTTCTCTCTTCTGGTTATGCGTAAGACTCAACGTGGAAAAAATTTATTCAGTTTTAATATTTTATTCCATTAAAAGTATTAAATAAAATGATAAAAGGAAAGTTGTTTTACAATTTCTGACCAGGAAGAATAGCCGAACGAGCGTATAATGTTACAAGGTTTAGAATTTCAGTCTAGTCTGTGAAATCGTAAAGCAACAGACGCTTAATATCTTCTGTAGAATGTGTAGCGTTCTTTTACGCTTGCGCTAATAGTCCGTATTTACGTTAATAGTAGCAAATTAAACAAATTTTTTATGTACACACATGGTATCGTAGAAATTGTCGCGCACTTCTCTCATGTTTATCTAAAAAATACCGAAATTACGGTTAATTATTCATAAAATTGCGAGTTAAGAATGTTTACGATAGAATTTGCGAAACCGTAGAAAATTATAGGAAACGGAACTGTATTTAAATAAGATAGGGCCCCATGGGTGTATAAACCGTCAGGTATAGAGACTTAGAAACGTGACTACCATCAGGGACGATGAATTTTCAAGATTTATCTCTGTACTAACAACAAGAACAGGTAACTACTTAATCGAGTTAGTCAAGGTACAGGCAGCGAGATTTTCATCGTGCCGCGAGCACGTTCGAATCAGCCTTAATTACAATTCCTTCCGGTGGTATCTACCGGTAAAGACGACCATAGCTTTTGGATTGGAATGTTAGATTAGGTGTTAGTTTCCTGCCGTGCTTAAAGTCTACTATGCCTCGTGTTTCCGTTTCTTCCCCCTAAAACGTAAAGCCGTTGATAGAAACACGAAACGCGATCTCGCCTTTGCATCAGGATATTGTTTCACTACAGAGATCTGGTATTCGTACCTGCCCAGCCGTGGAGCGAGATTTTACCTCTCTCGATACTACCTACTCCCCCTTTGAGACTATGCGAATGAACTTTACAACGTTGAAAATTACCTAGCTTGTCAGCCCTTGTTACATATCTTATTTCATAATGGATATTCATGCTACTTACTAATTTATGCATCACACACGCGCGCGCATATATATGTATAAATTGTTATGCGGCCGTTCACTTTTTACTTTGACGGCGGATATTGCGGTCATATCCCAATCTGTATCAAAGTAACTGTGACATTTTACGATAAGAGAATCCGATGAAAATGAAATAAGGAGGTACCTTAAGAAATGTCCTTCCGTAACTAATTTCTTCGTAACGAAATTTACAGTTTGTCAAAATATGTTGTATCTCTATTATAAACATAATCTTTTAAATCCTCCCTATATCGAGTTCTCTGCAAACTGTTACTTTTTTTTTTTTTTTTTTTCAACTGATCAATTATTAAATAGATATTTTTATTGTTACGCTAATCAATAGCTAATTTTTATTATAAAATACCGCTTCTCCGTTCTTTATTAGCGCAATAAACGTTTTTATTATTTAATCGACGAATATCCTTTCGAATTTTTACGATTACACCGATTTCGACGATTACACCGATTTGTAATAATACCTGCTTATAAAAGTAGCAAACAGACTAAATTTACTTCTTGACTTTACTTCCGTGGCATAAAAATGTGTAAGGAACAAGCACAGAGGTACATATTAGCACGATCACTTGTAATTATCAAACGATACTCGTTTCACTATATACGTATATCATAGGTATGTATAATACTAGCGCTGCCCTGTACGAGGTAGAATGCCAGATATTAGTACCTATCCTGTTTATTTCACTATTCATATCTGTTCCAAGACCAAAATACTAAAATATAACTAACAAACATATTAACACAAGGCACAATGTCATTCAGTTTATTTTTTAATGGTAATAATTCCATTACGCAAATAATGTAGTACGCGAGCGAGGCCGACAAGTTCCCCGCCTCTAAAATCATCGCATAATAATTATAAAATAATCATGATTATAATTGTTGTAGTAAATTATCCATAAATTATTTAAATTATCTAATTTAAAATATTTTAATATTTCATTTTGCTGTCCCTTAGAACGCTGATAAACGCTGTGCTTCGTTAAAGAGGGATTGTTTTCTCGGGCTTTCATCAAAAGCGCTAAACCGGTTATCGAAGTCTATTTACAAGGGTTCGCACGTTTATCCATAAACGCGGAGCTGCTCTTTTTTTTTTTTTTTTTTTTTTTTTTCGTGGATCAATTTCATTCGAGACGACGAAGAAACGATCAAGGCAGGGACGATTTACAGGTATAAGCGTATCCGGAGCAACGATTTTCGAACGATCATGATTTCACGAGGATTCTTTCAACACCGTTAATTATTTAGATCGAAAATTGATAATTAGACCTTGTGCTTTTAATCGTGAAATTGATATCTCTTTTGTATTCAGCCACATGCTTCCACCTTTACTTTCCTTTTTCTCTTTTTATCGTTTATTTCATTTTTTTCACTCTGTTTCGGTATCGGCTGCCCGATAGCTGGGGTCTGGCAGTTGCAGATCAATGGCGATTTAATTAAAGATTATGGCTCGACGAAAATTAAGATTAATCTCACCCCCAGCTACGGAAGAGAAGAATAAAAGGGGTAGAAAAGGAGGAGGGTGATGACGTCGAAGCGGTTTGCTCATCGACCTCGCGGCCAATGGCCTTAATTATTCGATGGAGACAGATGGAAGGAGAGAGAGACGGATAGGTAGAGAGACAGAGAGACAGAGAGACAGAGACAGAGAGACAGAGACAGAGACAGAGAGAGAGAGAGAGAGAGAGACAGACAGACAGACAGACAGACAGACAGACAGACAGACAGACAGACAGACATACAGAGTGAGGGGGGCAGAGAATGTGCGACAGGGAACGAGCGGGTATTGGTACGATGTCGAAGGAAGAATATGTACATATACATATAGAAAAAGCAGAAGTATGAGTGGAAACGTAAAAAATACAACTAGGTTACAGAATAAAAGAACGAAAGAACTAGAGATTCCAAAAATCGTAAAAGAATTGCGAGAGGATAGAACAAACATACGAAAACATATATATATATATATATATGTACATACATATATACACAAAAGAGGAAAAGGTAAAATTTGAGAAAAGAAGGAGAATAAATGAAGAAGAAAAAATGTTTGTGGGTATACGGGTAAAGGAATGCGTAGAGTGAAAAAGGAAAATATAAATAAACAGCGAGGAAAAGGAAAAGATTACCAAAGGGGGTGCTACTGTGGGCAACGACGTCGACAACGTCGCACTCCGTCGAGACTCATGACATCCGGGAAACGAGGTCGAGGACAACGACCAAGATCTTAGCACCCTCCGGCTATCCGAGATATATGTATGTATGTGTGACTGCGTGTGTGTCTGTATATATATACACATATATGCACACACACATGTATGTACATGTGTATGTATATGTGTATGTATAATATAGGTGGAATAAGAGCATATCGCTACTACGAAAGAAACTGTCTGAGCTATGCCAGAAGTTTTAATGTGTACGCGAGCTAAAGATAAAGAGCCATTATGTGAGCAATATGTCAGATATACGATATATAGAAATATTTGCGAAATAAGGATAACGTTTTAGTATAATAGAAAACATGTCCCCAAATTTATGAGAAGAATTTGAAATAAAAGGAAATATTCCTATTAATTGCGTAGAGTACAGGCTCGTTCGATTGTACGGTTCTTACTAATTTTACTTTTAAAATATATTTTACTTATTCACATTGAATAATAAAGCTTGTATAATATGATATATGAAAGTTCTTCGAAGAAATATGTATAATTTGCAACTATGGTAACAATCTCTGCGCACATACGCATCGAGCAAGTGGCATTCTCTCATTTGTCTCCAAGCCAAGGAATCAGTCCATCTCGTGCGATCAATCAGAACGAACGACACAATTCTAAATTTCTAAAGTTAGTTTTTTCTATAATCGATTTTATTGCTTATGGTCATTGCTTGTCTCGTTGTATCGTGATTGTTATTATTGAATCTTACCGATTATTTGAACACAGCAGTATCATTATTACACCGTTGTAATCGCAATATACAAATGGTTGTATCAAGTGCCGAAGGATTTTTGAATCGATAACTTGTTAATAATTATTGTCGCTTACGGAACGCTTCTAACGAACGAATGATTCCGTGTAATGTCCTGAGAAGTAACAAACGATTATCTTGACATACGCGTAAACGAAACTCGGGGGAATATAATCTATAATTTATACAAACGCACTTCCATTCCATTCAAAACGGCACGTTTTATCCAGTACACAATATTAGGCATCGCAGTGGCAAAGCAAAACCGTCGGGGCCCGCTAGTTCACGGTCCAACACGCAGCAAGGGAAGAGGGCTTAATTTACGGCATCCTCGAGCGTTTTCCCTATCTCTTTGCAAGAGCCGAGGATGACGAGAACCAGGTTGGTCACTGCAATCGTTTCAAGCCTGTGTACGTTCTTATACACGAACGCACGAACGCACGCACGCCCGCACGCACAGATTTTGATTGCATTTGATACGATTCCTTTATCAAATATCATATACGACATTATAATGCGACACAGGCCCGAGTGCTAGTCTGTTTCACATCATGACCGATAAGTTTGATCCAAGATAGGAAAATTTGACTCGATATGCTTCTGCGGTACCCTGTACACTGTTGTACACCGTTGCATGCGCTTTTAATGCGTTTTAGAGGGGAAAGAGGTGGACAATACGGATGTGAGGCTTCGAACGATAATAGGCTCCGGTACTGGATCGAGTGAACCGTTACGCAAGAGTTAACCGACTCTTTGCAAATGCGTTTACAATCTTATTTGCGATTGTTGAGGACGATGAATACACACGTTCGAAAGGCAAATCGTCAGCAATACGCCCAATGTTCTGACTTGAAAAACGCCTTCGAACGAAACTAATTCGTTCCACCACTAATCGGTGTTTCTTTCAAACAAACATGGTAAAGAAAGTGAACAGACTCTGAGCGACTTACGAAATCATAAAGCAACAGGGATCGTCGTCTCGCATTGTTTCGAAGGGACATATAAGAACACTCGAAAAGTACATGTTGTATGATAATCGATCGTTCAAATTTGTCTTATGATATTATGTAATTTCAAGTTACGATCACGAGAAAAGGATATTACCACCTGTAATCGAGTCGATCAGAGTGGAATTAACAAAAAAATAGCCTGCGATGGTGAGCAAATGCAAACGAAACCTGTTACACGACAATGTAAGACGTTGTGCGTCGGAAATATAAAATATAACAAACAAACATAAAATGCGTACAAACGCTTCAAATAGTAGATCATCCTTGTTATTTATGGAAATCCGCATTACGGACCTCACTGTATAAAATACAAGTCTGCGATAATGAAATTGATCAACCGATTGTGAGAAAAATGCATCGATTAGAGTGAAAATTATTTTAGCCGAATATAACATACAATATATATGGTGTTCTGCAGAGGTATGTCTGATTAATGGTTTATAGGCAAATGACGCTCGGATATGAAACATTACGATTAAACGAAACTTGTAAAATTGATAAGGTAGGTATTTATACTCGGGAATAGTAGTACGTCTGAGAATACAAGACTGAAATTCTAGCTACTTAAGCGTCCCGTGTCTCTCACACCAGGCGCCTAAAATCTGCAACGGTATACATACATGTACACGGTATATACATACTGCAGTATGTTCGTGCCACTTTTACTTATATCTCTTTCTCCGTGTGCCTGAAACCTTGGTTGCGTGTACACGAACCAACCCCTCTGTGTTTCTGCGCTTCTCGCTAAATCGAAAAACTTTACCACTCGACGCTCGAGTCAAGAGTAGAACGAATCGAAATAAAATGATAGTCGATGGTACGAGTTGGGATTAGGGCCAACAGGGTTGCGGTGCTTCGGAATGATAACGACGGAGGGAGTACGTTCGCACGAGAATGGAAGAAAAAGGCCTGCTCTTCATAAACGTTGGAATGAAATGCGACGACATACAGCCACCACTGTGTTCCCCGAGATTACTAACTTTTTCCCATCCCACTATTTCCTAGCTTGAGAATACACTCGACGTGCACCACCGAACTGTTGTAGTACGAAAGGACTCGAAAGCTTGTTCGACAAATATTTCTATTCATACATGATAGAACTTGCAACGTATTAGATATTATATTGTATTATATTATATTATATTATATTATATTATATTATATTATATTATATTATATATTATTACATATAGTTATAGTATATTTGTAATATCGATATAATAACAATTGTACGTAAAATTTCTAAAAGCCAGGTCAAAGTAGTTTCGTAGAAATTAAAGAAAACGGCGACCACAAAGAAGAAGAAAAAAAGAAAAACAGAAAAAAAAAGAAAAAAAAGGAAAGAAGGAAAGAAGAAAAAGGGACAAAAAAGGGAAAAGGGAGAATGTATGGAATAATTACTTGGAGCCTATCGCTTATATTACTGATTTTAATTCTCTGTTATCGCGTATGTATCGAAGAAAACTCGATAAACGTCAGTTAGAATGGAATTATGTCGTAGCAGAAATATGTGACGTATGTATAAAGTGACGCGCTCATTGACGTATCATTAATCAAAGCTCAAAGCAAGTATAGGGTACCAGTAAACGGTTTAAATTATCGAACTTTCTAGGAAAGTGGAGTACCCCGTTATGGTATTGACATTATTGATTGATCGTGCAATTCTGAAGAAATAAATACTTCGAACGAAGTCGTAACGGCATAGAAAGAAGAAAAGAAAGAGAAGAGAACAAATTTTGTATTATTTTTTACATACACGTATGTATGTCTGGTAAATATGACGCTTTAGCGGTACTATTTTAGCATTTCGTTAGAAATGCCGCGTAAGGTAAGCGCATAGGGAGGGAGCTCGGTTATTTAAGCATCATTGACATGTACGATTACGTTCGAGATTTCTTCCTACCATATTACGTATATAATCGCTTCGCTATTTGTAAGCGATATTATCTTTAGACCTCTTTGTAATCTCGTTTATCCACAAGTTTTCTGAAGTTCACACAACCGTGGCAACTAACTCTAGCGAATGATTTTCCATATTCGATTCTGGTATTTGTTTCGCGACTCAAATATTCCGTTGTTGTTCGTACTTTGGAGGTTCGGTGCTTGCAACTTGTTTTTCTAGGAACTAATCTTACGAGTATATTATTTATTATATTATTATTAAATATTACGCCATATGCCAACGCCTGTAGTTAATTACGTATTATCCACTTATTTAATACACATACATTTTTATTAACCAACTTCTTTTTTAGAACAAATATTGTGTACGATACGACAGATACTGATCAAACGTGTTATTGGTATAACATTACTACCAACTTTACGTACCATTAACAGAGTAGAATCATCGATTTTACTATGTTTCGCAGACTTGATACGCGTTGCCTACTTATCATCTTGTATCATTTTATATTGCTAAAAATTATACCTTTCGTGATAAAATTTATCCAGAAAATAGGGATATTAACACGATATTAAGAATAAAGAAATATATATTTGTTGTTGAAAGAGATTTTAATAGTTTGAAAGATACGCGTCCACTCGTGTATTACTCGCCAGTGAACACTGCGTCACTCTCAACGCAATGTTCACTCGCGAGAAATACTATCAGGAGCAGCTCGCGATAATTTTACTCTGTAAGTGAAGACGTACTTTAAGATTTGACGAATAAATATACTGTAGTATCGTGGACAAAAAGGCCTCACGTGACTCTGGGGCTACGAGCTGTTGCGTAACACGTGCGTGGTGAAAGTAAGACAAAGGGACAAAAGGGATGCTAAGGCGGAGAGACAAATTCACAGTCAGTGTCAGCGAAGAAGTCAAAGAGCGTGAATCGAGAAGCTAGAGAGTGCGAATTGCGTTGTCGAGATACGGTTGCTATTGTTGTCTAGAGAGTGTGGTCCGCGCGCGCGCGCGCGAGAGAGAGAGAGAGAGAGAGAGAGAGCGTTGGATCCGTTGTGACGAGAGTTGCAAATTAATTATTGAGTTATCTAAAGTATAGTACGTTATTGCGATTAGTTCATGTTAAATAACCATCGTTTCGCGTCTAATCAACATCTGTATCAATCCATATATTCTTAAATAAACTATCATTTAATTATTAAGTAGTATTCCCGATACTACAATACACACATGTGCACGTATAAGTATATTAATATATATATATATATATATATATATATATGTATACGTATCCTATATGTACGTATTATAGCGCGAAAATTAATAACTCGATCGTGTAAATTCCTGGTCGGTTTGCCACCTTCGTTCCTTCTTCTCGTATATGGCAATCGACCGTTGCCTGTATCAGTTGCGACAATAACAGGAGAGAACGCCACCTGTTTTCAAGTGTTATGAAACCTCCGACCAGCATCATCGTCTTTGTCTTAGATAACGGCAACTTGCCACGTAGGTGCACATTGCACCCTACAGAGAGAGAGAGAGAGAGAGAGAGAGAGAGAGTGTGTGTGTGTGTGTGTTCCCCACGCTGCAGTTTCGTTAACGTTGACGTTATGATGCAAATTGCCACATATTGCAAACGACTCTTAATCAGACACTTTTCCCATTCATCATCTTTTCGTACTTGTGAGATTCTTCATACAATACACACAACTATACCTTCTTTCTTGTCCATTCTCCCGTTTACGCATCTTACGAGTCGATCAAACAGGCGAGGCGATAGCTCGAAATGATAATAAAATGAAGAATTCATCGATAAGTAATAATAAGAGCGGAATAATAAAGAAATAACGAAACGGATCGATGATTTGAATCGATTAATGCTTACAAATACGGAGAAAGTGAATGAACGTTATCGAGTAATTAATTGACGATATACGCTTACGCGTAACCTCCAGGCATCGCGTAAAACAATTAATCGGCTTATCGCTCGTAAGATTCGCATGTAAAATTCTATTCACTGCATCACCACTGACTTTCTTACTAATAATTTCAAAGTTTCAATCTTCTTAAGAATTTCTACGATTTCCACGCTCACTTGCTCAATAACATTTTATCAGATATTTTATTATGCGCATACATAATACGCGTTGTATATTATGCAGGGTGTCGCGGTTTTAAATGATCAAACCACAGCAGCATGTTCTACGGGTAGAAACGAGTAGAAACGAGGAGAAACGAGGTACAACGAATATAAACGTAGGTCTGAAAACGTTTTATAAAAAAGTTGTAGAAGAAATATGAAAATTAAGGACGATAGAGCGGAATTCGTCGTTGATACGCATCGCAAAATAATGTAACAATATCGTGGATGTTTATATGGAATATGCCGTTACGACGAGATTTTCGATGAGCGGACGAATTAGTATGCATTAGCCGTTTACGTCTTTACGTTTCCATTTCAAAATTTCCTCCCTTTGAAATATACTAGCTTGACATTGTAGGCAGATTGAGTTTATCACTCTGCGAATTTCATGCTTATTCTGTTTTACGAGACAACAACGGTAAGTATACGGTGACACAGACCCGTGTTTATATAATAACACTTTTTTGCTACCACACTTTCCACTCGTGCAACGTACCGCTACAGTTTGATCATTTAAAACTGCGACACCCGCATACTAATAATCTGTACGTGTATATGTATATATGTACATATGCACGTATATACCGTATAAGATAAAGGATCTTTGTCATGTTACACACTTTCTTTTTACTTTGGTGATTCTCTTTCTTTCTTTCTATTTTCATCGTGATTATCTCATACCCAACTCGCAATAAAATGAAAATACGTAGAAATCGGTTAACCTTTAATTTACTTGGATCGAAAAATTTAAACTGTTCGTAAATTTGCTTCTGACGAAAGAAACGAGACGCAGGAGAGATAATACAAGAGGAAATACTGAAATAAACTTTAAATTGAAAACAAATTTTAAAACGCCTTTGTGTTTCTTTTCGAGTATGAGAGTATTTAAAGATTTGAAACGGAAGCACTCGGAACCACGTCGATAACCATGTTGTTACACGCTAAACTAAATATCGATCTTGTTTCATTTTCGTTTGCAGGAAAATTGAACGACTTGGTTTTTTTTTAAATTCAGCCGTTTTCCGTTTCCGGCGTCGGTTAATCACTGCGAACGTCGAGTTTGCGATGCAAACTTTATTTCACGCCCGGTACCCATTACCAGATTCAACCGTACCCAATTCCCAAGCATGATCGCTGACATATTGCGCGTGGTGCCTATGGTGATGTCAAACGACGGTGTGACTACCTTTTCGTTCTCGTTGAATTTTTCACTCCGAGTTAACGAAACTGGGAGTTGTCTCTTTTCGGTATTTTGTTTCTCCTTCCTTCCAACATTTTATTTGATTCGATACAAAATAATTTTAATACCATATGATTTTAATACCTATGATCATCATCATTATTACTATTATTACAATATTATTGTCATTATTACTATGATCATTCATTCAATTTAATATCAAATCATTTAAATTTTCCGCTTTCGTTATATATTATATTTCCAAGTGATTGTAATTTAATAGGCAAAGTACACAGTTCATTGCTTGCTCATCATTCTGCAAGTTTAACGTTCAACTAGTAAATCGATTTACCTTGATCCCCTTTCCCCTCCCTTTATAAATATCTATCGTGTCGTGTTGTTAGTAATACGTCCTCTATTAGTAATACGAATGTTAGATCCTAATAGACTATAGTAAATATCAATTATCAGAGACAAATACGTTACTTCCTTCCGTGCTCAGATAATTTCTTACGATTTATATATATTTTTGTTACAGGAGGCCCGCGAACATTTTCTGCTAGGCCTTACCGTGGAGGTTGGTTGGTTTGTTTGGTTTGCAATTACAATTACATGCATAGTCTGTAGATTTTTTCTTCCAAGTCTGCCGTAATTTCAACCACATTTCTATCTTTCCATTCATATTATCCATAACTATAGCTATATTTATATCTTTATGTATCGGAATATCTAAACATATAACATATGTATATGCGTATAACGATCGTACATTTTCATTTCCTGCTTTGCGTGTATTTTTCTGTCTATGTATCGGCTATGCATCCTTCTCGTTTATCTCTTGCCTTTCCTCCCTTTAGCGTTTCGATCATCATTTAACCATACTGACTTCTTTTCCGTATCTATGTATGCGATTAGATTAATGCCATGTTGTTAACATACGAAATGTTCTCACGAAATGATCCGTGTAAAATCGATGGGAATAATCGAGGGATGCGTAACAGAAAATTCTCGTATGAAATTTTCTTATTTTACATACATGTTACAACAATTCTGTTACTTTATACCCAACGTAGACGTATTAATACAAAGTACAAACTGCAATTCGAAAATTGACGACATTTGAAAATTATGTATAACATTTCCCATTTCTTGTTCTATACGTTGAATGTTTCACCGCATCAAAATATTACAAATTATCGCATCTTCTTTTAGCAGGACGTTGTTGTACGTTACACACGTACATTTCGTGAAAATGTCTGTACACGCGTTCAGCCAAATTAACCATCACGAACGGTCCTTATATCGTTTAATTATAGCGTATGATATATTTGCAGAAATCGATTACTTTAATCACACAAAACGCTTCTTATCCTATCAATTTACATTGCTAGTTTTATTTATACATCAAATCGATGATCAGCACGATAACGAGAAATTTTTCCGAAGGTAGGTGAGAAACGACACGACTTATCGTTTCACCACACAACTTATCATTGATCGTAGAATTTGTCCCGTCTCGAATAGATTATGTACCAACTGGGTTGTACTGCTGGGATATGTACCGACTTTTAAGCAATTTTGTTCGTAATCGAGTGGAACCCAGCCTTAAATGCAAGGAATTATAACCTGTACGATCTTTTTATTGCAACACGAAGCAAACTGTAGTTCGAAACCAACATCATATCTGACACGTATTTATATGAATCGTTTTTCTATTTTACCGCTACTAAAAATCAGAAATTAAGTTTCACAATTACATTTCAATGTCGTATCTATTGTCATTAATATTTCGCTAATTATTTAGAAGTTTACCCTCATGTCCGATTTCGATGTTTCTCGAATATGTCGCAAAACTTCAACATTTGGAACTATATCTTCCTTTCAAGAAAATATCCTGCTCTTTTAGTAAATTTTGCCTATAATCGTGCGTCAGTATTGGCCGTATAGCGGCCGACAACCAATACTAACGCATACGCTTACGTTACGGACGCACGATTATGTCGACGATATAGACAGAGTTCACCGTAGCGGTACCGACGTTTATACGAGAGGAGTTTTATAACGCACTAAAGAATCATTGAAATCGGCGTGGAGGATAACACTTAAATAAATAACATTTAAATAATTACCGACATTTCTTGACAACGACACGGAAGGATAAAAGAGACGGACGACGAATGATTGTATGCGTGTTGCGTAGGAGGCTATGTAAATCGTAAACCAAGTTTATTTATTATTTTCTAGGCAACGAGGCAACGAGGCGACAAGGAAAATTAAATAAATAAATATACGTATATACGCATATTGTTGAAAGGGGGGATAGTCGTAAAAAAATTGCTTCACGAAGCGATTCTGGAGAAGAACGATGACGACGACAAGATTGTCGCTCGACTGACGCCTCGAGTATCAAATCTCGTTGCTCGTTGCGGGGCGGCAAACATTCGCGATATTCTCGACAACCATTGTCGGTATCGTCGACGCGACGCAACGCGACGCGACGCGACGTTCGACGATGTGCACTCGACGACTCTTCTCACGTTCCTGACCGCCGCGCTGTTCTTCCAAGATGACCGCTCGGGCGTAAAATTTCTCCGCGACTAGAAAGCAAACGAGATATCGTTTCAAGAAAACGTTCGAACAGAGTAACCCTCGAAGGAACAGTATGTATCGCTGTGAATATATGTATTAGATCTCTCTGTCCTCTCCCCTTGTCGCTCTCTCTCACTCTCTCTCCTCCTTGCGCCCCGTGTAGCGAAGGCATGGGACCGCGGTACATAATTATCTATATTACATATATCCAAGTTTATTGAATTTCGTGCAAAATGCAAGAGATGCATTCGGTAATCGCGGTTTCACGACTATTCGGGTTTATTAGCTTCTGCACGGCTAATTTCAGCCACAACTATCCTTTAATTGCTCTTCGAATCGACTGAATTTTGCGTACTTTTGTATATAAGGTATATTCTAATTTTTATAGAGCGAAATTATCGATCAAGAATTTCCTTCTTGCAGAAGGAAAGAATTTTCCTACAAGTGATTATGAAAATATGAGCCACGAGTCGTAAAGCAAAGTACGTTTCTGTCGTAAAAGAGAGTCAACGATTGAAGACAATTCGAGTATTCGAAGCGAATAAGGAAAGAAACCGAGTCTTGACCGAATCTGTAGACGAATGTAATTTCTACGATTTATATATGTAAAAAAGGGGTTACTTTTGCAAACGTTAAGAGTGTGTTTGAATAGGGATAGCGAGAGTGCAGGCAGATTGAGATAGATTTATTCGTTCCTAAGCGAGAGAGAGAGAGAGAGAGAGAGAGAGAGAGAGAGAGAGAGATGAAATTTCAACGAGACAACACCTGTGTCCCGAGTTTGGGTCTGGGTTCGTACGAAACACTAGGAAACCCTATCTGCGATGTGCCTGTACTGATATACGGAGCTAACAAAATTTCTTGCTGTTGTATCGTATCGTATCGTATCGTATCGTATCGTATCGTATCGTATCGTATCGTTCGTACTTTTTCGATAGAAACTACTGAATCAGCGAATTACGGAAACGTGCCTTATCCAAGTTTTCCTACGTACTGCCCGATTTATAAATGTAATAAATAGGAAATTACCCGAGCACAAATTAAGAAATCGAGTAAAAACGTATTGACTTGCTACATAACGCGTTTAATATACTTATATCGTATGATTGTACTCGTATTCCTAGAAATTTGTCACGCAACTAACGTTACAGTAGCTTAATTCGTACAACTTCTTCATTTAAATACGCATGTGAAAAATGACGTGTATAATCGTAATAGAGAAAAGTACATGTTCGTTATACATATCGTACATCGACGAGCAGTATCAAGACACGGTATAGTTTTCCTAAGACTCTTTAGACTGTTTAGAGTTTTAGAGTAATGAAAATAAAATCCGAGAATAACGATTGACAGGTGCTATAAAAAGGTAGGTTTCTGGATGCTTTCAAGCGGTAGCAACCAATATCCGTCGCAACGGTATCGTTTCATATCACGGTGCACGTACGCAATGGATATTGTTTCCTCGTGGCCGAAAGTTGAAAGGATACGAAAGAAGTTTCCCTCGCGTCGTATCTAGATACGGCAGCCAGCCTTCCTTCTGGCTCTTCTCGTGAGGTAATGGGCTTTGGAGAGCGGTGACAGTTGCGGAAGGAGACGGGGACAAAAGCGAGGAAGACACTATGCCGAGCTTCCTAAAGCGTGTACTGGTAACAAATCATTCAAGAGGAAGCGACCTGCTATACAGTGCTTTCTACCCCTTCGTGAACGATTTGATTTATACGTTGGTCCTGATTACAATTGATTTTAGTCTGACGATATCTGTCTGTCCGACGACGGAGTACGTTGTAACATTCTCCACCGTATTTGTACCGTACAAATCAATCTGTCATGCGAAAGAAACACAGCCGAGGAATATTGAAATTTTAAACCGCGATGGCAGTGCTTCTGTATAAAAATTGAAAACAATTATTTTGTCAGAATGTACGATCGAATCAACGATATACGACTTATTTTTTTCGATTTATTCGTCCGATGGAAGCCAGTCTCTATAATCTTACGTATATGTATCCGATCGTTGGATGTAATACATACGTATATATAGCTGAGCGCGTATCGACGTACACTTATTTCAGTTGGTGTGATTTTTAATGCGTTCGTGTAATCGTGCGTGATAACCGCGTGCAATACAACCATCAGTTCTTATAATACGTCGAGAGAGAGAGAGAGAGAGAGAGAGAGAGAGAAACGGGAAAGATTAATTGATGAAATTTGATTGACAGAAATTTCACCGGAGTTTGTTATTATTACTTGTAACTTGGAAATTCATCGTCATATTTTTATTATGAAAATTACTTGGATAAACAGACTGAAATGCTTGGCTATCCGTATATTCAAAATTACAGGAATTTGAACGAGTTAATTACATTATAGCTGAATTACAATAAATCAATATCTTACTATATTATATGTAACTCGAGATAAATATGTACACGTATATAAAATTAAATATTACGAATTGTTACAACATCAGATACTATTCCAACGTATTACGTAACTAAACAACACGATCGCTCTATATCAATTTCAACAGAATTATTGCGACTAGCGCCGGCTCGAGTTGTAACTGGCAAACGTATCCAAGCTTTCGTCTGTACCGCTAAATTCAGTTAGTAAATTCGGTTATACCGCTAACCCCTCGCTGCACCATCCCTACTCCTAAGGGACGATGGGGCGACGATTTAACATAATCTTCGGTGTCAACTTTTTAGCGTATCGTTCATCTACGAGATCTAACAATCATCCAAGTTGCAACAAGGAATTTTATCTTCGGGCCCCTTTTACTAACAATCAGTAGCTCAATCCACTTATTTATTCACCGTTTTGTATGCCAGGGACCCTTAAGCACTCTGTAGATAGCAGACGGCAACCTAACCCACAGCAAGAAAAGCGAGTAGATTCGATCAGAATAGGATCTCTGTTTTCATCAAATTCCCAGTTAAGTTATTTGCCAATAAGCAACCGGCATAACGATAGTTGAAATCAACAGCAACAGAGTGTGGACGTGGTAAGGATCGCGACAATAGTCGCATTTGAAATAAAATAGTGTATCGTTAGAAATCACGGCGAAACCTATAGTAGCTCGAAACAGTGTTCCCTACATCGAAACAACATCGATTCTATTCGTTTTTACGACAACTCGTGATAGAATTGATAAACGGCAAACGCGATTCGTCTTGCCTTTCGACGCATAGTAGTTTGTCGTTAGGCGTATTTCCTATAGTCTTTCATTTTGTTCGCATATGTACGCGTCATCGCACGTTTAGTCAATAAATTTAATTGAAAATTCATATGCAGCGAGTATGTGCCGTACAAGTTTGCGATCATGCCTCTGTCTATGGTTCGACTACGCGTACGCACACGTTATTGAATTTACATGCATACATTCATAGAAATACTCTTCGGTGTAGGGGTTAGATCGTATCTCGTCGCTTATTCGTAGGCAGACGGAATCGTTTACGTAGAATACGTTTCCGTGTTAAACGGCCGGAGTACGTGATTTCATTTGCGATACGAAGTCACGATCGTTCTACATCCGTTGGAAATATGGCGCCTCACGTTCGTCCCTTCGTCCAGTGATGCACGGTCCTGCACTCCATAAAGCACGCAAAACCGGATCAACTAGGCATTTAGTACGGAGGAACCGCATGAAACCCACTTCCGGGATTCATGTGCCACCTCGAGATTCATGTTTCACCCTAAATCAAATAATTTGGGCAGACGGGAATTTAGCCTAGAACTTAGCAGGCAACAGTTCGACGAGTGTTCCATTTGGAATGGACGATTGCCGTGTGAGAATATCTCCACTAATATTTTAATTATTGGTAAAATCTACGAACATACGGAATAAAAGAAGCAAAAGAATCGATCTTATAAGAAACAAAAGTGTACGCAAAATCTCTTTTCTTTCTTTCACACCGAGGGAAGAGAAGGTACAGCAACGTGTTTGTGATTGTAAACTTGGATTCTAAACTTGCAGGTTTTCCGCTGTAAACATGCTTTCTACTCCTTCCACTTTGTCAAGTTATACGTCGTAGCGATGGTTGGATGGGTGAGTCATCCGGTACAGAGAGGTCAGGGGGAGGTTAAACCGAGGGTGGTGGTGGTGGTGGCGGCGGCGGCGGCGGCGGTGGCGGCGGTGGCGGCGGTGGTGGCGGCGGTGGCGATGGTGGCGGCGGCGACGACGGCGCGGTCCAAGAATCGCCAAATAGGCGGTCATTGTGCTTCGCTAAAGAGTAAAAGAGACCAACCAATCGACCGGCCAACCCACGAACGTCCAACCGGTCGAGTCCTCCTCCTTTTAACCTCTCCCACCTTCCCCCTTCAACCTTTGCCGGGTGTCTGTTGTACGGCACTTCGTAGTCAACCTTTGATTTTCAAGTTTGGAGCGACCAAATTTTTTCGCATGCCACGCCGAATCGATCTCCTTCGTATGCTTTTTTTCATTGCGTCTCCGGCGTTCCTCCCCTCTTTCTTCTCCCTTTCTTCTCCTTAATCCCTCTTATTCTTTTCGTTCACATTTTGCTGGCACGTTCCACTATTTGCAGCGTTTCGTCCTGTTTTCCTATGTCTCTACCAAACCTCTTTTCCACGATCCTCGAGTCACCCCTTTCTCGAACGGCGTTGGCCAACCTGCACGTCTCATTCCTTTGTCCCGGCCACGAGGTGGTAGTTACAGCAAGGTTTTATAGCTGATCGTATATCGAGCAGTTGAACGTGTACGCTTTCGTTTCCAGAATTGATTTCTTTGATTTACTGCCAACCCGTCGCAATTTCGTCGCTAGAAATCTATACTCGATCGCTTTACGCTGATCATTCTACTTTTCATATCTGAACGTGAAGTCAACAAGATTGAAGATTAGCAAGAGGAATAATAGCATTTCGAATGGAATTAAGCAAACACGGTAGCGAAACAAAGAAACTGTCGAAGAAAATGAGTTTGCAACTTGTAATACATGTAATATGTAATATGTACATATTGTAATATGTAATATAAGGGAGTAATACACACACACACACACACACACACACACACACACACACACATATATTACTATATTATATTACTATATTTACTATATTTACTATATTTACTATATTACTATATTGCTATATTGCTATATTGCTATATTGCTATATTGCTATATTACTATATTACTATATTACTATATTACTATATTACTATATTACTACATTACTACATTGCTACATTACTATATTACTATATTACTATATTACTATATTACTATATTACTATATTACTATATTACTATATTACTATATTGCTATATTACTATATTACTATATTACTATATTAGGGATAGACAGTCATTATAGAGAGTAAATAGAACCGCTTCAAGGGCCTATTATTATCGCTAATAACGTATGTTAAAATTGTTTTATCCAAAGGAGATAATCGTTTGACGATCACACAACATTTAGAAATAATTGGTTACGATCTCTCCTACACCTGCAATTACACGAAAATTAGAAATAGACGAAATATGAAAGTAACAAAGAATCGATTCGCATGAATGAACAAACGCGTGATAACAATAACGCTAGTTCTATAGAAAATGACGATGCAGCAGTATTAATGATTAAATTATTTATTCTGTTACTTCTATCAAGTGCTCGAGGATTTTTAGGTGTTCAAGTATCTATTAAAGAATTTTCGAAGAATTTTCGAAGAATTTTCGAAGAATTTTCGAAGAATTTTCAATTTCTATAATAATCGTCGTTTTTTTACACGTCTGCAACGTTATATGGAAATTATTTTGATTAAATATCCAATTTTCTGAAGATTTTCTGCAGATTTTCCAAGGCTACGTGTAGTTAAAGTTTTAAACAACATTTCGTATAACGTGCTAACTTGGAAACTCAACGTTCGAATTATATGAAGACAGCGAAATAAAGGATTTTTAGACATTCGCAGAAACCACAGAAACGAATAGGACATTCGTGACTCTGACCGTAGCGCAGGAAGATGTTAACGGCTGTGTAGGACACGATAGACAGCGATGGACTTTTGTTTAGTCTAGAAGCGATTTTCAAATGTTGTGCCCGCGTCTAACGAACAAAAAGAAAGCTGCGAGTCGGCTGCAGTCATTGACGCACGCTTCTTTTATGCAACGAAACAACTTGCTCGTTGCGACAGTGAACCACGAAGGAATAACAGCGCAAAACAAAACTTAGTTTAGCGTGCTGCAGCACGGTAGAACGTGCTGAGTAGCCGCGGCTGATTCGTGGTTAACTTACTAGATCTTACTGTCACGAATATATCCTGCTACGTGTATACGTGTATCTTAGGTCTTAGGGAAATCTTGTACAAATAACGTACCATACCTTTCGGCTCCAAGCACTCATCTCTTTAGACTTGGGTTTCAGATTTAGTTAACAACAGCGTAGACTTATCGTTAGCCGAGAAGGTTATGCCGTTTTATGCTTATAGCGTGAAACAGCAGCAAAGTAATCGAGATATATGTGGGTATTAAGGAGAAACCTCGGCACGATTGTCCGGTAAGGCGGCGATCCTTGTTCTAAATCGCCAGCTACATAGCTTCTGACAATATTCTCGTTCGCGTTAACCAGACTCTGGTCAGACATACGTTGCTCAGCGACCATTCATCGTTGCTTGCTTGTCAGCAAGTAAATTTCGAATTTCACGAAAAACGCTCCACTTTGTAAAACATTTAAATTTAATCGTTGCGTTTAATAATATACATTATACATATATATATACATATTAGGTCGTCCGGAAAGTGTCTTTCTTTCGCAAACGTGTTTTTTTTTTTTTTTTTTTTTTTTTTTCTTTTACAACGGTGCACGTTCATACAAACGTGAAATCAAGTCTGTGAAATGTCACAGTGTTTATCTCAACAGAACAAAATGGATCGTACGTAATTCGACAAATATAATAATATAATATAAAACAAAAAACGTTGAGCGTCTATTATCTCCTCATAAAACGAAAGAAACTTTTCGGACAACCTAATACATACATATGCTTCATGTTACATGCATTGATAGCACATAAACGTATATAAATGAAACACATTTTCCAACTATACTTTATACACACATATCGTGCACATCATGATCTTGTCGCTTTTACCTACGTGGTTAATTATAAAAAAAGGGAATTGAGAAACAGGGTTATATTGATCGTATCGTGTACATATTTAGTTATACATACACGGTATACGTGTATAATAACCTTGTATAATGTGGAATCAAACAACCTTTTTGAAATATGCCAACAAATACATATATAATAATTAAGATTTCGACAGATATCTTTTTTATTCAAGAAACTCTTAATTATTTTTATGTTTTTTTATGTTATGTATAAAGGATCACAAAACAAAACTACCAAACTGTAATAAATCGTACTAATAGCGAAAAGTCATACTGCTTGTGATATAGTTGTGATATTGATTATTAAGTATTCGAAATATTATCGTTTATTAACAGAGACGTTGATCATTCGAAAGATTATCACAGATTATGTACATATGTACGTCACAATCAGTTCCACATATTTATACTACAATGTGAAATATGGAACACCCATGGTTCAAACGCACCGAGTATAGTTTTTTTTTCTTAACTGTTCGCAGTTTTTCTGCGAATTTGTATTTCAAAGTCGAATTGTTACTTTCGATTCCAGTCTACCCCAGTGCGATACGGCGCGGCGCCGTGGCACGACGCGCGACATGTCATGCGGCACAATGGGCTTGACAGGATGTGACAAGCCGACCTGTCACACGGCAGCCAAAATGTTAAAAATGTATTATCTTTGCAGATAAAGATTTAATAACGTTTATTCGATTTGTTTTCAACGCCTAAAAGTTAACATTTACATCACATAAAAGTTCGATTATTAAAAGTTCTTTTCTAACGATTGAAAATTCGTAGAATGCTAGTCTTTCATCGGAACGAAGGTATTCGTACGCAATCTTGAATAGGATGCGTTATTGTCCTACCCGGAAGCAATAAAATATTGAATAATTTAATCGACACACCTTATTTAATCACGCATATGTATATTCGCGGGAATTGAAATAATTCAATTATTAACGGGAGTATCAAACTTTTATAACAAGGTGCGCGTATGTTTGAAAAATATCAGCATTCGTCGCGTAAAATTCTGTCAATGCGATTGCCAAAACAGAGTAGTGAAATAGAGAAAGAAAACAGTAGATCAAGCTTGAAAAAAGAAGAGGGCAGAGAATGCGAGGGTTGGGCAAGTTGCGGCTGGTGGTACGCTATTGGTTGCACGGTCATCGCCGCGATTGTAAATCAATTAGTTCGCATTGTAAATAAATCACCATTTTACAACTCTACCATGCCGCACCATACGACATTCGTATGAAATTTATTGTCCATTTTCACCAGAGTCACTTCGATTTTAGCGCTCTGGCACAGTATTGCAATTATACAAAATTGTTGTAACATGCAATTATACCAATAATTCTTTCTACACGATGCTGAGGTATTATTTCCGCCTACGTTCCCTGGAATAGGTGAAATAAAGATAAATTTTGCAATTCAGAACTACTACCCTGTCCGTTTATTAGGTTAATTCTGAAGTTTGTTAGCGTTACAAAATTTAACAATCTTCGTGATATTTTTTTACCGAGTTTTCATTTTCCATCGTTTCCCAATTTTTTATACGGTTTAAATTAAATGTTTCTTGATTTTATCTTGGCCACAATGAACGCGTGTTTAAAAATCTTCATCTCGTCGCCATAAACGACCGTAACCGTAGGTGATTGGAACTTTCAACGGTGGACTAAAACAAACAAATCAAGAAGATTCTTATTAAATCAATAGGTTTACCATTATCGTCCGTACCAAAATAAATTATTCATTTTATTTTTGTGCCGAGTTTGTCGTACTTTTTTTTACTTAACTGTTATCGAAAGAAGAACGATAATTTCGGAATTTGTAATTTAATCATTCCTCATTTTGGCAATGTTCAAACATATACTATTTATTTTGGTACGGACGATAACGATAAACATACTGAGAAGAAGAATCCTCTTGATATTTTCGATTTAATCCAGCCTGAGAACTCGGATCGTCTACGCCGATCATCCCAGCGAGATACAGTTTGCAAATACGCATTTACAAACGCGTGTTTTTGTGTGAGATAAAGCCAAGATTTTTTAAGATATCTAAGACTTTAAAAGATAGTTATGTACTTATGTACTTATATATTTAGTTATATGTATATAACTAAAGAAACTACGGAAAGGATAATAAGGTTAGACGTACAGAGACCACCACTCGAGTAAGCGCACGGTGGTTCCAGCGAATGTTGTGTATGATTCTGCCGAACGTTGAAGCAATTCCATCGCCAGTTCCGCTTGAACTCGTGTGGTTTCTCAAACGCCTTTCGAAAATGGTATTCGAAAATATATGATTTTCAAAGAGTGCAAGGAAATTCGAATCGATATGTTTCTATGATATCGGAGGGGAAAGGGTAAGCGATATCTGAACCTAAAAGTATTCGGACCTACTTCCGAAACAGTATATATATATGCTCTGTATATGCACTACCGATACATAAATGCAATCAACGGTTGTCGATGGTCACCTGCCTTATCTGATGATTCGTTATTCGATACTTGCCGTCAACAGAGATCGATAATTAAATAATCTTTCGAAAATCTTTCGATAGACTTTATAAGGTTCAGCGAATTCACGAAGCGACAACTCATCATACACTGGCACAACTGTCTTTAAAGCCACGAATGTAGCTGTTGTACACTTTTGTAACACGTTTATTCCTAAGAATTTGCTATACTATCTTTTTAATTCCCTTGTTAAGTTGGACATTTCCAATAATTCTTCCAAACTGTGCGTTCATGAGAAGATGGCCAAGCGAAAGAATACGAAGATCCGACTGGTATAACAAATAGGCCTGCTTTTTCTCACATAATCGCAAATCATTAAAAAAATTACATTTTCTATACCGATTGGGGTTAAAACAGCGTCGATTATTGTCGAATCACTTTATTGGTTTCCTTAAACGCTTGAATTTTTTAACAATTTGGATTCAATAAATAAATCCTTCTACAGTTTTACTCAGTATCATTTAACGACGAATTAAGAAATCAATCGAATTACGTTCCGATAAGAGAAAGAAGATCTATTTGTTATAGATACGTTGCTGTACTATGTATATAGACGACTAATCATTGGAGATGTGAGAAGTTTAACTGTTCCGACACGTATATACGGGAACAATATAATTACACTGTCTGAAAATTAAAGGAAATTTCAGGTTGTTTCGTAGTCGACTGATGTGCGCCAGGTAATCGTGTGTACTGTTAATTGCCACCGACTGATGGAACAATGCTGTTACAAACTGCCCGCCCTTGGGATACATCGCAGAAATTTCGAGAAAGCCACGTCACAGTCATCGACCACCGACGAACGTGAAATTTGGAAAAAACCTGTTAGACACCTCTTTTTTCTCATCTTCAATCATTTATTACGATCGTATTACCTGATTTAGACTTACTTGACAAACCTAATATCTTTGCACGTGACAATCGCTACGGACCTCCATTTGGGCTTCCCTTCATTTGATCCTCGCCAGGTATAGTTCATCTTTCGGCTTCCAACGCCGATATACTACGCTCGGCGCTCTAGGTGCGTCTCCACATCTCGCAATGAGAACGCGGATACATCGGTGTTTCCCGCGGTCGACGCCAAGACCGGCTTTCACTTTCATTTCTCATTTACGTTTACGCATCTCGATGACTCGCGTAATTAACTTAATCGTCTATTTATTAAAAAAAAAAAAAAAAAAAAAAAAAAAAAAAAAAAAACAACTCGTTAACCACTTTAACCTCTATTTCGTGATTTATAACATTTTAATAGACAATATTTATAAGCCTTACATTAATAGCTTCGTTACATTTACCAACATACACATATGCTGGCAAGGTTTCAACGGAAATGTAACTGCGAGAACATTAAATACGCTAATAACTAATAATTAATAATTATGTGGATATATACGTATGTATCTGTATTTATACTATACATGTATAACAGTAATTAATATATAACCGAAACAGCAATAATACCGCATTGATATTTTGAAATCTTAGGTGGATAATATCAAACGTAAGAGACATTTTTACGAGAAATAGTAAAATAATTTACACATGCGATCTACAAGTATTGATCTACGACTAATGGTCAATGGAATTTCTCTGATTGCCTGATAATGAAAAAAACTCGATGTTGTCGAGATATTGTAAATTGGTTTCAAATAGGTTTGGTATCGTAAAACTGTCTGTCGTATCAATTTATTTGATTGTACGAATCCGAACATGATATCAGACGTGTTCGGTGTAAAGTAAATCATGACAGGTCCGCCTAAACGACGAACCAGCCGTTTTGCGTGGACGCATGTAGGTGGCAACGGGTGGACAGAGAGCATAGACGCGACGCTCCTATCCGTACAGTGCTGGCGTTAATGCTAATGCTAATGCCGATGCTAATGTCGATGTTAATGGCGTTGACGGCGTCCTTTGCCGATCTGTACTGGCGAATAGACCTACCAACAGACACATACTACCTCCAGTCACCCAATTGATTATCATCGATTTATATCATTCTGGCAGATAGTTCGATCCAGTTCAAACGATCGATCGTTTTTATCGATAATTTCTCAATTAACATTTTGTACTTACCATTACGTGTCCTTCTTGACACATGAAAATAAATTTTGCATCGTGCTAATCATATTCTACTCGAACGTATCGATAGAAATTACAACTGAATCGCAATACGAAATCGCAATTTGTTAAGAGAAAAAAATGTGTCGATGAGCATTTTTATTATAATAATTCAAATTACATCTATGCTTAATACTAATACTATACCTATTACAAATTAATTACAAGGGAATAACAATTAGTTACGATAAAGATTAACATAGTATTTTGAATCAAGAACTGCTGCGTTGAGTGCTAGTAATTCAGTTCAAACAGTCATTTATATAAAATACAGTTACCAAAGAGTTAACTGATTTTAAGCAAATTGTAAATTTGAGTTGTAAAAATCAATTGAATTGTAAAAATGATTAGAGTCGATACTGAATGGGCAATAAGTTCGTAAGATTGAACTGAAATAATCGTGTAACGTAGTTCTTGTATCGCACGCAAAATCATCAATGTTCACTGGATAGAGCTGTCCAGTTGTGTAAGTTTCAACGACTATCATAGCATAAAACTTTTAACGATTGGAGAAACGCTAAATTTCGATTTCTGGGACCGAGTGTAGCGAATATCGAGAATGATAAGCGGAGAATTACGATCGGTTAATTTCTATTAATTGGAATGCCTGTTTAGATTCTTGATTTCATACATATCAAGTTATGTACTAATCTTGTCACAGTTTTTCGTATGAAAATAGGATTTTTAATTTGCTTTCGAAATTTAGTTCAAAAATTTCATTTCTCTCCTTACACGCTACAGACATTTTTTTGGAAGGAAAAAGACAGCCCCTAAGATCGATTCAATTCTTAAGCCGAAATTACGTCATCGTCGTTGACGACCTAGACGTCAATTACTGCTACTACCTTTACTACCGTATTGCATTTGCATAAACAGCCACGACTCAATCTCTATGCTAATCGACTTGTTCGAGTCCGAAAAGTACTTGCGTTAGATGCGCGTGTCTGAATTCCTACATGCATATATGTATGTACGTATATACGTAATTTACAGATATTTTCAGTTTACTCTTCACAATATCAGAAATGTATTCTAAAATTACAAGTACTTCACTTTACGTTCCATTTTATTAACACAACTTATTTTATTTATTTATTTATTTATTTATTTATTTATTTATTTATTTATTTATTTATTTATTTCTTACCGCAATCGATCGAAACCATGAACAATTTACTGCCACTGGCATCATTCGTATATCATACGATACAACAAATCATGTACACAACTCACTTACTTATGTACAGTTCGCCGAAACGATTTTCCTTAGCTATTACACATACATATGTTTGTCATATTTATCGCGAACAGCTAAGAAAGTTATTCAATTTCAAAATAAATACTTTATATTCTCGAGCATTTCACAAATCCATTTATTCTAATCGCGTTTTCTCTTTTTGAATATTCCAAAACATCTCCTTTCAATTTATTATGTTTCATTATTTCATTTAGACATTAGATCTCATAAAGTTTATTTAAAAACGCACGAGCCAAGATAATATATTTAATAAATAAATTATAGGATCCAATGTACAATTCTAATCACGAAACTAAATTAAAAAATGGTTTAGAAATTATAAATACATATTTATTTTCTTTGTTTTGTCACTTTAAACGAAATCTACGTAATATCAATCACTTGCTTCTCAAGTTTTATTATTATCCATTATTTTCAATTGTCTGCTAATTAATATATTTTATCATTAATATATATATATATATATATATCGTTTATTAAACGAATGTCCAAATAAATTAATATTTGCTAATGGCAAAAGTGATTTACAACATGTTTCTCGATTAATGCTTTCAACGGATATTTCAATGGTATGCGTACAATTGTAAATAAAGCGATGTTGTATCATGACAATTCTAATGTACATACTGAAACGAAGCTTCACAATTAATATACAAAAGGGAAAATACTGTTTAGTATTTTTCTGTTTTTTTTAAATTGGATGCTGGGCGAGCAAGTGAACTCATTTCTGGAGTGAAAAATCCGATTTACGGAAATTAAATTAAACCTCCGCAATGGTAACCTGTGAAATTAAATTTTTTAATGCCATCTCTGTGGTCAACTGTTGACGCATATACACGTGCCTATCTAAAATGTGCAAAATAGTTGATATGGTGTAAAGATACTCTGTTAAAGCAATGTAAAATTCGTGAAAATCGCAGTTATTTCGATTACACAAATATCTGTATAACTTTTAAGCGATACTTTTCAATATCCTGGAACCTTGTTGTTATCTATTAAGGATAAACAGGATATGGAAATAAGTACTTGAAACTTAAATCCACTTAAGATGAATGAATTTTTAGATTAACGATGTTAATTCCACAGAATGAAACGATTAAGCGACGATTAAGGTTACTCGATTATATCTTTTGTAATATCTTTTAGTGGACTTAAATCTAATTGACATTTATAAATTTCTCTCATACAAAGAAGAGAAGCCTACGTGATAAAAGAAATTGCTTTATAAATATTTGAAACGTGATGGATCAAATTTTGAACACGAACGCATCAATTCTATTCTTAAAAGTATAAGGGCAAGCTCTTCGCTGATCTACTGCAAAGCTGTTTCAGAATTACAAATGGACCAATTAAGGAGTGCGTAATACGAGATTGTGAAGGAAATATTTCCTTATCCGGTAAACATCTGTCCAATCTTGTTTTATCTTTTACCATCAGAATTTTAGAACGAAAATCTTGTGCGTGGTTGGTGACGAGCAACGAGCCACGCATTAATACAACCATATCCGTTGGGATTTAATAAAGTTTTAAGTAAAAAGTTGCCTATTAGTTGTTACAGAGAATAATATAATTTAGTTTTCATATTTAAATCTTAATATTATGTGTGTGTGTGTGTGTGTGTGTGCGCGCGCGCAATTATACATGGTATATCAGTGTATACATAGTATATAGGTATATAAATACGCGCGCACACACACACACACAGTAGAATGTATATTTTATGCTAAAATAATATGAATTGCTATGAAATTTATTATAACTTTATTTCATTCTCATAACAAGTATTAAAAAACAGGAATAGTTGAATCCAACATCTTGTCACTATCGTTTAGTAAGTTGAATAGCAACGACTAAATAGATAAGCAGTGTTGTCTCTTATCAAGGCCCAAGTCGATTCTTCCTTTTTAAATTAAGCGAGCAGGCAGATTAATATACTTCGGAATACGATACATAACAATTCCAACGTATTGTAAATTTTAGAGTCCAGAAATATTAAAACTGATAATTTGATAATAACATCTATGTTCTTTGCGCGTGCGTGCGTATTTGTGTCAACGTAAAACATTATTAGAAATGTAAATGTCTAATAAGACGATGGACATGATTTTACACGTAGTTACATATATATATATATATATATATAATAGAATATCCACTACAGATTGGTTTACAGAGTTGATTACAGAGGAGTGACAATCGCAATTACATAAAGCACGTAGTTTTGTGATTTGAACAATTGTTTCAAAATTAATTTTTACAGGATACTTCTCGCTTTCGTTAAAAGCAAAGCGACTGAGGCGATCGTCGCATCGCGAAAATCGATAAAAGAAAGAATTTTCCTTTTCTATTGATTTCCTTTTGAAATATGTATGTATCGGATCGCGGATTCGATGGTTTCTCGATCCATTGCAAGATGTACGCAGACTGTAAACTAGGATTGACTTCGATATCGAAGAATGGGACGGCCGCTAAGCTAGGATTCGCGATTTATATTTGATCGAACTCGATGCCAGATCCCAACGCGGTCAATCCTTGCGAGAGTACATCTACGAAGCTAGGTCTCTGGCAATAATTCGAGAAAGATCTTCCTGACGACGTTGACGGCTCCTTCGGGAACGGATCCCCGAGATAAATGGAAACTCAGAGCATTGGGATCATTTTCCGACCCCCTCTTAAATTCGATGAAATGTCACATAGCTACACTGCATTGTGTTCGTTTCATCATATTCATAAAAAGTGTTTCAAAGTATGCTACTTTCGTCTAAAATAACGTGAACTCGTGGATACTCGTGGAATGTAACTCTAGAAGAATTATAAACGAAAACAATGTTCTGAAACCTGGTTAAAATATCCTAAAAGCTTGTGCAGATAATATACATGTATGTATGTACCCATATAACAGTGCTTCTAATCCATCATATTTTGCATCTCTGGATACAATACGAACGACTCTAAATTCTTAATATTGCTGATAATTTTGAGCTTGTGATAAAATATTTATTACAGACACAAAATTGTCTTTATAGACGATCAATTTGTGGAATGGATTGAAATAAATTAATATTCGATGATATGTCTATTAGTTATGTCTACAAGATTTACTATTTTACAACTTGCGCTGCACTTTTTATAATCATAAACCACCAAGTATCGTATTACGAATACTGTCATGAAAGATCGTGGATTTGATATTTGACATTTATCTTCTTTGATATATGTACATACTGTACACTCTACTTTCATCTGTTATATTCGCTTCGCTTCAGTCACTTCCTTCTTGTCCGTCCTTTCACAATTTTATTATTAAGATATTTCGATTGTGACTTAAAAAAGGATAATTTCTCTTTCTGGTGACAAAACTATACGTATATCTTACTTGAAATATATAATATATGCAATACAGTATCCCAATATAATATAATGTATATGTAATATAATATCCCAAGGAAAATATCACTTGAAATTACAGTGCTTTTTCGATACTTCTTTTCGTGAAAGTTCATGTACAATACAACAGCTTACGTTAACTGACAATGAGTTTCTAGCAAAATAGACAATTTTTATCATAACACCGTCTCGGAGGATAAACTCTAGATGAACGACGAATTACGACAGCAGAGAGAGAGAGAGAGAGAGAGAGAGAGAGAGAGAGAGAGAGAGAGAGAGAGAGAGAGAGAGAGAGAGAGAGAACAGAACCGTTTCCATCGTCGGAGGGTTGGTTAATCCGGTTAGTCCAGAAGTTACTAGTCGAATCAGCCGAAGAGAAAGACATGAACAGTTAAGGATAATCGACGATAGAAGCAAGAGAATTAGTCACCTCTACCGTCCTACTGTTGGAATCAAACTTTTACCTTTGCCAGTAGAAATCCAATCGACTCTTATTTATCGCATGTCACCCTGATCACTTTCTTATCAAGAATAACATTCACCTCGGAAAAATGTTTCTACACCTATTTCAAACTTTTTACTTAACCTTTTTAGATAAATTTGTAAACTAGAACCTGATTTGATCGATAAAGGTTCGTAATAACAAAGCTTATCAATATCTTACCTAGGATAGAATGTTCTTCTTCAAGTATTTCGAATATTTAACAATCCTGTATACATACTTTATTTCAGCATATTGTATAATATTATGTACATCATATGTTGTTGATCATTTCAATGATTAAAATGTAAATTAGTCGAATATTTACAAATTACATAATATGATGGAATAGAAGAAAGAATAAAAGAAAGAATGGAAGAAAATGGTGAAATTCAGAAATGTTTGATAAAAATTTAACAGTACTTTTGCAAAATTGGTATTCGAATAAAATGAAACTGGGGCATTTGCGTAGCGAAAACAAAGTTTGAAAATTCGTTGGTTGAAATGAAAATGGAGGGGGTGCGGTAGGTGGATGAGGAGAGGGGATGGGAAGGAGGAGGAGGAGGAGAGAGCGGGAAGAATATCAGTTACCGCTTGGTTGGAAAGTTGGCTGAGGGTTGCTACGAAGAATACCCATTTTTAATCTGGTAGCTTTCATCTAATATTAACTGGAATTTAAAGGGACTGAGGTAAGAGATTGCGGGTCGAGAATAAAAGAAAAAAGGAAAGACACGGTTAAAATGGAATCACTGGGAAGAGAAAGAATGCATAAATGATTTTACGCCGTAGAAACGACTCATATTTTCATCGTTTAAAGCTCTCTCGACAATTTTGTATTTTCCCGCACAACTTTTTAATGCACAATTTTCCCCACAAAAAACGGTCTTAGAGAATCATCGGTATAACGTTCAGGAATAGTAGAGAGTTCAATTAACGATTTAATTGTTGTAAATAATATGTTTCAAATGTTACATAATATGTAAGAATGATGTAGGAATAATTTAGTGGTTTGATCATTTTAATCGCTAATTTTTGTGGAACATTATTCCACAAGAGTTGTTAATAATTTGCAAACATTCAGCCACGTGAAATTTCAGTTTCTTGTTCATGATAAATTTCGACGATAAAATTTGGGAGAGAAAGTTGAACGAAACAGATCATCGCGCTGTCGTTTCAATCGCAAAATATTTCTATTAGTATCGTTATTACCATCCTTGTTCAAAAACTATGTTTCAGCTCGTTTTAAAGCCCAAAAGAAAACCATTTTCAAGTTTATTTGTAAGATTTCATTTACGTCTTTGCTTACGTAAATACATCGATAACAGGCACACGAAGAACATAAATTGTTTGCTTCACGCTAGTCATACGAATGTCTTATTTACTTACTTACTTGGAATGAAAAGTACAATAGTATCGTATCGTATCGTACAATCGTATTTTACGAGAAACATTATTCGTTACAAAGGAATAATTCATTTAAAGAAATCTTTTTGATTTTTACATCTGTTTTTTTCTCTCTCTTTTTTTCTTTTTCTTTTTTCTTTTTTTCTTTTTTTTTTTTTTGCTCTCATAGAATTTCTCGTCTAATTACAATAAAAGTGACATTTCGTCTCGTTTTAATGGATTGGCTTCGTAAGGAAATTGTATCTAGGAGCTAGGCGTTCTGATTGATATATTAAATCTATATATCAAAATAACACAGAATATACGACACAATTATTGCGGACACAATTATTTTCCTATGTTTTACTTGTATAAAGGGAAGGCTATAAATCGCGTCATCCAGAGTGTCTTGAAATGTAAAGTATGTTAAACAGACCTTTTTTTTTTTTTTTTTGGTACTAGAGGAAGCCGCGTATCACGGGTTCGTGTTTTCTTGAAACTCTAATATGGATTTTTCTAGAAGAACGGCCTCGATCGTTGAATCGTTTGCGTTTTTATCAAACGAAGTATTCACGGAGGTAGTAAAAGTTCAAATGCATCCAGGTGTGAAACGAGGAATCGTGCAGGGGTGTAGGCAAATAAAACTGTCGACATTGCAAGACTTTATTGCCAGTACGCCATTGCTTGGGAGCTGGTTTAGTCAGTTGAGCATTAATGTGCCCGATGTAAATCGAGCTTCGTGTTCTTTCTTTCCTTTACACCTTACACTCTCCTTCGGATCGTTATGCTTTCAGTACATTGGTCTAGCAAGAATGTTCTTGTGCTGTCTTCATTGTACTTCTGTGAGCAGTTCTTTCCCTGGCAGTCACCCGTGAATAATGGCGATTTTATTGTGACAAAGAATCGTTCTTTCGCCTTCTATTCAAACTGTATGACTTGCTTTTTCGTCGAACTAACATCGAGTTAACAACGACTTTTAGTTATGTATATAATCTCGTATTGCCACGTTATTACTCACATAAAAGCAATAGAAGGTTAATTTTTGAAAATTGTTCCGATACATGAAATCCGTACGCTTTAATTTAGTAACAGTTAATATTGTATCGTTACCGATATGTTTATCTTTATATCGATATAGTATCGATTAGATACATCATCCGGTGCATCATCGTCCTTCTAAATGTACGTCTGTGTTCTTAATAACTGACTTCGCGTTTTGAAGTTGATATCTGGAAATTGATTTCAAATGAAAATTAAACGTTGCGAGCGTCATTTCACACACAATTTTTCTTTCTGATATGTGAACATGTAAATATAAAGCGACCAAAGAAGCGATTAACTCCATCGACATAAGCCAAATACTTCAATATTTTAAACTAAATTAATTTTTTAAATCTTGATGTGTCGATTCTTCAAACGAGATTGATAGACATCGCATTTCTTTATAGACATCAAATTTTTGTACAAAAAGCATTGCTACTATCTATATGTGTACGTATATCGAAGACCGCAAAATCTGTAATAGGCTAATATTTAATTTTAAGTTGAATCTTCGAATATTAGAAACGAAAGTCGATATTCTCTTATTGGAATCGATTTAAATTCTCTAATATAGTATGACAATTTATGTTCGTGATAAGAGATCGTAGAGGAGATTGCGAAATGTGTTGTCCAGCTGGGCTTATTAGTTGCACCTGCATGAGCACGTGAAAGGCCATACATGTGGCTTTGTAACATGGCGCATATACTTAAAGGTATACATATCTACATATAGACTGTATTTATGCACTACCACGACTGACAACGTGCGGTTAGAACATCCGAATCAGCTAATACAATAAAGCATTTAAGTTTTTACACATCTGTATCTTACAACTTTTACAATTGAATACTTATCAACTTCATTTATATAGCCACCCTAGTAGAATAGACGAAAATGACGAAGACAATAACCATGTTATTTACTGTTATTAACCGTGTTTCGTACAATTTTTCGAAATTTATATATACGTTTATCTGAAGAGATTTCCTTTATCAAATGAAATGTAGAAATAGCTTGTTTGTAGCCAAATTCCTTGTTTACAAACAAACTATTTCTACATTTCAATTATCTTTTTAGACCTGATAGTTTAGAAGAAAAGAAACTTCATGAAATATGTCACTAACCTTCAACTTTGGCTACTATTTTCTCTCACACCATCGATACGATTGTGGACAAGTAAAAGAAAATATCTACGCGTCAGATATTTCTTCGACCACTACATCGTACACAAGTTTCCTTAATATTGACGACTTACTTTTTAACACGACCAATTTTGGGAATATTCTCTTGTTGGAATATTATTAAGTTATAAGATGGGTTATTAGAAAATAAGTAAAGATTATTTTTGTCGTGTCGTAAAAGCAAATATATTAGCATCAAATCATGATGGAGAATTCTTGTTGAGTCTTCGATCATTCGTAAATTCGATTAAACACAAAACATGATTTACTATATCGGTGCCATATCGGCCATCAGAATTAGGTCGATCGTAAGATCGTAAAAAAGGAATCGGAAAGTATGCCTGGTCTGGACAGACATACCGGAGAAGCGGACGAGTACTCTGACTTTACGTTGCTCATGGAGAGGATCTAGAAGTCGTTGCAAGAACGTCAGGTAGTGATAATAGATGAGGTGTTGGGAATGTAAGAAAAGTGAAAAGGACGCAGGAATCGTTCAAAATTAATTAAAAATATGGATAACAGGCGTTGAAAAGAGCTTTAGGGGGTATGCGCATAATTTAGTAAGATTAGATTAATAAGAGATAGGTATCCTCGAATACTTCAGACTCTTATTGTTTCGTTCACAAGTTGAATAAAAAGCGACATAATAATAAATAAAGCGTGTAGAAGCAAAATAAACGAAGTACTAAAACTCGAGAATGGTAAAGCAATTTTGAAAGACGAAACATATTCTGTAATAATATAGAGATACATTTCATGTTCAAGATTTGATGCTACAAGATTACTATTCGTAGAGATAACATGAATATTAATACGAATGACTGTGTATACAGTATTATACATTCTACATTTAATTACGTACGTTCTTGTCACGTTTCTCTGCGTACACTTACGTTCGTTTAAAAATTTTACACAAGATTTCGCAATAGATAATTCATGCATTACGCCATTTCTACTTTTATCAATTATACATATATTTTGTCTGATGACGAGTTACTGCGGAACCACGGTTCTACTCGAGATATCCTTCCGGACGATATTTTAAGTAAGTACATTTATCAAATTACAACTAGATGTAGCAATAATTATAATAATATAATTATAGATATTATTCATTTATACCTCTAGTTTAGTCGCTACCTTCCGGCTAAAGAAGAATGACTTCCAGTATTTCCATTTGCCTGTTACAAACTTATAATAGATAGACTCGACTTATTGATTTAAATTAAACGATGAATTGAATTATTAGAAATAATTAGGAGGTATTGAAAGCGTAACGATGTGGTCAAGATGTTCTATATCGTATAAGCATATACGTATAATACGATAGGTACGTTAAACGATGGTGTCGGATGAACGTATTCGGTTGGATGTACAATAATGTACATATTAGAAGGGAGCAGCAGTTTGCATTGATACCGGTATTTCTCGTGGCTCGAGCCTAACCGACAGAATTCAGATTCCATTTGGCATTCTCGAGAGACAACGGCAGCTGTCGGAATGCACCCGAATCGTCTCTACTGTATAAATACATGCAAACGTAAACACACACTTGCGAAATAGCATAATCTCTTCCTCTCTCTCTCTCTCTCTCTCTCTCTCTCTCTCTCTCTCTCTCTCTCTTCCTGAACCCGTTTTCTCTCGTAGCCTCTCTTGTCTAGATTTGAATCCATTGATACTTTTTATGTTTCACTCAACTTTTGTATGTATGTGCCAATGGGTATATATATATATATATATATTTTTTTTTTTTTTTTTTCTTTAGCCTTCTGACATTTCTCAGTTTCACATGTATATGTATTTTTGGTATAATTCAACGTGATATAATAACGTGATTGAATATAACTTGATTAAAAGATTAGTCACTTATATATCGAGTGTCATTACGATAGAGGCAGTATAGGACGCACAGAGATATATGATTTGTTCCCATATAAAAAATTATAACATCATTCTTCTGATTATCATTTTTTATTATTACGCATAATTCATTTATAGTTATATTCATAGTTCATTCATAGCTATATTCATAGTTCATTCATAGTTCATTCATAGTTCATTCATAGTTATAGCCAAATTTCAGCACGTTGATTAATGTAACAGTGGACATTTTTACGATCACTATTATCGCTCATATTAGAATATAATATTTTCTGAACCTGATTAGAAAGTAATACGGCAAAATTTAATTGTCAATAACTCGAAATAACCAAGAAAAACATAGTTTACAGCGTCCTTCGTCTACCATTGTAGGAAAACTAAATTTAATTTTACTATGTTATCGAGTATACAATGTGTATAAATATAATTCTCATCCTGAGGAATTCAATGACGATGGTAATGAATAAAAATAATACACCCACAAGATACAGATATATTAAACGCGAAAAGATTCTTTTGCTCGATGCTCGATTAATAGTAGTTCATGTATAAAGTAAAGTATAAAGATACGTACACGATGTGCGAGGAAGCCTCGAGTTGCCTTCGCGTCGTCTCGTGTTGTCTTTTAAACTTATAAAGGCAAGGTGCAAATGCGCATCGAACGAATCGAATAAACAACTGCGAAGCATCTTCAATCTCGCCGGAAAACCGCCAATCATTAGCTCGTCCTAAGTCCTGCTGTATTCAACGTCAAACCGAAGCATTACTCAAGGTGAGACAGTAAGTATACATCTCGCCAGGCAACTCGCGGCTTTGCCTCGCACTGTCTGTACATAGCTCAATTATTGTCAAAACTTCGGGTATCTGTGATTTAGAGAATATTGTTGCAATTCCTGATTAATACATGTGGTTAACTTTTAAAAGGTTAAATGCTTCATTTATTTACATTTGCATGATTATTAAATAATTGAATAATATCTTTAATATAATCGATTTTTACGTTATTTCTAATTTATAATCAGACATTATTGACGGTTACGGTAAAGCAGAGGTTTGCAAAATAAAGTAACGATAGGTAACGAATGTCACAGACATATAGTAATAATAAAGGATATTAAATCTTAATGTTAATGTTAATTCAATTCTATAATTACCTCATCTATCATTATGATCTGCGATACATTCAGTTTCTAATTGAAGTTGCATGAAAGTCGTAAACCGAGTGAACATTTTTTAAAACAACACCAGCTGTTTCATCAATTGGAGGAGTAATTTCGAATATTTCATGTTTGGCCGGAACAAAGTGTATAAGAAAAGAATCTGGAACAACGATATCATCAACTATTGGCAATTTAGTCACGATCTCGTAATATCGTCGTTCAATATCTAACGAATTTTGCCTGATTCGCAAACGACCATCTACGCAGGCAATAGCAGAGGCAATCATTCAAGCCGATTTATCACGTGGCCCGAGCGAACACCGCCGGTCATACATTCTGACTCCAATTTACATCCGAAATCCATTTGGCCGATATGGCATTCGTCACGACATTTGGGTCGATCTACGACTTCTTGAGCACATTCCTTCAGTCGGTCACGCGTCTCAGTTATGAAATCAGCAGTACGTACATAGGTTTTCCGAGCATGATTCTGCAACTAAGATAGTAATAATTCGACTATGTGGAATATCAAGCCAAATAAATAACGGGGGAAATTGGATATATAGGGAGGCAGTGACAAACAGCCAAACATCTCGCGTAAGACATATTAACTAGACTCCCGAGAGTGCTATAATCTCTCTTGTATGTCACTCGTTGCACCGCGCCTGTTACCTACCTACCTACCTATATATATATATATATATGTATAATGATAGTAACCAGACAAGACTACGGTTCCTTTAGGCAGAATCCCTAGTCGTCGGTTGATTCACGAAGTTGGCTATACATATTCGGATTAGTTTTCAAGCCTTGTTTCACAGTTGGGCATGACTACTGTTGAAAATAATTTTACTGTAGGTTACTTTCTAAAATAAGGTAAATAAGGTAAAAATATGTATATATAATAGGAAATTCTTCAAATTTGATATACGATTAGAACTATATACTCATGTATAGAATATAAGGAAAATACAGCAAATATTTTCCATCGTTTATCTTTTTATTCTTCCGCGTTGGAATTGTAACATTTGTCGTCTTTTTCCGTGTTATGCGTGAAAGCATAAATGCTGTTTACAACATGTTCGCGATAATATTCCCACGATCTATTTATGTAAAATTGAGTATATCATGCTTGGTTCAAATTGACATTAAATAATACCTCATATTTTTTTATTGGAAATGATTCAATGAAATTGAAATTGTTAATCCAGCCATTTTTTTTGGGGGGGGGGGGGGAGGGGATATTATTCATGCGTATCAATACCTATATGACTTGTATTAATTTCAAAAATTAGTAGTATACATACATATAAGGAAAAAATGATCAATAAATGTTTGCGTATAATCGACCAGTTTCACCTTTAGATAGGCACTTAACTACATCAAGTATATTTCGTCAGCATGTAACTAATACATAAATATTGATTTCCTATTGAATGAAATTAACTCGTGAAATTCCTGTAACGCTTTAACAGATGTGCATGTTTTCGAAATTACGCGTACATAACTTTCTGTCGATATAAATATAAAATTATTAGTCGACCGTAAGAAATGGGAAATAAATAAAAGATAGAAATTAGAATTTAATTGATATGTATTGCCTTAACAGCAAAATCAAGGAATTTTATCGAGCATCCCATTGACGTGGCTATTTTTTCTTTTTTCTTTTTCTTTTTTTTTTTTTTTCTTTTCTTTCATATTGATTGCCACTATAGCAATTTATCTTTCCTTCTACCCCACGCGAGGTCACCTTAGATATGAAAGTTTCGAGTAGCCAGCGCATGCAAGCACGCAAAAATATCATTACATCATAAAACACGAGGTGATCCTTTGAAACCGGCGATGCATATCGGTTAGCTTATATTTTCGTTCAAATATTTCTTCGATTATGAGACTTTAATTTGGCTTGCGATTTTATTAAGGAACTTCTATCGATAGTTTGATGATCGATGTACACGTATATTACCTATAATAAATTTTAATTCGATATTGAGACATATCAAGCATGGATCACTTTTTTAGTTTTCAGGTAAAAAAGTTATTCTTGACGCGGTTGGCATGCATATACTCGTTTGTATTATAAAATTGTTGTCCGTGTTGGCAAAATACCTCGAATCGTTAATTAATCCATTAGTCGGTGCAAAAGGTAAATTATTGATACTCAATGGTCATGTCAACCACACAACTTTACATGTATGTAGCTCGGATCTATTGTCGTACGATTTTCATTACTTCGTTAAATATGAGAAAAATATATGATATAAGAATCATATATTATTGTCACTTATTTAACCTACCGTTACTTATAACGAGTTTTGGCGCCCGTTTCGAATCGTCCACGCCGCTTATCGGCCGTTATCATTCGTTTTCAGGAACCGTTACTTTACCGAGCTCGATATTCCCGTTTCTGGCAGTCAATACAAAAAGTTATTCCTTGAAACGAATGGTTCAAGTACAAGTATTCAAGCGATTCGAGTATTGAAACGATGGTCGCCCTTACAAACATTTTGACATCGTCGCTGACTATATTATGGTGGCGAGCCGCGAGACAAAAGTCACAGAAACAGTAGTTCTGTGGTTTGTCGATTTGCCACCCGTCCGCCACAGATGTCTCCGAATCTCAAACACTTACATAGAACGTTTACATTTTAAATAAGATTTTAAATAAGAAAATAAGCAAAATACGACAACATGTTTGCTAAGACGGAACGTTCAGGTTTCCAAATTTTATAAATGTTGGCGCTGTCTGCCCTACTCTCGTTTCTGAAGATATTAATATCGTAATCGTTATAATTTTTATTATAATTTGCAATTGTTGTGCGAACATTACAACAAATTTTGAAGCAAGTTTTTGTCTGCAAAAAGATTTCTAGTACATTAATAACAAATATTTTTATTATTAGAAAAGTAAAAATTACGAACGACAATAAATAATTTATATTACAGGATCAACAGTAACAACAAGAGCAGTTCTTCAAGGTACGGCAGAGTTGTCATGTGATATCCGTCCACCGCAACAAAATGATTCCGTAATTCTAGTTGTTTGGTACAAAAGCGATACCACACCTATTTACAGGTAAATAAGCAAACTTTCATGTAGAAAATTACTGCGTCTTGAATATTAATCCGAGTGTTCGAACCTTATATTATGTTCAATTCGTTCTTTTCTTATTGTATTTTGTATACATTATTAGAAGTATATGTTAAACAGTAAATTTCGATTATTTTATACAATACGTTTCGTTTTACAGTTCGTTTATCGCAGAAAATTCATAATGTATAATAGTTTTCAAATATAACTGTCAATTTTGTACGAGGAAATTGAAGAATAATGTATCGATTCGGAAAAATAAAGAGTAGTGAAAACAAAATTGCTGAGAACTTTTATCGGGATCATTTACAAACGAACAAGTCTCGCGCAAAATTGGAAAAGATTACAACGAATCTCAATGTTTTAAGAATCAAAATGTTAAATATAATTGCTCTCAAAGTATTAAATTAAGAATATATTGTTTCAGTTACGATATGAGAGGCAAACATTCTGAAAAAGCTTCTCACTGGAATAATAAGGATCATCTAAACGACCGTGCATTCTTTAGAACTGTCACTGAACCAGCAACATTAAACATCAATCACATTGAAGAAAGAGACGAAGGTGAATACAGATGTCGAGTAGATTTCGCGAAGAGTCCTTCCAGAAATTCAAGAATTCACCTGATGGTCATAGGTTTGTATTATATGGACTTTTATATTTAGTAACATTGAATTCGTTGCATATCAATTTATTATGTATCTCGTAAATTTTATGTATTTGCAATTTTTTATATTAGAAAACATACATTTGCTGATCAAAACTCATATCTCTCATAATTCACAAATACCAGATGATCTGACTCGGTATAAAATGGTATCTATTGTTAAAGATGAGAAAAGTTCATAGGTCTTTTGCAACGTGTATGTAGCTGATTTTAACGATATTTATGCAACATTAATATCGTTTCTATACACATACCGCGATATTATTGATTTGCGAAAGAATAATCGTTTCAAGAACTAGAAAGGTCGGTGTTAGAAAATGTCGATTTCGGGGACCGTCTTGAGTTGAAAAATTCATGCAAACTCTCTAAAAGTGTCTGTCCTTATCGCTTTTCCGAAAAATAATGGGAAAGTTGTTAAAAATGAATCCAAACACGCGAATATGATAGTGATCAAATTCACCTAACTCGTTATAATTCATCTTATTTCTTATCAAAATAATTAATGAAAAAATCAGTTTATCGACATATCGTCGACTGAATTGTCCTAAATGTATCATAAACTCTGCAGTCCAAGTCGCTTATTTTTATTCTTAATTTATTAACGCCAAAACTAACAGCTAGTACTTGAGAATCGTTCGAATAAAATTATAGTCATACATAATCGAAACTTTTATTCAACGTTACACTCGTTGAATATCGTTCGTCGAATAACCAATAACAATTAAAGTAATTTTATACGATATTATTTTATACGAAATTATCGAAATAAATCTTTTAACCCAGTAGTGCTCAACTCCGAATTCTAAACAAATTGTCACAAACGATGAACTAATATGTCGCCACATAGATAATTGATTAATAAACCTCCTTCTTTTTAGAACGGTTGGTTTAATAAATCGGTTAATTGGTCGTGTCATTAGGATATTGCACCGTCGGTCCGTGCCTTATAATAATACACATAGCAAAGATACGTGCAATTAATAATATATTCAATAAGAATGTTGTACTTTCGTATATTACAGTACCACCGCATAAACCAAATATTATCGATGAACGTGGAACTGTGCCAGCGGTAGCAGGTCCGTACGAAGAAGGGGGTGATATGAAATTACAATGTCTTGTTTCTGGAGGTGAGTTTTTCTTATTATTTTCTATTTATATTTCTATCAAGAGTGAAAAATTATTACGTTCGTATTCAAGTTTTCTGCATAAGCATATCAAATTATTTTCAAGTAATAACATTGACAATCGAACAATTAACGTGGAACCGAGGATATCGTCCGACATGTAATATAAATTATCTTACAATTATTTTTCTCAACAAAAGACGAACGTCCCTGTACGATACACGACAGCTTGGAAGGAACTGACAAATATTCGCTATTTCACGAGCTCTTACTGTCAATGTCATGTAGGTATGAACAATATTTTTCGATCGTTCTTGAGAGGTTTTTACGTTCGAAAAAGGAAAATATGCTGGCAACCGTTTATTTTTCGTCCAAACGATATAGACAGTTCAATGCGGAGTAGCTGAATAACAATTAGATGCAAGTATAGGCATGATCCGATTATGTTTGATGAAAGATCTCATTATAGAGATATTTTATAATACTATTATATCGTTATTTTTTACAATTTTCTTATTATAAATCAACTTAGATTTAATTACACGTATAGTTAGACATGATATTAAACATTATTTCCAAAATAATGTATTTCCGATATTCAAAAAGTTATAAATCAATTAAAGATTTACAATATTTTAAATATTCTATGGATATATTGGAGATTATTGGTATTCAGCATTTGAATCTGCCGCTTTCGTTTAACACTTTAAACCGTCTTTACCATCTCTTACAAGCGTGTATGTAGCGTTGCGTTGAGTATGCCCCCTACGACCTGCCGTACACGATATGATTTGTCTCAAGGCATGCCACCAAATCAGGTTTCATACGAGGCAAGCTGCACCTCTTGGGACTTACTTGCAAGAGTAGTTTGGACATGGGCATCTTCCATAAAATTAAATATCATTTCTGTGCGAAAAAAAAAGTTGCAATTGGTTAGTTGTAGTAGTAATAGACGTGTGTATTGATACGATAATAGATATGTGTGTAATGAAGAGCAAGAAATACCACGAGAAAAGGGAGAAAACGATTTCGAAGAATTGGCTGAGTGCCAATATAGTACTATCGTATTTGGTCTCATCCTAATCAGGAAAATTTCATTAATGCGTTAATGAAATTTTTAGAAATAAAAGGAAATTCCGTGGTTGCATTAATGTCTTATCTCACTGGTACGAGGGCGAAATGTATGGCTTCGGTGTGCGACCATCTAAAGTGTACGAGATAACGTCGCGGGGATAGAGATGACACAACGATGGCGAAGATCGATGTTCTAAACAATGCAATCCGATCGTATTCTGCGCATACATGAGATCAAAAGTAATCACGAGGCCAAGTAATATCTGACCGACAAATGAACAAAAGGCACCTGATCTGTCGGAACACAACCTACCGCTATATGCTAGAATATAGAAACTCTCGATCCGTTTTTGGTGGCTTCGTAGCTACGTCACACAGTACAAGAAATTTAATCATGACCTATTATCGAGTTCCATTGGTATTAACAAAATATCTTCATCTACCGGACCTCATCCCGCCACGACCATCCGGTAGACCATAAACAAACACTAACCTTCCACGGCCAGATACCCACCACGTCATCGAGTAAAAAGTCGTAATAGGGCTTAAAATTAAAGTTTACGACGTTTATTTTACGAATGAAGGGGTCTGTCTAATTTCTGCCTACCGCAAACAGGCGACGGACCAGTTCTTCAACACGCACGGGACGTCGTCGACTGTCTTCGATGAACTTGTAGAACCGTTTCGTCCATTTTCACTTCGACGATTCTCGAATATATTGCAAAGCTCAACAGTTTGAACAACTTCTCTCTATACGTGTAGCCGAGATATTAAAAATGCTAACCCGAACCCCCAATACAATTATAGACAGAAGACGGATGGAGCGATCGACAACCAATACTGGATGCATACGCTGTCATAGATGTGTCAGGCACAACTGTAGGCAGAAATACACTGTATTTATACCTACAGATTCTTGCAAATATCCAGGAAATTAAGCGTATCCGACGGTTATACGTATATACGCAGAAGCTGCTCAGAGCGTTGATTTCTATAACATATTCAAAAGTCATCGAAATCGGTGATGACAAAACTTGTAGAAACAAGTTTAACGTATATATTTTTGAAAATTAATGTCGATGCGTATAGATAATTATTTTGAATAAATTTCAGAATTTTTATACGAAGTTCACCGTGACCGAAAGAGGTTTACAATTAAATTCTCGCAGTTTGTCGAAAGAGCCTGCAATACCCAGTACAAAAATATTACATCTTTCTCATACCGGTAATCCAATACCATTCGAATCTCGTTGAGACACGATCCTTCGAATTTCTGGTTTATAACGTGTTATTAAGTGACTGAGAACGAAGCACGAAAATTGCCGTCTACAATACAAAATCAAGGAAAGAAACGTTATACTCGGAAATTATAGCCAATACGGTACAACAAAATTTCACGTCACCGTAACTTTTTTGCCAACTAGATATCCGAGTAAAGCTATCAAGCTTTCGTCGGCAGATACGGCCTCCCGCGTTACAGTACTTCCCCCCCCCCCCCAAATGTACAGTTGAATTAGAAATAAAATAATATTAAATTTTTCTTTATCCATTCGTACATAGTATAAAAAATCTTTTGGCTCATTTTGCCGCAATTCTTCTAATAATGTTATACGCGAAAATGCATCTCCTGCGATCAGCCAATATCTTCATCATTTCCTCTTTTTCTCTCTTTTACATGGTACCTCTCCCCCTTCGATTCACATAGCTACCGCTACACCAATCGCAATCTCTTTTTTTCAGAGACACATTTTCTAACATCATTTCGCTTCGAAGTCAAAACGGATACTGACTGTGAGTAGGTTTCATGAGGGCCACACTAGACTTTATGAGACCCAGCTCGCTTCGCATGAGCTTTCGTCTCGAGGCATACCTCGAGGAAAATCTCTTCGTGTAGGGCCCGCTTTAAGAAGAACTGTGTAATAGAGTTATTTCTTTCTTTTTATTTCTAATAAGTAAATACATATTTATTTTATCAGTTCGACAAATGATCTATTCAATAATTGGATTATAAATAGTAATCAACAGATATTTGACCTACTTATATTTATATGTTGTTTACTAGGTCGACCAGAGCCAAAAGTGAGATGGTGGCGGGGAGAAATGCTCCTTGATTCGAAAGATGAGCCAGGAGAGTTTCCATCTCTTCGTAGAAATGCTTTAATAGTAAGGGAACTTTCAAGAGCTGATCTTCATGCGGTATTTACTTGTCAAGCATCCAACAACAATATCAGTCAACCTGTCTCTGCATCGGTTGCAATTGAAATGCATTGTAAGTTTCGTTATAGTATGTGATACTGTATTTAAATACCATTTAAGTACGATCCGAATTTGTTTGTTCAATCGCCAGAAGCAGGACGGGACAGTTCGTAAGACATTGTCCTGTAATAGAGTTTGTTTTTGCTTTTGTGTCAAAATTATAGTACCGAGCCGTTTTAGTGCTACGTATTTCTTATTTTTAACTAACTTTACACACACACACACACCACACACACACACACACACACACACACGCACATATATATTTACTAATTGTAGTACATATTCATCATAATTAATATCGTAATTGTAATGTTTATTTTTGTACTATTTTATTCGCTATGGATTTATATCTTCGATAACACAATCTCAAACTAACTTATAGCAGTGTTACATTTTTCTCGAATGGAAGATGATTGATAAAAAAGAAATTAACATAGCGATTCAATTACATACGATAATGTCGACACGATATCATTCATTCTATGAAAGAGTCCATATGCGCGCGCGTACACACACACACACACACACATTTAGATCCCATTCAATTAAACTCTTATATTTATGTCCTTTGTTTCGTGAAAGAATTTCAGTTTATTACAACAATTACTAAATTTGTTTTGTACCTTTTAGTCGTACCGGTTTTATAGTATATAGAATTGACTTTGTTTACCATATCTTTAACAATTATAATATACATTACAAGTTCATGTATATCGAATTCCTTTTTGAAATTATTTATTTATTTATTTCGTACGTATAAACAGAATACCAAGTTTGTTGAAACTCACGTGACAGAAAATTTATTTGCTTCAATTGCCAATTTCATCGAAAAGGATGTACAACGAAGAAGAAATAGGAAATTCTGATTCCTTTGCGCTTTAAATTTGGGTTCGCGCGCGCGTGTGTATGTGTGTGATCTATTCAAATGTATTTAAGTGAAAGTTAAGAAAAGTTAACAAAAAACTGTAATTCGTAATATAACGTTGCGAGTATTTAACAGCTACGGCGTGTGAAGCTAGTATTGCTGCAGAAAATTAAGAAAATTTTTTTGTCATCGATATCCGGTACATGGATTACATAGTTACCTATACCCGTGTATCGTGAACTGTACATACTTGAAGAAAATTACTGTAAAGAATAGTTGTAAATATGTAACTATGCAAGAGAAACACCGATCGCATAATAACATTATTTATACAAATGGACTGTTTAAAAGTCTATTTAGTCATCACAGTAATATTCGTCACTCAAAAGCACAAAATTCTTTCATTCGTTCATAATTTCTCTATCTCTAATCATTTCCGAGATATTGCAGAAAATATATTTCTGATACTAAGTGTGGACGATTGCCGATTAAAGAAAGAAAGAAAAAATTAAAAAGAATACGTATGGGCTAGGCTGTGAATCTACAAAGTTTCATGAAAATTGGCGTTTCCGACTTAGGTGATGTTCCTTGTATATCAAATAGATTATTATCGACCTATATATAATACACTAAATCTATATATACTACTTCATTAAATCTTTTATTCTTTTCAGTGAAACCATTGTCTGTAGCAATATTAAGTAACGAGCACGCACCCCTTAGCGCTGGACGAAAATATGACATAAACTGTATGACTGTTGGATCCAGGCCACCAGCAAAGTTATCGTGGTACATGGATGGAAAGAAACTTAGTAATTACACGGAGAAGGTATTTTACTTTGTATCGTTAACCTTATAAAGATTTTTCACTAATATATGATTTCATATTTTGTTAAATAGTGATAGATAATAGGAAACAGGTTATAATAATACAATAATTTGCATTACAGAGTCTAGCTTCGTAATCTGTTCAAACGTTATAACCTTTAAATATGTTTTCATCGAAACATATCTATAACACGAATTCTCTTAAACACCCCTATAAAAAGACCTTTTTTGTACACAATACATGCTTCTAAGGTATGTAATAACATTATATTCACATTGCAAGTTTGGAGGATAAAAACTGCTCTCTTTTCTACATTTCCATATATTGTACGTATCGGTGTAGACTCTATAAAATCTTGATTGATCCTCGGAATATATTCGGAAGAATTAAACTCATGTAATCATACACATGTAGGGTCAGGAGCAATAATCACGGCACAAACATAAGTCATGGACTGCGTTTGAAATCGAAACTATAACGAAATTAAAATTGAAAGTACATATATTAACACAATCAATTGCAGATCTTACGATCAGTATCGCGACTCACTTATTCTTCTCTCGCCGGACGGCCGTTAAATTTTCCGCATACAAATCTCGACGTACAGCTTTCTCCGAAAGCAATCAGGTTCTCTTGAACCTCAATCCTCTATTCCGTTGGTCTGCCCGTTCACCGCCGCCGTTTGTACTTTATACGTAGACAGTGTCGCCTCGAAATAAGCAGCACGACCGGGACCGGACAATTGCTTATTACAAGTCAGGTATGTTATTCGGCTTGACTTTATTCTCGAACGAAACACGAGAGGACACACGGAAAAGGAGCAAGAGGCTCGAGACAGCGGCCGATCATAAAGCGATCGGCATATAACATGCGATCATCGCTAATACTGTTATGAGAAAGCATCATAAGTATTCTATTCGTCTTTTGTCAACCGGCGTTCGCTGTTCATTTGACCATACAAATTTACCAAGAAATTACAATTTCTTTCTTTCACGGATTTCGTACTCGTCCCCGGATCTCTTACTCTTCAAATAAAGAAGAGGGAATTGTGAGTTGCTTATTTCGAGTCAAAATTGTGTGCGTTTTACTGATCCGCACGACGAGACGCGCGCTTATACGTTCAAATCTCTTGTCGAAATTAAACTGTCGGTGTCGTTGCCGATGAACCGGCTCTGACTTATCCCTTTTTTCCTTCGTTTTCCTGCAACTGTAACGGTTCGGCTACGGTTCGGCAACGGTTTTCGCTCTTGCCTCGCTGCCCTGCCGTCCCAACTGTCGCAAACATATATCTGTACACGCACGTGCGCTCTTCTTACACACATACACACACACACAAACACACACACACACACACACACATCTTAGAATAGTACTGCATAATAGCGTCCATGGGATAATTCCATGAATTTGTATTTATTTTCTCATGTTGAAGGTATCTCAAGATGGTAACATGACAAGTTCGACGTTGATATTGAAACCAACGTTGCTTGATCACGATAAAGTAATCACTTGCCGTGCAGAAAATTTCGAAATTCAACGAGGTATAGTCGAGGACACATGGAAATTAAATGTATTCTGTAAGTATAAAAAATTCTTTTATATAAAATATTTTTCAGGAATACAAACTATTGCAATTTCAATACTTCTATGGATATTCACTTTTATAATATTCCTTCTCCTTTTTTCTTTATTTTTCAGTTGTACCAATTTTACATCTGGAGTTAGGGTCGAATATGAATCCAGACGATATCGAGGAAGGTGATGACGTATACTTTGAATGCAAAGTTCATGCTAATCCTGGCGCTTACAAAGTTATATGGAGGCATAATGTAAATTTTAGTTGAATAATAATAATAACATATATATATATATATATATGTAACAATGTTTAAATTAGATCAATATGGTCTATTCTAAACTATTTCGGCTATAGGTTAATAATAATAAGGCAATAAATAGGGCTAATGTTTGATTTAATCCATCAATGTCCATACCGTTACAGGGAAATATTATTCAGAACAATGCAAAAAATGGTGTAATAGTGCAACAATATGGCTTGGCTTTGAGGGAAGTTAATCGTTCTCAAGCAGGCAATTATACTTGTATTGCTAGCAACGTCGAGGGAGATGGTTACAGTAATACTGTCGAACTTAAAATCATGTGTAAGTTTCTGATGCTTCTAAACCTCTTTCACTTTAGAATACAGAATACGTTATTTACACAAGATATGATATATAATTATATTAAATATATATATATATATATATATATTTAATATAATTATATATCATATCTATATATATCCCTATATCAAATATACGTATTTGTTACATATAAAACAATTAATGTCATTTGTATGATCAATATTGTAAAATATATTCTTTATACTAGAAAATTCAACATTTTATTTATATTTTTTAGACAAACCTATTTGTTTACCTGACCAGAAACGAATTTACGGCGTAGCTCGTCACGAAGATGCCCGAGTAACATGCAGCGTAGAGGCATACCCATCTCCAGATAGTTTCCGTTGGACATTTAACAATACGGAAGAAATGGTAGATGTACCTCAGGCACGGTACAAGAATTCTACACGTCATAGTCAAAGTATTCTTATTTATCGACCAATTACAGAAATGGATTACGGTACAGTGTTCTGTTGGGCAAGTAATACCGCTGGCCAACAAAAGAACGCTTGCATATTTCATATCATCCCTGCAGGTATGTTATATATGTATGTATATATAAATTATTGTAAGATAATTATTGAGAACAATTGTTGTTTCATTCCTCAAGTAAATGAAAACCATAGAATATCCTATTGTAACTTTTCGGAACAATATATTACTATTTTGAATATTCTATTCGAACGAGATCTTAAAATGTATATAAAACATATATATGCATATATTAGAAGTGGAGATACCTACATTTTTATCTTTCATGGATTCTGTACTCAATAAAGCTTCATTGGCGTTTGCCAAATCAATTGCATGCAAAACAGAATCATGTTCTTACTCCTATTTTTATCCAATCGTATCGTATACTGTATATCTGGAAAAAAGAAATGGATGCTAATATTTATAGAATTGTTTTTAGACATCAAAGAAGTGAAAAACGTTTAGATATAAAATTAACGGTTAAGATTTATATTTGAATCTTATACGCAATTTAACGTTGTATTAAAATCTAATTACATTACTCGCATACAGATTAAGCTGAGCCGTCATTAAAGATCGATATCTATTTATCCTATATATATTTTCATCATTGCGTATCATTCAGTGATGTGTTGATTGTCCCAATTTAACGAATGGCATATAAATATTTCTTGTAATTGTATAATATGTGGGCGCAAAAATTCGTTTCGTTCATCAGAATAATGCGCGAAATGGGAACGGTGAAATGATAGTATATCTGTAAAATGCAGATACATGTACATACTTACATATCGCTATGTCTTGAATTTATCGGAAGAGAGAGTTAGTTTCTCTGCGTGGTTAAAGCAATTTCGGAAGTTCTTACTCTTGTAAAATGTTAAAACATACCTTCACTTTTGTGAATAAAACATACAATTTCGAAGTGAGAGTGAAGATTAGAGAAAGATACGAGATAAAGTGCACATTGATATACACCTATCAATCAAATATTTGAAATTAATTTTCTTAAAAACATACCTCTGCGTGGAAAAACCTTATTGCATGTTTTCAATTTATCTTCTCATATAATATTATCTTCTCTTCGGTTGTATCGTCAGTTACGAGATACATTGTATAAGACGTAAGCGTAATGAACCTGGAATACTCTCATAAGAAGTATCCTCAGACGAAATAGAAAATTTTCATGCGTATTATACGTTCTTACATATGAAGTATTATAATTCTGTAAAATGTGATAGATCATAAAGTTTGGGGTGCAATCAACTCTGGAACTGTTAGTTGCCTCTGTGTGTGCGTGTGTGTGTGCGTGCGCGCGCGCGTGCTTGGGTGTGGTGTGTCATAAATCGGTAGCTAAACCATACGTGACGTCATTCAATAGCATTACACGATGCAGACAAGTAGGGTTCAGCTATTGATTTACGTTGATCTTCGGATCTAGTTTGACACACTCTGCTATATGAAACGATATCATGTGGCAAATCGTTGTATTAGCTTCAACCAGCGATACAAGATAAAAAAATTATTGGTAAAAAAATAGAGGATACAATTAAAAAGAATTAAATTGACTTTAATATCTCCTCCATTACTACACTTAGAAAATAATTATGTATTTACACCACCTGATGTTCCCATAATACCGATACCAGTATCAGTGTATACATATATATATATACATTGTGGTATATGATCTTGAAATTTTGTTGTGCAAAGCGTTTACAAAGACAAATATGTAATAAACCAAGAAAGCTTTAGGAAGAGAGAGACAGACAGACAAAGAGGCAGAGACAGAGAATCTACCGCAAGATTATATCCAAGACTATAATAATTCCTTGCCGAGATTTAATAATTGAAATAATTGGAGATAGGGTGAAACATGCATATTATGAAAAAGTAAAAAATTTTGTTTCTATTTTGGATTAGTTTTTGGTGTGTGGTCTATTTTCGGAATATTTCTGTTTTATCATTGTGTTGTTATTTTATCGTTCCCATTTCACTAATTAACTTGATAATTTAGAAGTGATATACTGTCAAAGCCGATTTTGCGACACTATATTGTACTATTGTAGGAGCCGAGGAAAAATGAGGGCTCCGGCAACGGGAATCAAATCCGCAACACTTGTATCCTGTGATTGGCCAGCCGCACCTTAATAAACTTTGCCAAAGCGCCCTCGCTAATTCCTCGTTGTTATTGCTCCTTTTGACGAGTATGGAGGCCTCGGCCCCACACTATTACAAGGTAATATTTATACGCCATCCGTTAAATCTAGAGAATTATAAATATATCACTATAAATTTAATGATAGCTTATCTGCGCTGCTTTTCCCCGGTAGTACAGCCATATTTTTCGGCCCAGGAGCAATAATATCAGATCAGATATTATATTTGTAAGCATCGGATATTTAAGCAAGGATTAATATGACGAACAACGTTCTGATATGAACCTTTCAACGATGATTGTATTTTAAATCACGTCTCTATCAATTGCTATATAGTATTTGTCCATTTTTCGCCATCTTGTTCCCGTACTGATCCCGTCTCTTCTACTCTTCAACATCAAAATTTCACTATGACACCAGTGTATGCACAATGCACATCCTACGCAGGATCTCAACATCGTTGACTATTTTCCCGTTCTTCTAATTATCCTTTTCGTTTTCATCACTGTCATCACAACAATCTCGATCACTTCTGTTGCTGATCTTAGTTAGGTACTTATGGTCCCTCCTAAACAGAGAACAACAACAGTAAATAAGCTTATAAAAAAGCTTTTTCCTATATTTAATATATTTAAAGATGGAGCTATCAACAATATGGTAACTCTGTAATGAACATGTCCTATACCTCTCCCCCCTCCCCAGGTTTATATGTGTTCAAGCCCTTGCGGATATATTATATCGATGCATTCCTCCTCATTTTTAAATCATTACACAATCTATCGTTTTTGTTTATGTTTATGTTTCTACAGGAAAACCTGAATCTCTGTACAATTGCACGCTGTCTAATCAAACAACCGATTCACTCTCGGTGGAGTGTTGCGTTGGTTTCGACGGTGGTCAACCGCAGCACTTTCTTCTTGAAGTTTTTGATCAACATACAGGAGTACTGCAAGCAAATATTACATCCGAAGAAAACGCTGTTTTTACTGTTCACGGATTACAATCTGGCAAAATCCTTAACATGGTTTTATATGCCGTAAATGCGAAAGGAAGGAGCGAACCCACTTTGTTGGAAGGATTTACATTAAAGATTGCCGAGAAACAAACTGGTAAGTAATGTTACATACAGTATGTATAGACAGTATGTTACATACGTACAGTATAGACAGTCTATACTGGTATTATCCTGATCCTTTACTATTCGATTTCCACCGATAGATACATAATTGACTTTTAGATCACGTTACATTTATTTCGAAAATATATTGCATCGAACTGGTCTTCTACTGCTTCCGTTTGAAATGCAATTTCGATATTTGCTCGCTTCAGATAAGTAAATGATCTTCGATTAGCATTGTGTATAACAAGTTATTGTTATTTGTATGCGAGAAAATAGTTTAAACCTTTCGTGGTTCGTCGATATTAAATCGCAAATTGTTAATGTTTAAACATGTTCGACATGAAAGATAACATTTTTATTTGCGCGTTCCCTTTCATTGGTTCTCATCTTTGTATCTATTTCAATCTACCATACCGAATGTATATATAAAAGCTAGCAATATTTTCTTTTAACTTTTCCTGCATCTCGTAACTTGTTAGTATGCAAATCATCATACTTGAATTACAGTTTTCGTATTATTTTAAATTTCCTGTTATTATGCATTGCAAGTATGGTATATTGCAATTTTCAAATGACATTTTCAATTGTCGTTTTGACACGATTACATTCATGCATATATTTTGTTCGCAGGAATACCAGTACCATTCGAAATTTCCCCATTATTAGGAGGATTGATTGGAGTAGTAACTGCATTGCTTTTTGTTACTATTACTATTCTAATAGCTATGAAAATTAGAAATGAACGAAGAACTCAAAGACCAAGTGATCTACCGTTAAAGAAAAGCACCGCACCCAGTTCCGAAGATTTGTATGATACAGAAGATAGAAATCCAGATGTTGTACCAATAAATAAAGGTATGTATGCTAGAATCTATATTATATTATGTAAAACTTATCAGCTTATGAGGGATAGAATGTGGTATGCACATCTCTGTTATTGCAAGTGTTTCTCTCTTTTTTCTTTTTTTTTTTTTTTCATTTATCAAGGATCAATACGCACTGTCGACCAGTGTCAGTCACCAGCGAATTCACCACTGGATTCATTGGAGTATATGAGCATATGCAATATATGACCACACGCATTTGGTCGCGGCAACCAGTGAGTCCCCAGCGAGCACGGAAACACGAGCGACGCAAACGCGGCTCGCTGGTCTGTAATCAGTAGAGACTAGTGCCTTTTAACAAATGTTGCGGACGTTCGCAACTTTCGTATGGTATCTTTGCAAGAATGGATGCATCCAATATATTTCCTTTTTCTTTCCCTTTTCTTTCTTCTGTTTTTTTTTTCCTTTTTTCCTTCGTTGGAAGTAACTTTATAATTAGAACAGTTTCTTCAACATCCATTCCGTTGACGTTCTCTACGATATTCAGAACTTTCGAGTCTCCGAGCTTGATCTGTGCGTTTTGTCGCTTGGTTTTTGGTTGCCGGCGACTGATCAATAATGCCAATAGGGACCCTCAAGTTTTAAAAGTTCTTATAAACAAGCAAGTAATAATAATAACAATAATAATGATAATAAATTTGAAGGTTCTGATTACCAATTGACGGGATCAATATCTGGCACTCCGTTAGCCACGCAAAATACACCGGATGGACTTACAGCGACCTCGCTTTCTATACAACAAGTGACTCACCTACAAGGATTGTCACCGTATCCACACGAGTATAATAATTATCCGGCATTATCGGTGAGTTACGTTGGTTCTAGTACTTCAATTTGGTTTGCTTTCTTCAATAGAAAGTAAATTGTCTTTTCTTTCGGTTTCTCTTTTATTTTTCTTCTTTTCTTCTTTTTTTTCTTTCTTCTTTTTTCTTTTTTTTTTTTTTTTGTTTTGTTTTGACATATCATTGTATTTACAGTAACTGAAGAAAACATTGTTCTCTATGAAAAGACAAATCGAAACGTGTATACAAATATTATTGCATAAAGAGTAGTTTTAAATGTTTTAAATGAAAACTTCTGTCTCTGATACCAATATTTGCACACAGATAGTTACTTATTGTATTTATATCAGAAGAATAATATGAAAAGGAAATACATATGTTGTGCATAGTACTAATTTTGTATAACTGAAAGTAAAAATAAAATAAATTTGCTAATAACAATGGTGTCAATATAAAGCTGTTCAAACCATAAAAGAAATAGCTCTTATTATATAATATTTGAAATAACTAACTTTTAATTATTTTTGTTAGAATTTTAGAAATTTGCTTTATGGCGAAATAAATTAGATAATGATAATTATTATTTAATATATTCTAATAATTATCTAATAATAATAACTATACGTACATATTATCATGATAATTGATAACATTTATTTCAAGAAATATAATTTTTGCCTTAAATATGGCCTGACTAGTACTGGGTTAATTCTAATCCTAGATATGCGATGAAGTGGAGAGAGGAAGGGACACGTATACCGCCAAACTAAAAAAAAACGTGAAAGTTTTAAATTATAATTGTTTCTTTGTTGTAAAAAGTTATTTAACAATTATTTATTGTTCTTTTTTTCAGTTTTATAGTTATTTATTGAAAGGAATTACTATCGCTGTATGTCAAGACACTATCTGACTTATATTTACTTACATAAATAAAAAGCAAAAAATTGACGTTCGCACAGAACGAGCAAATGTTAGGATATTGGTCGGTTAAAGTTTTTAATTTGATTAATGCTTATGATTAGAAGAAATTAATTTTTCAAAATTGCGATTGATTTAATCGATCGAAGAAGTTGGATATCAGTCGCTTGTTAAGTAATTGTCCAGACTAAATTATTATTTTTTATTGCATTGAAATGCTATTTGTAATGAAACGTACCTACAAAAGGTAAACGGAAATTTCTGAAACGTTAACACACAAAATATAATGATACACAAAAGCTATAGCTTTTTCGCTTCAATAGTAGTCGAATGAAAGAAAGATCATCAAATTTTTTTTAACGAAACCATATCGTAAAACGATAGGACATTGTAAAATAATACCATAATTAATATTTTCTATTAATTATTTTCTAACAGATACCTTTCTCTTGAAGTAAGAGTAAATTTTGTCTTTTAAAATACGAGTTCTGTACGAGTGAAATGCTCTGCTACTCTAACTATTTATAAGCATTTTCATCGAGCATATTATTAATGTTCAAAGTTTTGAATAACCGAGGACATATTGTCTTGATACTTGAAATTTGTTTCAGAGAATCATACAAACTATCCCATCTTGTAGCGCCAGGTCGACCAACAAGGAATCATCTCCAAATGTAAATCACCGATTTTAATGAAATTTACGAACGATGTTGTTCTCGAAAAAATATTTGACATGTATTTGTTTTACGGGCCGAAATTTATATCGAAGAGGTGAAGACAAAGCCCCAAAGCTCGGGGCTTGGAAACATATTTCACAGAATATTTTTGAAGCCATTACTTTTAGAAAAACAGTTTAAAGTAACAGTCAGTTTGTTCTTAAACAACAGAATTCAGCTGTGTGAACAACTCCGGAAAAAAATTAATTCAATAAGAAGATTTAATAAAAATTCACATATTTCTGCTGATTTTTAGTGTAAAAGACTGAAAATGATGTTAACAAGTTTGAGAAAATAGTACATATTTTCAGAGCATTGCGCCTAATCCAAGTTGGAAAGAACGCGAGCGGAACGAATGCGAGCGCGACTGATAGCAATGGAATCAGACCCAGTCAAATCTCATACGTATTTTCGGCTACAGCTTTCATGTACGGTGCATCGGCCGAAATAGTTACATTTATTGGTCGTTTGATGAGCGGAGCGAGCATAGTATCTCCTCACGTACTGATACTTTGTTTCGTTGGTTTTCTTTCCAACTCTCTGCATAGTACGTAGATAAGCGTTACGATAAATATGTAGATGTAATTCTTAATAAGAATAAATATAATAAATATAAAGAGAGTCAGGACTGACTCAATAACAATAAAAATACATAAACTCATCGTGTTACGCCCGTCATATAAGTAACGTCCATTCTCACGTTTATGTATGTACATATGCAAATTTGTATATTCATTTATTGCGCAAATATGTAAATTTATTTACTGTATAGTTTTATCGCATAATGCGACTTATTCTACAAGTAATAATGTAATGTTCTTTTTAATCCTTTTCAGTTATCAGACGAGGTAACGTACGCCGAATTATGTTTGACACGTCCATCAGCATTATCAACGTTAGTAAGCGATACAACGTTGTCTGGTGCAAGTGGAATTGGCAGTTTAAGTACACTCGACGGTTACGGTAGTGGAGTGATCGTAGGTGGTAAACCGTGTACAAGAGAAGCTACGATTTATGCTTGCATAGATCACAACGCAAGACCATTAAAAATTGATCCATCATCTACTTCGCCGTTCACATTGGCATCTCTGTCGACAAGAAATACATTTCGGGACTGTAATGTTTCAACAATGAATAACAAACACCCCACAAGAGAAATTGTTACTGTACGTACACCGTTAATATCTACCCAGGAAAGTTGTGTATAGGGATGCGATTCTGACGCGCTGAATATCAACGAATACTACGTTTGATCTGTTGTGCGCGTCTATTTCTCAAATGTGGTTCTACAACCATTTGTCCTATAACGAAACGTACATACATACATATATGATATTTGATATGCGACAAGTGTGTAAAGTAGTTAACAGAATTAACGTCAGGTGGACTAATCAATCATTAATTGTCAAATATTAGTGCGGTAGCGAAAGAATACAAAGGAACAACGTGTCCTCTTGATATATTAAAAATAAAAGCGTGATATTAATGTTAATCTACGAATTGTTCAAAGACACTGATAAGTTAAGTTTAAATTTGGTCACTAAGACTGATTTAAATATTATGTAATCTTTCATGTACAGGGTGCCCCGTTTATTGTAAGCAACTAAATTGTTTCGCCCGTTACTTGAAATGCAAGCATATTCACGGTTACACGATTTACGAGATCTGTTTTTAATACTAGATAGACATTTCAAGTTCACAAAGCTATAAGCTTTTCGTTACTCGTGTTATAACTCGTACCAATTGATCGAAATACGGAAGATCAATGGCTATAGCGGTTCTCAATTTTTCGTTAATGTTCAATATACATTACATCATTACGCATTTCACGCATTAAGATATTAATTTCCATTTCTTCACCCAACCTCCATATTTTTCGAATTACTTACGATATGTAAGTACTTAGCATTGTGTTTAGCGTATTAAACTATAATATTTCGTATAACTGATAATGATATCCATTCGGGTGATATGAAAATTTCTATGACTAATTTTTATCCATAAAATGCTGATTTACCTTTCATCATCGTATGATGATAAAAACTCATGGTGTTACACAAAATGATACGAATAACAGCGTGAGAATTGTCAATTCTGACAATGTAAGAAACATATTTTTTGTCATCAATAAATATACAGGAAACATTCGACAATTGCATAAGAATATCCTCATCGTAATCACACAGTCGTCATCCTGGTTACGGGGTAGGAGGTTGGGTATATTGTATTTGATGTCGTTTTAATCATAAAAATGTAAGAAACATGTTGTTGGTAAACATGTTTCATTTATCACATATCAAAAATAAGAAAACTTGATTTTTAAGTTAAACGTATCAGCTTGTCTCCAGCCTTTATCGTTTGCCGAACGTCCCTCTTCCCCTTTCACTCGCGTTGTCCTTTTTCTACGTTCGGCACATCTGAAGTCTCAGTTTCGAGAATCGAGAATTGAGAATCGAGAATCGAGAATCGAGAATCGAGAATCGAGAATCGAAAATCGTTTCTGCCTTTGTAGAATTGCAACACTCGATTTTTGTGCAATTACCGAATGTTTCGTGTATTTTGTTTCGTTCTCTTTTCTTAATCGTGTCGGCCGGATGAAATACGACGGTACAGCGGAAATGTAAATCTCCAATGATTTACAAAGTCTCGCGGTTTGCTCCTTATAGTTAGTATACATATAACGGAGGTTAAACTACACAAGATTGTGTCAAGATTATTCTTCTAAGATTAGCGAATTTCTTGTAACAAGTGATATTCGCATCAGGAAAGATATTGCTGTCAGTCGGAAAGGAATAAAGAACAACAAACACATACGAACAATCTCGCTTGACATTTGTCATTGTTTCTCTAGTTAATTTGAAAATTCGGAGCCTTTATAGATCCGTGGCTAGAGCGGAGATGCCAGAAAGCGGGATAGGAAGTGGGAGCTGATGAAACGTTGAGATATTCGCGCTTCCGCGTTCAGTCGGCATAGCTGTGTCAGAATGCTAGACGGTGTCTTCCAACTACTATATCTATCGGAACAAGAGAGAGAGAGAGAGCGAGAAAGGGGGGGGGGGGGAAACAGATATAGATAGAGAGATAGAGAAAGAGAGAGAGACAGAGACAGAGACAGAGAGACAGACAGACAGACAGAGAAAGAAAGAGCTCCCATGTACATGTGTACATATTTACTATCACGACATGGGAAATTGCCTTGATCGACGAGATATCTTTTACATAGTAGCACTGTCAGTCAACGAACGATTCAAGAACCGCCTCGTTCTCAACTTACTGCTAAAAAAGAAGTTAGGTGTACTGGATTCAAGTCGTCGTCGTGTGAGTTCTATTAAGCTGAACGAGGACATTCAAAGTGGACTGCACAGGTTTTAATCCGGAGCGGATCAAGAGTGAACGAATAGAAAATATCGGAAAGGGCAATATCGAAAGAGTGTATTCGTACAAGTTAGTCGCAGTTCGTCCTCTTGTGACTCACAGGGCTTTTGTCTTCGCGCATATCACTCGTTACAGAAAGCTCGCTTCTTGTGTATGTTAACCATAAGCGACATGCTTAGTTAAATAAGCTATGCTGTATGCTGCCAAGTTAAACTATGACGTAGTGTGTGAGTCAAAGGAGATCATCGTTTCCTTGTCGACTAATGTGAACAACAATATTTAAGGAAATGTCAACGTAAGAGCCTCGGATCAAAATGCAACCTACATCAGCATCTAATTCCCATCATTATTAAGAACAATGAAAAAAAGTTGTGTTCATAAGTTGGAGATTACTATGTATATATCTTCGTATATCCTGTTTAACCTATCATACCGATATAATACGCTATAAATTTCAGAAAAGTATTTATGAGTTGATACATACTTGTATTATTTCAGAGTTCAATAGGCTTCAATGAATTTTTATCAGAATTTAAAAACCAAATGAAGCTGATCGATTGAAACTGGGATCACACAATGATTTAATATTTAAACATGTCAATTCGATTAAGCATTATTTTTAATGCTCGCGCGTATGTGCACGGTTGATAATTATTTGGAATAGGGGCAATTTCATCGATGATCTTGAAATGTGTCATCAAGGTCAATATTCCGAACAATTTTTTCTTATGCATGTAAACCGCTGCTCGGCTCCGGTTCAAAAGTTATAAAGCAATTTATATTTAATACCAAATGGCGTTATTCGATAAATCATTTCATAAATATTTATTCTGTAAACAATGTTACAACGACGATAGGTATATTTGTATATTGTATATCTTTCACCAGTTGAAAATCAAAACAAAGAATGACATTTCATACATATCAATCGATGTATCGAAAATTATTTCACGCTTATCTTGCCGCCGTTAGGCTGCCGGATGCTATTCTACGCCGATCTATTCTAATCCATCAGTTTTTCTTTTTTATTTGTCCAATGTTAAAAAATATGATTATCTCATCAATGAGCTAAGTTTAGGTTGGGTTGTATAAAAATGCGACTATTCAGAATAAAGCATAATCGTAAAGTAAGCGTAATCGAAGATTTTTGCAAATATCTTGGCAACTAAAGCATACCGGCGGTTATACACACACATATGTATGTGTGTATAGGATGTTCTCTTTGACAATGTATTTCAAGGTCGTGGAAATTGGTGAGGTCGCCTGTATTCCGAACCGACTTACCGTACCGTTTAATATACATAGTATTAGTAAATTTTAGTTCCAATCAATATATGAATTTGATGTAGCACTGCTAGTATGATGATAGATAATATGTATTATAAGAGAAAACGTAAAAGTGTATTGTAAAAGTGAAATATGACCAAAATACATGAATTGTTTTGTAATGATTTATTCATGTTTATACACGATTACCTCTTCAGCAAATTCAGTTCAATTCAGTTGTTCAATTACTTCTTTGTTCATACTTTGCACTACCTTGCGCCTGTTATTTTTCACAACAATTTGCGTATAATTTGTATAGTAGCTTCTTGTCCAGGCTGTTTCCAACGTAGAGTTTGTGTCTCATAGCTTGAAATAGCAATAATTGAAAAAATCAAGATGTTTTTTACATCTCCCTCGAATTATTATATTCAATTCGATCATCGACAGCGATAAACTGCACTCGAACATCAAATAATCCACATCGTACAATTTTACTTCTATTATGATTGGATCGAACGTACATTTTGTAAAAAGATATTTCAATAAAGAATTATTTTCAAATATATATATATATATATTTGAACACACAGTTATTGGAAATTTGAGACAATGAGCTTAGACTCGAGGCGACAACCGGTCGCCGAGCGTAGCCACGGGTCACGGGATGAACGTTCCACCTAACAGAGAAGTGCCAATACTATGAGACAAACAAACGTTGTGTTAACAATCAAACCCCGAGCTGAAACAATGTCGTAGCTACGCGGATCTGCCTAGCAACGGCGGCTACAATCTTGTTGGTATCCCCGACCAATATAAAACAAACGAACGCGATCGTAAGGAGAGGAAAATTTCCATCAGTCTAGCATTCTTGCGATCTCCTTGGAGAGTTACACATCGCCTTTACGCGCAGTATATATATCGAGCGTCACAGCGAACGTTACCTTGTGTTTCAAAAATCTATTCCAAGTTTAACAAAGAGTTAGCCCGTGGACCGTGGATTCGTCATATCGGACCTAAGGTTATTGTCATTAGCGTCTAATTACCGCGGTCTCTTGTGTCGATCTTGTATTATCTATATCTGTGATAATAAACGCTATGTCGATTGTACAACAACGATGAACAACCCCCGCAAAGATTCGTTACACGCCCCTAATCCAAGCCCTAACGTCAACCCGACATATATATGTCGAAGATGAAAGGACATCAGGGACCCCGTTGGAATTACTTGGAAAACCACAATACTGTAGCGTTTTCCAACGTTGTCCAACCCTGCCCAACCTTGTCCAATCCCGTCCAACCCTGTCCAACCCTGTCCAACCCTGCCCAACCCTGCCCAACCTTGTCCAACCCTGTTCAACGTTGTCCAACCCTGCCCAACCCTGACCAACCCTGTCCAACCTTGTCCAACGTTGTCCAATCCTGCCCAACCCTGCCCAATCCTGCCCAACCTCAGCCAACGATGCCCAACTTTGTCCAACCGTGTCCAACGTTGTCCACCGTTGTCCAACCTTGTTGAACGATGCCCAACCTTGTTCAACCTTGTCCAATTAATTTATAACAATCAAACCTTTGATTAAAAACGTTTAAACCATTACTTAAGAACAATTAAAGCATTAGTTTGTAACATTTAAGCCATTACTTAATAAAAGTTATACCATTAGTTTATAACAATCAAACCACTAATTAAGAACTTCTAAACCATTAATTCATAACATTCCAACCGATAATTAAAAACATTTAAGCAACTAATTAATAACTATTAAGCTGCTAATTTATAACAACGGAAACATTGATTAACAACATTTAAAACATTAATTAATAACAATCAAAACATTCTTCAAGGGATCAATATATCTCCCGCTAATAACCTAATAGATCCTTTGATAGATCTAACGAAGAATATTATTCGCTATATAATTAATATTTGTATCACGTACATCGATGCAAGCGTTATTGAAGAAAAAAGAGTCATTTTTTGTTACTACTATAACGGGTAGATTTACTCGTTTAACTTGAGAGGAATTAAAAAGACACCTGACTTTTAAGTAAGCATTAAATAAAAATTTTAAATATCGGACACAGTGATGTAGGTGTTATTCAAGAAAAAAGAACATTTTATTTTGTAATTAGCACGAGTAAATGAAATAATATCGATAATATAATATAATGTTTAATATGAATTTTATCTGTCCGATTATTTAATACCTTTTGTTCCTTTTAACACCTTTTTGTTCCTTTTTGTTCAAACTAATTGATAGTCGAAAACTAGTGTCAGAGAAGCGTGAAATTAGTCTTAGCTTGTAGAAACTATTAAAATGATATAAATGAATATCGTATTAAATTGTTGAAGGCGACAATTTACGATAAATATCAAGAAATTGTTCAATGTGATCCTGTTTTAACGGAAAAACCGTCTTTTGCTATCGTCAAAGGATCGTTACTGTTCGATTGACATCTCGACATTTTGTAAAGGTATATAAGAAACACGGAAATCGCGCGCGAGTTCTTTCGCGCCTGAACTGCCGGAGAGTGAACATCGAAGAAGAACTTAAATAGAAGGTAAGTAAACCAAAAATATTAACAATAACATTGAACTAGTAATTTATAACGTCTGAACCGTTAATTTATAACATTCAAGCTATTAATTTATAACATTTAAGCTATTAATTTATATCATTTAAGCTATTAATTTATATCATTTAAACTATTAATTTATAACATTTAAACTATTAATTTATAACATTTAAGCTATTAATTTACAACACTTTTGCTATTAATTTATAGCATTTAAACTGCTATTTTATACATTTGAGCCATTAATATCTAACACTTAAACTATTAATTTATAACGTTTAAGCTATTAATTTATAACATTTAAGATATTAATTTACAACATTTAAGGTATTAATTTACAGCATCTAAACTGTTATTTTATACATTTAAAACATTAATATCTAACACTTAAACTATTAATTTATAACATTTAAGCTATTAATTTATGTCATTTAAGGTGTTAATTTATAATATTTAAGCTATTAATTTACAACACTTATGCTATTAATTTATAGCATTTAAACTGTTATTTTATATATTTAAACCATTAATTTCTAACATTTAAACTATTAGTATCTAACATTTAAACTATTAGTTTATATCATCTAAGCCATTAATCTAAAACAATCACTCCATTAATTCTTAACAATTATACGAATAATTTATAACCATGTCCTTCCATTAATTCAAAGTAATTATGCTCTTAATTTATAACAGTTGTACCATTAATTGGAAGCAACTCTGATTCATTGATTTAAATGAATACCATCAATTCGTTGTGAGTAAATTAATGATTTGACATTCCTATGACATTCTTGCCAATAGGTCGAATGTCGAGACCGATACATGACGTTAAATAACTCATGGGCGGGTCTCGTGCGTAGTCACCTCCTCGTGGTGAGACCTGGTAATTGGCATCGTTTTCCAAATATTAATCAGTCGATTAATCTTTGGAAAACGATGCCAAGCTAAGAACTACGCACCAGTCCAGTTTGGGTCACCAAAAGCCGCGAAAAGAATTTTGGATGATCTAGACTGGATTGCACCGTGGGACACCGTGGGACACCGTGGGACGCCGTTGGACACCGCTGGACACCGTTGGACACCGTTGGACACCGAAGGACATCGTGGGACAACGTTGGACACCGAAGGACATCGTGGGACAACGTTGGACACCGAGGGACATCGTGGGACAACGTTGGACACCGAGGGACATCGTGGGACAACGTTGGATACCGTTGGACAACGTTGGACACCGTTGGATATGTCTTGACTCTCAAACCCATTCTGACCCCATTCTGTACAACGGTACTTATCTGACTTGGAACGATATATAAAAATCCATTCTTCTTTTCCACTGAATCTTGCGATCATTTTGTGCACGGGAGTGTGTCGCGTGAGTCCAATGATTCTTTCGAAAGATCGCGAACGAATGAGTTCGCTCCGCGATTTTTCTTTCATTGTCCGTTTGTTCCGGCTTCTTCTTGTTTCCCCATTTTTAAGGAAAGATTATTGCGATCGTGTTAGAGTTTATAACTTTTCGATATTTTCAAAAGTTTAGAGTTGCGAAAATATTTGATACATATTTCATAATAGATAATTTCTTAATTATTTGGAATACTAAGATGAAGGTAAAGACGATTAAATAAATTATTCTATTACCGATGTATGAAATCATTCTCTTATCTCAAACGAATTTTTAACGAATTATCTTATTGTTTCGAATTGAGTTATATCACAACAATTCACGTATCGAATTCAATTTTTTTTTGTATATTATGTGATTTGACTACAAGTAACGTTATAAACTTGCGACTTAGTAACAATTAGATTCAAATACCTCGAAACAAGGTTTCGCGCGCGTTTGTGTAGTATTCTTTAAGTATATTTAGTGGCGAACTTTTGAATTCTCGCAAATATCTTCCAATATTTATAACACGCGACCATGGTGTATTAGTGAAATGTATATTTCATATTCTAATAACGAAAATTCACAGTATATATTCCAATAGCGAACAGTATAATTTTTGCAAGCGATTGCATTGCATTCGCAATATTTGTAAGCATTTGTTCCCTATCGAGAAATATCTCACAATTTTCAACTAAATAATATTTTTCAAACTTACTCCAATTTCTTAATAACAATTTTTAAGCGTAAAAGAATAGCAGTATTTTCTAAATAAACGTTCGATAGGAAAAAGAAGCATATTGTCGAAACGATGTTTCGCTTCTTTCCACACCCAACCCCAACCCCGCCCTTAAACAACTTTATTTTCAGGGAATGTTTGTGACCGCGCGCAATGCGGTTGTAGAGTCAGTGTTTGCTACGCAATAGTTTCTTTTCAATATTTTAAAATCACGATAACTTTGATTAAATTCGATCGAATAATCACACGCGAAAGTAATAAAATTTTATCAATCAAATTCGTACGCGATATTAGAGTTCTTGTTCGCCGATCATAATTTAAGCGGTCGCGGTAACGTAGTCTTTTATTTTTCTTTTTTTATATATTTATTTGTTTGAATATTCGTTTCCGGTATTAGAGTCAGTGCCTCCCTCAAGAGGATAAAGCCTCTCCAGGAGCTCAAGAACGTAAGTAGTTTTATATATCGTATTTCAATTTGTTCTATTTATTATTTATTTTGTTTGAAATAAAATAAAATGTTAATTACGAAATAAAAATGACTGATAATTTAGAAAGCTGTAAATGTCCTTTTTTAATTGAAACAAAGTCTTCAAGTCTTAACATTAAAGTACAATAAAACTGTCTGATACGCATCAAAAATCACTGAATGTTTTATTCTCAAATTTTTATATTAGAGTTGCAATTTACATACTTATTAGAGTATAGTCTTTATTATTACTAAAATTCCATGTTTCTTATTATGTATTTACGATATTAATGATGTTTTATATTTTGTTATAGACATATCACAGCTTCAACTTCTTTGTCTTCTTTGGGAATGCTCCAATGGTGGCTCAAAAGCCAAAAATGTAAGTATTTTTCCCTACCGTATTTCAATTATATCTATTCTGTATATTTTTCTTTGATCACTATCAATTATGAAATATAATTTGATTGAAAATTTATGAGGTTAGCATTTTTCGAGGTTGTACTTTCATTAAAATAAAATAAACGTTAAAGTCTTAATACCGTATTATAGAACAAATGACTAACATATTTCAAAAATCATTAAATTCTTAATTTTTAGATTTTAAACTTTCATATTAGAGTTTCAGTTTTTATACTTATCAAAGTTTATTAAAATTTCAATCCTCGTTATTATTAAAGTCACTAAAGTTAATAAACCTTCATTTTTCATTATCTCCAACTTTTCAAATAGTCAGCAATCGCTCATCGTGTTTTGTTCTGTAACAGATTCTTCGCAACCACTGGACCCTACACGGTTCCTGATGATATTCGCTGGGGTGGCACAGCATCCAGAGTACGTCCTCTGTTTCTACGCTTCGAACGGTGAGTCGCATGCGTTTCTGTTCCTCCGGTCACTCAATCATGTCGTAGGATGAAAGGTCCGAATCGGCACGGGTGACCGGTTGTATTACGTAGAATTTTCTGCGAGCATAGTGACCGCGGGTATTTTTTATACCCGTGAGTAGTAACATTCTTTTTTGAAATTTATTAATTTAGGATAGGTCTTCTTGCACAGCGCGATTATAACAATTAGTATTTTAATAGTTAGGTTAAACATATACACTCGAGAATATATTCGTGTTACTTATAAATATGCATGTTTATATTCCGTATGAATATTTGTAAATGCCAAATATCTACACGAATATACCTGTGTGACATAAATATACTTAATTTTTAGCAATGAATTGATCGTGACAATATTACGTCACGTTCGTTTATTTCGCTTTGGCTAGAATTTAAAATATGAGTTAAAATTCATTTTTTCCGCACAAGAATGTGTGATATTTTACGTGCAAGAAGACACTTCGCGACAGGCAGATTTTCGAATCAAAGCAATAATCTTGAACACTGCTTCTACACTTTCGAATATATGCTTTGATAAAGAAATCGCCTGAGATTATTTCTTTTTTAATAATATATTTAGAGTCAATTATTCCATTTGATCGAGTCTCAGTCTTTTTCAATTAACGCTACCTTTTTTGCAATATTAAAATTTTGTTCCAATTTATTAAATTAATAAAGTAGAGTTACTCAGTTACTATTAAATTAATAAAGTAGATTTAATCAGAAACGAAGTAGTAAAATATAAAATCAAAGAACGTTAGTCCGTTAAATAAAAATTACATAAACTAATCATCTTTTTAGATCAGGATTTTCAGGTTTAACCCCTTCCGTGCCCATTGTCAGGATCCCATTCACGTGCCCAGGTGCTACTTGAATGGGAGAAAGACATTGGGCACGATGATCTAGAATTAAGTAATGTAATAATTTCTCAGCGACTGACGATGCGTTAGTGTATCGTGCACGACGTATTTTCCACATTATGTATGCGTGTTGTTAGGCCGTGGAATTGCGTCGTTTTTTCTCATTCGTTAAAACTTCAAACATTAAAAATGTCGAGACATATATCGATTCAATTTACGTCTCGATACAATTACAATTTGTGATAATATCATCCACGCGATTAAGTGTAACCACGCTTCTAATATTGCCGTAAATTACAATTATAATTCCAAGTTTACTTACATTTATTTTAAAAGTATAATTTCTTTAGACGTGTTTTATCACGTTTTATCACGCAATGGTCACTAGCCTTCGTCAGTCGATTTCAGGAAAAAGGTACGTACCTTAGAGCGTGCATGTTTGCTAAGCTCGGGTGTCGGAGGCGTCCCGGGACGTCCTCTCTAGTGTAGGACCTTTGCACCCGGGCGTTTGTGTGAGAACTGTGGAGCGAGTGTGTTGGTGTGCCCGTTTTGCATTTTTTAAATATAGCGCTAGGCAGGATAGGTAGTATACTTTCTGGTGTGTCTGTTAATTATAAGTAGGCAGGGCCGGGCAGGTTGGCACAGTCTCTGGTCGGGTAGGCGCGTTTTCGTGTGACCAACCTGTTTCTGGAAATTTATTTGAAAAATCGACGGTGAAACTGGCACGAGTAGAGCATGCTCTCGTCTCTGGTTTTGCCTTTCGATTTTTCGAATTTCGCGGTCGCGGTCGCGAGTGGGCGAACGAACGTTTATCGCTCGAGCACGCACATGCGAGTGAGCAACGATCACCGCTGTGATCGTTGGTCAGTCCATGCGCACTTCAATCAGCTTCCGCGGTTTATATTTTTATTTCACCTTTATAAGTTTTTTTTTTGTTTGCGATTTAGAAGTCTCGAGCTTAGATTTAAGTTTCAGCGGGCATCGCGCTCGAAGAAAGAAGAGGCTATATGCCGAAGAGGCCCGGCAAACTGCCACTCAAGAGGGCAACTACCAATGGCTACCCATCCTCTGGGTCATCCAGAGCATGGGAAGTCATTGTTGTTACTACTTTGTCACTATGCTCGCTTTTAGTATTTGTAGTCGTAGTAGTAGTTTTTGTTTTTTTGACCGATGTATATATCGGTCCATCCTCCCATTGGGCAAATCGCGATTTTTTTATTAGTGTCGCGACAGATTAATTACGAGTTGAATTAGAGTTGCGAAACAACATCGCGGCTTTTCATTAGTGTGGCGGAAAATGATTACGGTTTGAATTAGAGTTGCGATAAAATGATAATCGTGTTTGCTTTAGAGTTGCGAATTACAATATCGTGCTTGTCTTTTGCAATTTTTATTATGAATTTTTAGAATTTCTTTTGGAATTATACGTATCAAAATTTATCCTGTCTTCTATTTTTTTAAATTAGATTTTATAAATGTTAGTTTTTAATTAATTTTATAGTATTGCAAATACCAATACCAGAATATTTGAAGTAGCTTTTTCATATAGTAAATAGTAATCTTCATTGAGTTCACTGTAAAAATTAGCGTTGCGATATTCTTCCATCGCGAGTTCTACTAATTTTTCCCTTTAGCGTTGCGATAATGAATGATCGCGTTTTATCAAGTAGAGTTGCGTTTACAAAATGCCCAAACCTTCCGACTGCATTTGTCGGACATTATTCCTGGATCACACGTACAGCTGCAAGAGCTGTACAAGTGTGATCGTTCATCGGCAACCACCTAAATGGTTGCACTGCGATATATCGGCCCTCCATTCGCGATTTTTCTTATTAGTGTTTCGATATGTTAATGACGGGTTGTATTAGAGTTGCGAAACAACATCGCGGCTTTTCATTAGTGTGGCGAAAGAATGGTTACGGTTTTAATTAGAGTTGCGATAAAATGATAATCCCGTTTGCTTTAGAGTTGCGAATTACAATTGCGCGATTGTTTTTTGCAATTTTTATTATGAATTTTTAGAATTTTTTATAGAACTATACGTATCAGAATTTATCCTGTTTTCTATTGATTAAAATTAAATTGGAAAAATGTTAGTTCTCAATTAATTTTATAGTATTGCAAGTAGCAATACCAGAATATTTTTCATATAGTAAATAATAATTTTCATTAAATTCACTTTAAGAGTTAGCGTTGCGATATTGTTCCATCGCGAGTTCTACTAATTTTTCCTGTTAGCGTTGCGATAACGAACGGTCGCGTTTTGTTAAGTAGAGTTGCGTTTACAGAATGCCCAAACCCTCCGACTGTATTTGTCGGACACTGTTCTTGGATCACACGATATAGCTGCAAAAGCTATGCAAGTGTGATCGTTCATCGGCAACCTCCTAAATGGTTGCACCACGATCTCTCGCTATTAGTGTTGCGTATTGTTTAAATACGAGTGCGTAGATTTAAATTTATTAGCGTTGCGTATCAAATTTCGGGAATTTTCAGAATTTTTTTTTTAAATGGTAGATTAATTGATATTGCAGATATAACGAAGCACTCTTCGCGTTTGATTTTGAGAATTTCCTGCGTCATAAATATTAGTAGTAAATTAGCGTTGCGAAACAAGAATATTCAGTTCCACTCTCGGCGCGTTGATCGGGTTCATATAGAGTGGAAGGCGATCGAATTTTAGTAGCCCTTCTGGCTACTGCTTTGTTTATTTTTCAGCGCCCCTTATTAATGCACCCCTTATTACTACGTTTATTACTGAAAATACTGCTATAAACATATTCCTTTGTCAGCGTTAACGTTACCACGACTGCTAAAATACAGAACTTTATTACGAATGTATAATATATATATATATTTACATGTATGAAATTGTGAGCGATTTCATGCGTAAAAAAGTATTATAATGAAATATCTTAATGTTGCTATGAGAGCTTGAAATATTTTTTAAAATGTAATTCATTGCGATTGGAATTAATGCTGGTGATTGTTCGTTCTTAGAACCATTACTTTTTCGACCGCGATATTTTTAATCTTCTAACAGTAATGTAAAATTTTATAAATATTCGAATTTCATTTGCATGAAACAAAAGTTCGTTCGCGATAATCGTCACGTTTGTAGCAAAAATTCTAAAAAAAATGATCTATGCACATACCTTTCGGTTGAGTATGTTGCAAATCACTATGTTGTTATAGAAAATAACAGATACTGCCAAAAGTTAAAACACAAAGCAAGTGATTTTATAATAATCGGGTTTTCTCTCATTTTAGTTATTCCGAATGAACTTTTCAATTTTTAATTCAGCTTAAATTCAATTACTTACAATTCTTGTTTTCAACGGAACCCTAGTTTCGATTAAAAATATGCAAATGATTCTCTATATTTGCTAAAATTTAAGCAATAGTAATTTGATCTATAATTGACCATTAGTAATAGTTTACTTTTCACGTACAAAATGTTCTCGTTTTAAAAATGCCTGTTTCTTTCATATACCAAATTCAGTAAATGAGTTTGTTTCAGATCTATCAATTTACAGAAAATACATTTCAGTTACATATTTGAAAATTTCACAGCATATTAAATATGTATGCTAGATACCCAAATGATTTTTCTCTCATTGTCTGATTGTTCGGGCTTCTTCCTGTTTTCCCATTTTTATATATATAACTTTTCGATATCTTCGTAAGTTTAGTACAACGAGTCGTACGTCTTTTTTGCAAAACTTTAAATTGTATATGCAATATCAATAGTTTCATCTTCCTTCTCTCGTTCCAAGTTAGACAAATGTATCTTTGATACCGAATGTTACCAGTACGATTGCGAATTATGGTACAATTTTGTATTGATCATTGTAATAGTTTTCGTAGATTAATCAGATGATTAATTTTTGGAAAACGACTACATCGATCGGTACAAAAATTGTACAATAATTCGATACCAAGCTAAGAACCACGCAGATACAGTCCAGTTTAAATCACGAAAAGTTATGAAGAGAATTTTCGATAATCTAAACAGGACTGCACCGTGGGACACCGTTGGTCCAGTGTGGATCTCCAAATGCCGCGAAAAGAATTTTGTGTGATCTAGACTGGACTGCAACGCTGGACACCGTGGGACACCGTGGGACGTCGTGGGACAACGTGGGACAACGTGGGACAACGTGGGACAACGTGGGACAACGTGGGACATCATTGGTCCAGTTTGGATCACCAAAAGCCTCTAAGAGAATTTTGGATGATCTAGACTGGACTGCACCGTGGGACACCGTGGGACATCATTGGTCCAGTTTGGATCACCAAAAGCCTCTAAGAGAATTCTGGATGATCTAGACTGGACTGCACCGTGGGACACCGTGGGACATCATTGGTCCAGTTTGGATCACCAAAAGCCTCTAAGAGAATTCTGGATGATCTAGACTGGACTGCACCGTGGGACACCGTGGGACATCATTGGTCCAGTTTGGATCACCAAAAGCCTCTAAGAGAATTCTGGATGATCTAGACTGGACTGCACCGTGGGACATCATTGGTCCAGTTTGGATCACCAAAAGCCTCTAAGAGAATTCTGGATGATCTAGACTGGACTGCACCGTGGGACACCGTGGGACATCATTGGTCCAGTTTGGATCACCAAAAGCCTCTAAGAGAATTTTGGATGATCTAGACTGGACTGCACCGTGGGACATCATTGGTCCAGTTTGGATCACCAAAAGCCTCTAAGAGAATTCTGGATGATCTAGACTGGACTGCACCGTGGGACACCGTGGGACATCATTGGTCCAGTTTGGATCACCAAAAGCCTCTAAGAGAATTCTGGATGATCTAGACTGGACTGCACCGTGGGACACCGTGGGACATCATTGGTCCAGTTTGGATCACCAAAAGCCTCTAAGAGAATTTTGGATGATCTGGACTGGACTGCACCGTTGGACACCGCTGGACACCGTGGGACGTCGCTGGACACCGTGGGACGTCGCTGGACACCGTGGGACAACGTGGGACAAAGTGGGATAACGTGGGACAAAGTGGGATAACGTGGGACAAAGTGGGATAACGTGGGACAACGTGGGACAACGTGGGACACCGTGGGACCTCGTTGGACACCGTGGGACGTCGGTGGACATCGTTGGACACCGTGGGACGTCGTTGGACATCGCTGGACATCGTTGGACATCGTTGGACAACGTGGGACAACGTGGGACAACGTGGGACAACGTGGGACAACGTGGGACAACGTGGGACAACGTGGGACAACGTGGGACAACGTGGGACAACGTGGGACAACGTGGGACAACGTGGGACAACGTGGGACAACGTGGGACAACGTGGGACACCGTGGGACGACGTGGGATGCGTGCGTTTTAGCCTTAATTAGTCATACGATAGGTACCTGTGTTATGTATTGTAATGCATTGTAAGCTCATTCTATACAACGGTACTTGTCTATCTTGGAATCAATTCTTCGAGTTTTATCGTTGGAAAAATAAAATTCTTTTCTCTCTTGATCTCCTCGCTTATCACTTAGAAAAAAAAAATTGTTTTCGCGGTTTATCGGTTCACGATCGCTCAGTTCTTGCAAACTGCCGCGTGGCGTACTCACTCGCGCGTATTCCGGGTACGTGCGGGTCAACGTACACTGGACAACTCTTTGATTCGTAGGTCGCCCAAGAACACCTCTTGTCTCGGTGACTACTCGACGACTGCTCATCGTTTGCCTCGAATCGCGGGCGTTGTCATCACGCTGGTGATACCTGTGAATCTGTCGACGATCGAGTCGCAGGTCCGCAATCCTGTCCGATTGGTACTTCGGTACTTGGACAGGGGCCTGCATTTAACGTCCTCCGTAATTCTGTTCGAACCCGCGGGGGTGGACCCCACTGTTCAGTTGGGGCCTTGCCTTCGTAATCCTGTTCAGCGGTCCCTCCCCGGGTTCAACTTGTTCAGTTGGAGTGTGTTAAATTGCAGGTCCATTTGCTGGACACTGGTATCATCGGCAAGTGCCATCGACCGTGATAAGTTTCAAACGACGTGACAGGAATCGAGCGAAGGTCAATGCTTGGGCTTCCGCTGAATCTCAGGGTTGTCCAGTGGACGGGAGTACGTCACGTAGGTTTGTTAGTTCCTTCGAGAGATCGCGATTACGTTCGTTCCGGGCGAGTCGCTGTATTTCTTTCATCGTCTGATTGTCTGATTGTCTGATTTTCAATAGTAGTAGCCTCACTTGTTATCTTTCGTTCCAAGTTAGACAAATGTATCTTTGATACGGGATGTTGCTGATAGGGTTGCGAATTATTGTACGATGTTTGTACGGATCGATGTAATGTTTGTGTGTGAGATACATGTTGCGTTGTGTGGGAGATAGATATCGCGTCGTGTAAGCTTTGTTTCACGTTTGTAAAGATCGGTGTAACTGCTGCGTAGGAGATAGGTGTTTCGCGGTTAGGCTACGAAGTATCTATCTCTTTACGCAGGCCCATGATCGCGTAGAGTCAGAACTCGACATTCTTGCCAATAGGTTGAATGTCGAGACCGATGCATAACGTTAAATAACTCATGGGCGGGTCTCGTGCGTAGTCACCTCCTCGTGGTGAGACCTGGTAATTGGCATCGTTTTCCAAAAAAAGAAAAAAGAAAAATTAATCAGTCGATCGATCTTTGGAAAACGATGCCAAGCTAAGAACTACGCACCAGTCCAGTTTGTGTCACCAAAAGCGGCGAAAAGCTCAGTGTCAGACTTAAAATTCCAAATCGACAAAATATTCAATTTAATCATCTTAGAAAAACAAGGTACAATAAGTCCACAGATCATTGATCACGGAACTTTTAATAGCAATTACGGCCAAGTACTAGGTAGGAAAACAGAAGGAAACGCTTTTATAGCAAAGGAAGAGAATTTCCAAAGTATTTGAGATATCGCAGAACTCACATTGCTTACTCTACAAAACAAAGTTTTCTTTATAATTTCGGTACCAAGAATTATAGACATGGAATGGGATATAAAGCAAATATACCCCATACCATCTCTCACGAACAAAGTCTTTTTAGCACAATTGGTAGTTAATCCGGTATTCTTAACGTCAGGAGTAAATTACATCGATGCAGCTCAAATCTATTTGAATAAGCAATGCCGTTCTATATGTAATTGTTACATTTCTAAACAAACTCAGCCGATTCACGAGCGCCGAGTAAAACACGATCGTAACTCTGAAATCTTAAGCGCAGAAAATACTGTCAAATTCTGTAAGGTGGTAGTTTATAACATCTAAGATATAACTTTCATTCCGGTAAATGCTTGTTACGATCGTTCGCGGAGAGACGCGATCGCGAGAAAAACGCGTAAGCGAGAGGCGTGAATTGTCGCTACGATTCATATAATCGACGCCGCGAAATAGTCGTTCCCCTTGTTTCGATAAAGATAACAGGGGTGGTCCAATGAATTTAACACTGTGTCAACTGGTTAATATAGCGTGTATATTCAACAATAAATGGTACCGTAATAAGATCGTCAGAAATTATTTGGCAATGAATAAAGTTAATGCGTTACAGAAATTCTATTCGACTTTTTAAATTTCTCGATATTGGTTAGACTAAGCGATTTTATTCGTCCGAGCTCTCGATGTATGCAGTATGAATTTTCAAAGGAGAACCTTAAACCGAACCTTTGTCTTTCCGTGAGACAACCCCCACTACGCTCGGATCACGCCACCGATCGCGGCGATGATAACGTATGCCGACTTCTTTGTGAGAATGGAAGAACGGTCCGAAATCGACGGTTCCAGAACTCGCTGCTTTGTGTGAACTATGCGCTCGTCGAGACATTGTACGTTTTTCGTAAATGTTTTTGGTAAATTTTATAAAAACACGATTTCTACACTATTGTGCACTTTCCAAAAGATTACAGATTGATTAAAAATTAAAATGCAACCTGAACGTAAATATATAACCGCTATTGTACACGAATTTGTTATGGATCAGTAAAATATTACTTGGGTGAGAAGAAAGCGTCAAAGGGGCATAACAATCGAAAAATATTGAAAAGAATTATGAATGCAATCACAGTTATCGGTAAGCGAGGATTAAGTTACAGAGAGTGTAAATCTGAGGCATCTTATAGCAGAAAATAAAACAGAAGATTATGGTAACATTTTACATGGTGCATTTGCTTAGTAAATATGAGACTCTTTTGTAGGGACACAAAAATGCATAAAAACCACTAAAAAGATCTAAAAAAGATCCCAGATAAAAATATTATATCAAAAATAGAAAAATGTGGAATTACTATACGTTATATTTCTAACTTTACTTATAAAAGGCTCTTAGCTATCGTAAAGCGAAAATCTACAACAAGGGAAATTGAGTTTGAATTTGTAAAACAAATATGGATCGCTAATAAGATTCATGTTAAAATAGGTGTAAATAACTCAAGAGAGACGGTGTGGCAAATATACAAAGTTAGGGTAATAGTCTTTTTCGTGGCTCGCAAACGAACATGTCGTGATTATTCGTGACTCTTAACAAAAAAGGAATATATGGGAAATTGTACGTAGAGATTCGTAATATCGGAAATTGTTAACTATAGGAAAAACATGATAGAGATCTAAAGATATCGCCTTAAAGAAAGTACTTGGTTTGTTTGCAGAACCAAATGCTGCTTTATATATTGTCATCGCAATTAAATTACTAAAAATTGAAGACTTTTTAATATGCAAACTTAAAACGCGTGCGAAAGGAAAGAAATTTTGCAGATTTACTATTAAAATAAGAAAATATGCTTACAGCAGAAATATTAGTATCGACAACATCCTCATCAAGATATCTCCGAACAGGTGGGATAGGTCCATTTAAAATCCGTAATATAGGAAACGAAACATATGGAAATTTGAAATCATATAGCAATTTTGGAAATGGGATAAAAACTGCTGATATCTTTGTAACGTGGTCTAAAAGTAAATTTACATATTCTAAAAAATATGATCTAGAAATTGAGGAATCGCTGCCTGTTACCAGAATAAAACGGGAAAACGGTGCAAAAGGAGAAGGAGCTCCAGAAAACTATGTAATTAACGTAGAATTCAAAATTATTGAATTTAAGTGTAATATAATATTTGATGTTGGGTGGGAAAGTATTTATCGTCGTTTTCTAATCAGTAAACCATTATACGCCGATTTTGCCTATCCGAATCCCAAAACTTTTTTCTATGATAAAAAAAAGTGAAACACAGATAAATGCAGTAAGGTAAGTTTAGAAAATTTGAAAGACGAGTACGACAATTTCGTTATTCATTATTATCGTTATTCACTACTTCACATCGTTATTCACACAGTGGAATAATTGGAAGAGAATACGAAAACAAGAATTTGCTATAAGCATCACGGAAAAAAGAAAGGTATATGAATATGAAAATGAAGAAATAAATAAAATACTGGAACCACGCCAATCCTGCAACGATGGTGCCGTTTGTTCTTACGAAATATTTAATCAATATAATTTAACAACAAATGCTTGCTCCTTATTGGGATGAACATAGGAATATTTGCTGACATCATCGGTGGCCCAAACACCTTGTGAACGAAGCTGTTCTACTTTAGGATTTATAAAAAATAAATTGCGAAATACCTTGTGACCTAAAAATTTATATTCATGCATGCTTACGGGTGTCAAGGAGGATATTTTATGTAATTCGAATCCGGATATTATTACGAATAACTTTGCCGAAAGTAGCGATTTACTGAATTCCTTATTAATTCTGTAAATGTAAAAATTGTGGAAGCACATAGCAAAGTGCGGAATAAATAAATCTATATATATGATAAAATGGAATTTTTCTTTTTGTTATACGTATACCGTTATTATCTAATAATACTGTTATTATCTAACAATTTATCGGAATTATAGCGTGTCAAACTGGGTACGTGATTTATATACTGTTTCTTTCGTACAATGAAAGCCACGTGACGGTTTTCTTATTAGTTAAACATATTTGCGAAAGAATGGCCGTTTATATCGGTGATCTCTCAGTAAAAATTTAAGTTCCGAGTGAAATGATTTTCAACGAATCTAATGATAGATGGAATGCCGCAGCTTATTTCGATTTTCAGTTGATCAAAGAGGTTTCAAATACCTACCGCTATTGAAAAATTGTTTACAGAAGAAAAATTTATAAAAGAAACCGTTAAATAGTGCATATAGCCCTAAATATTAATTATTTGAAACTGTAAGGTATATTATTTTATTAATAAATATAAGTTTGCATAAAATATTTGGAAACTTCTATATATATTTTGAGACTGGGATCAAATTTTATTATTAGAATCGTGGCATTCGTAATATGGCGGTAATAGTATTTCAAAACTTTTCGTACAACAAGCAGAAAGTAGGTGTAGATGAAAGTTTTGTATGTTAAGTATCTTGGAAGCCGTCCTATAGGATAAAGTTGAGAAGGATCTTGGCAATATAGTACAAGATAACTTGAATGGATCAGTATGCCCTACTGAATGCCCTAATCGTTATAATTATTACAGTTTTGACTATCGCGTCGAATATTAATAGTTATTTGGTGCGATCAGCAGATACCACAAATACAAGTAAACACAATCGTAGGAACTATTTTATTCCTTCCTAAGTGGATATTTAGTGTACATCCTCCGCATACACTTTGTATAATTTATAAACTCGTTGTATAAACCGGTGCTATTTACTTGACATTTATTACAATGGTTGTTATAAAAGCTACTGATACAATTTCACGTTATTACATTCTATGTTCATAAGTGTCCGTATATAATAAATTGTTAGAGACTATTATAGTTAGTAATGGAAATAAATTAACGTTCTACCACATTTCTATCTTTAGTGAACATTACGTAATCCATTGGGGAACGAAATATATAAATCGTTTCCCAATATGATTTCAAACATGGCATATTTAGTTCTATAGTACATCGATATATAAAAGTGCGCAACGCAACATACAAAGACCGAAGGTTATCTTATGATTTTGCAGTTAGGAGACTAGGTATATTATTTAAATAATTCTCAACTCTAATGAGTTTATGATAAAATTTAATTGGTCTTTATAAGTACAGAAATATGTACGTACGAGAGTAAAGATTAGATTTGTTCTTCGAATTCATGAGTTTGAGATAACAAATGTAAAGGGTAAGAAATAAGTGTAATTATTCGTTTCTTTTACATAAAATAATGCATTTCACAATTAAAATCAACCAATATATGAGATAATATGAAAATTAATAACATATAATTACTAAAAGAGACTTACCATAATAGTACAGATAAGAAGTTAGGAAGATTTGTTTTATTCAGTAATAAGTTTCCTTGGAAATTACAAAAGGTAGGATAAGGAATCGTTTCCTGGCAGCAAGGGCATTTGGAATAGTATTCTAGAAAGTTATAATGGATTAGATAATGAAATAAACGTTCCAAAAATAGCACTTAACTATAGAAGTATATATAGTATTACGTTATAACGTATAACGTTGAATAGAATTACTGTTACGACCATTCGCGGAGAGACGCGGTCAGGATGAAAACGCCGGAGCGAGAGGCGTAAATTGTCGCTACGATTCGGCTAATCGACGCCGCGAAGTAGTCGTTCCCCTTGTTTCGGTTAGGATAACAGGGGTGGTTCAATGACTTAACACTGTGTTAACAGGTTAATATATAGTATATTTTAAATAAACAATGACGTATAATAATAAGATAATGTTACAATTATTTGGCGACAGATGCGGGTAATGCGTTACAGAAATGTGACTCGACGTGTCAGACTAGGCGACTTCGTTCGTTAGAGCTGCCGTTGTATGCCGAGTGAGTTTTGAAACAGTACTGACTGTCTTAAGCCGATTCTTTGTCTTTCTGGAGGACACCTCCCGTTACGTTAGGGTCAGGTATGCCGATTTCCCCGTAAAAACAACATAACGGTCAGAAATCGAAGGCTACAGAACTCGCCGCTTTATGACAACCATGTGCTCGGGGAGACATTGTCTGTTTTTCGTCGGGCAGATAAGAGAGCCTCTCTGGCGATGTTGGAAGGTCGCAAGCGACGGTTGAAAATATGATCTATACTGGGCCGCGCAGCGTAACAATTACGTTATAACGTTATATTGTATTACGTTATAAGGTATAACGTTATATAGCATTATTCTATAATTTATAACGTTACGTATTATTATTTTATAACGTATACCGTTATAAAGTGTTACGTTATAACATTATATAGTATTACTTTAAAACGTTTAACGTCATATAGTATTACGTTATAACGTGTAACGTTATATAGTAATATTTTATAACGTCTAACGTTATATAGTATTATTTTATAACGTATAACGTTATATAGTATTATGCTATAATTTATAACGTTACATATTATTATTTTATAACGTATACCGTTATATAGTGTTACGTTATAACATTATATAGTAGTATTTTAAAACGTATAACGTTATATGGTATTAATTTATGACGTATAACGTTATATTGTATTATATTATAACGTCTAACATTATATAGTATAATTTTATATCGTACAACGTTATACGATATAATTTTATAACGTATAACGTTATATAGTGTTACGTAATAAAGTTATATTGTATTATTTTATATCGTATAACGTTATATAGTACTATTTTACAACGTCTAACGTTATATAGTATTGTTTTATAACGTATAACGTTATATAGTATTATTTTATAACTTATAACGCGGTGGCCGCGCATCGCGTCTTTGGTTAGATTCGCATAACTCGAGGTGAACTCGGCGCGGAAGGGGCTCGTGATGTCATGCTTATGAGTGGTTCTAGGGCCCCTTCCGCCATGCGCCAAGTACGGCCACCGTGGAGGTTTTAGCCGGTACGAATCCGGCACTACCCGGCGCCCTCTCCCCGGAGGGCGCGGGGCGCCTATGAAGGTTTCCTCCACGAAAAAAAAAAAAAAAAAAAAAAAAAAAAGGTTCGGGTTAGGTTCGGGTTAGGTTCGGGTTAGGTTCGGGTTAGGTTCGGGTTAGGTTCGGGTTAGGTTCGGGTTAGGTTCGGGTTAGGTTCGGGTTAGGTTCGGGTTAGGTTCGGGTTAGGTTCGGGTTAGGTTCGGGTTAGGTTCGGGTTAGGTTCGGGTTAGGTTCGGGTTAGGTTCGGGTTAGGTTCGGGTTAGGTTCGGGTTAGGTTCGGGTTAGGTTCGGGTTAGGTTCGGGTTAGGTTCGGGTTAGGTTCGGGTTAGGTTCGGGTTAGGTTCGGGTTAGGTTCGGGTTAGGTTCGGGTTAGGTTCGGGTTAGGTTCGGGTTAGGTTCGGGTTAGGTTCGGGTTAGGTTCGGGTTAGGTTCGGGTTAGGTTCGGGTTAGGTTCGGGTTAGGTTCGGGTTAGGTTCGGGTTAGGTTCGGGTTAGGTTCGGGTTAGGTTCGGGTTAGGTTCGGGTTAGGTTCGGGTTAGGTTCGGGTTAGGTTCGGGTTAGGTTCGGGTTAGGTTCGGGTTAGGTTCGGGTTAGGTTCGGGTTAGGTTCGGGTTAGGTTCGGGTTAGGTTCGGGTTAGGTTCGGGTTAGGTTCGGGTTAGGTTCGGGTTAGGTTCGGGTTAGGTTCGGGTTAGGTTCGGGTTAGGTTCGGGTTAGGTTCGGGTTAGGTTCGGGTTAGGTTCGGGTTAGGTTCGGGTTAGGTTCGGGTTAGGTTCGGGTTAGGTTCGGGTTAGGTTCGGGTTAGGTTCGGGTTAGGTTCGGGTTAGGTTCGGGTTAGGTTCGGGTTAGGTTCGGGTTAGGTTCGGGTTAGGTTCGGGTTAGGTTCGGGTTAGGTTCGGGTTAGGTTCGGGTTAGGTTCGGGTTAGGTTCGGGTTAGGTTCGGGTTAGGTTCGGGTTAGGTTCGGGTTAGGTTCGGGTTAGGTTCGGGTTAGGTTCGGGTTAGGTTCGGGTTAGGTTCGGGTTAGGTTCGGGTTAGGTTCGGGTTAGGTTCGGGTTAGGTTCGGGTTAGGTTCGGGTTAGGTTCGGGTTAGGTTCGGGTTAGGTTCGGGTTAGGTTCGGGTTAGGTTCGGGTTAGGTTCGGGTTAGGTTCGGGTTAGGTTCGGGTTAGGTTCGGGTTAGGTTCGGGTTAGGTTCGGGTTAGGTTCGGGTTAGGTTCGGGTTAGGTTAGGTTCGGGTTAGGTTCGGGTTAGGTTCGGGTTAGGTTCGGGTTAGGTTCGGGTTAGGTTCGGGTTAGGTTCGGGTTAGGTTCGGGTTAGGTTCGGGTTAGGTTCGGGTTAGGTTCGGGTTAGGTTCGGGTTAGGTTCGGGTTAGGTTCGGGTTAGGTTCGGGTTAGGTTCGGGTTAGGTTCGGGTTAGGTTCGGGTTAGGTTCGGGTTAGGTTCGGGTTAGGTTCGGGTTAGGTTCGGGTTAGGTTCGGGTTAGGTTCGGGTTAGGTTCGGGTTAGGTTCGGGTTAGGTTCGGGTTAGGTTCGGGTTAGGTTCGGGTTAGGTTCGGGTTAGGTTCGGGTTAGGTTCGGGTTAGGTTCGGGTTAGGTTCGGGTTAGGTTCGGGTTAGGTTCGGGTTAGGTTCGGGTTAGGTTCGGGTTAGGTTCGGGTTAGGTTCGGGTTAGGTTCGGGTTAGGTTCGGGTTAGGTTCGGGTTAGGTTCGGGTTAGGTTCGGGTTAGGTTCGGGTTAGGTTCGGGTTAGGTTCGGGTTAGGTTCGGGTTAGGTTCGGGTTAGGTTCGGGTTAGGTTCGGGTTAGGTTCGGGTTAGGTTCGGGTTAGGTTCGGGTTAGGTTCGGGTTAGGTTCGGGTTAGGTTCGGGTTAGGTTCGGGTTAGGTTCGGGTTAGGTTCGGGTTAGGTTCGGGTTAGGTTCGGGTTAGGTTCGGGTTAGGTTCGGGTTAGGTTCGGGTTAGGTTCGGGTTAGGTTCGGGTTAGGTTCGGGTTAGGTTCGGGTTAGGTTCGGGTTAGGTTCGGGTTAGGTTCGGGTTAGGTTCGGGTTAGGTTCGGGTTAGGTTCGGGTTAGGTTCGGGTTAGGTTCGGGTTAGGTTCGGGTTAGGTTCGGGTTAGGTTCGGGTTAGGTTCGGGTTAGGTTCGGGTTAGGTTCGGGTTAGGTTCGGGTTAGGTTCGGGTTAGGTTCGGGTTAGGTTCGGGTTAGGTTCGGGTTAGGTTCGGGTTAGGTTCGGGTTAGGTTCGGGTTAGGTTCGGGTTAGGTTCGGGTTAGGTTCGGGTTAGGTTCGGGTTAGGTTCGGGTTAGGTTCGGGTTAGGTTCGGGTTAGGTTCGGGTTAGGTTCGGGTTAGGTTCGGGTTAGGTTCGGGTTAGGTTCGGGTTAGGTTCGGGTTAGGTTCGGGTTAGGTTCGGGTTAGGTTCGGGTTAGGTTCGGGTTAGGTTCGGGTTAGGTTCGGGTTAGGTTCGGGTTAGGTTCGGGTTAGGTTCGGGTTAGGTTCGGGTTAGGTTCGGGTTAGGTTCGGGTTAGGTTCGGGTTAGGTTCGGGTTAGGTTCGGGTTAGGTTCGGGTTAGGTTCGGGTTAGGTTCGGGTTAGGTTCGGGTTAGGTTCGGGTTAGGTTCGGGTTAGGTTCGGGTTAGGTTCGGGTTAGGTTCGGGTTAGGTTCGGGTTAGGTTCGGGTTAGGTTCGGGTTAGGTTCGGGTTAGGTTCGGGTTAGGTTCGGGTTAGGTTCGGGTTAGGTTCGGGTTAGGTTCGGGTTAGGTTCGGGTTAGGTTCGGGTTAGGTTCGGGTTAGGTTCGGGTTAGGTTCGGGTTAGGTTCGGGTTAGGTTCGGGTTAGGTTCGGGTTAGGTTCGGGTTAGGTTCGGGTTAGGTTCGGGTTAGGTTCGGGTTAGGTTCGGGTTAGGTTCGGGTTAGGTTCGGGTTAGGTTCGGGTTAGGTTCGGGTTAGGTTCGGGTTAGGTTCGGGTTAGGTTCGGGTTAGGTTCGGGTTAGGTTCGGGTTAGGTTCGGGTTAGGTTCGGGTTAGGTTCGGGTTAGGTTCGGGTTAGGTTCGGGTTAGGTTCGGGTTAGGTTCGGGTTAGGTTCGGGTTAGGTTCGGGTTAGGTTCGGGTTAGGTTCGGGTTAGGTTCGGGTTAGGTTCGGGTTAGGTTCGGGTTAGGTTCGGGTTAGGTTCGGGTTAGGTTCGGGTTAGGTTCGGGTTAGGTTCGGGTTAGGTTCGGGTTAGGTTCGGGTTAGGTTCGGGTTAGGTTCGGGTTAGGTTCGGGTTAGGTTCGGGTTAGGTTCGGGTTAGGTTCGGGTTAGGTTCGGGTTAGGTTCGGGTTAGGTTCGGGTTAGGTTCGGGTTAGGTTCGGGTTAGGTTCGGGTTAGGTTCGGGTTAGGTTCGGGTTAGGTTCGGGTTAGGTTCGGGTTAGGTTCGGGTTAGGTTCGGGTTAGGTTCGGGTTAGGTTCGGGTTAGGTTCGGGTTAGGTTCGGGTTAGGTTCGGGTTAGGTTCGGGTTAGGTTCGGGTTAGGTTCGGGTTAGGTTCGGGTTAGGTTCGGGTTAGGTTCGGGTTAGGTTCGGGTTAGGTTCGGGTTAGGTTCGGGTTAGGTTCGGGTTAGGTTCGGGTTAGGTTCGGGTTAGGTTCGGGTTAGGTTCGGGTTAGGTTCGGGTTAGGTTCGGGTTAGGTTCGGGTTAGGTTCGGGTTAGGTTCGGGTTAGGTTCGGGTTAGGTTCGGGTTAGGTTCGGGTTAGGTTCGGGTTAGGTTCGGGTTAGGTTCGGGTTAGGTTCGGGTTAGGTTCGGGTTAGGTTCGGGTTAGGTTCGGGTTAGGTTCGGGTTAGGTTCGGGTTAGGTTCGGGTTAGGTTCGGGTTAGGTTCGGGTTAGGTTCGGGTTAGGTTCGGGTTAGGTTCGGGTTAGGTTCGGGTTAGGTTCGGGTTAGGTTCGGGTTAGGTTCGGGTTAGGTTCGGGTTAGGTTCGGGTTAGGTTCGGGTTAGGTTCGGGTTAGGTTCGGGTTAGGTTCGGGTTAGGTTCGGGTTAGGTTCGGGTTAGGTTCGGGTTAGGTTCGGGTTAGGTTCGGGTTAGGTTCGGGTTAGGTTCGGGTTAGGTTCGGGTTAGGTTCGGGTTAGGTTCGGGTTAGGTTCGGGTTAGGTTCGGGTTAGGTTCGGGTTAGGTTCGGGTTAGGTTCGGGTTAGGTTCGGGTTAGGTTCGGGTTAGGTTCGGGTTAGGTTCGGGTTAGGTTCGGGTTAGGTTCGGGTTAGGTTCGGGTTAGGTTCGGGTTAGGTTCGGGTTAGGTTCGGGTTAGGTTCGGGTTAGGTTCGGGTTAGGTTCGGGTTAGGTTCGGGTTAGGTTCGGGTTAGGTTCGGGTTAGGTTCGGGTTAGGTTCGGGTTAGGTTCGGGTTAGGTTCGGGTTAGGTTCGGGTTAGGTTCGGGTTAGGTTCGGGTTAGGTTCGGGTTAGGTTCGGGTTAGGTTCGGGTTAGGTTCGGGTTAGGTTCGGGTTAGGTTCGGGTTAGGTTCGGGTTAGGTTCGGGTTAGGTTCGGGTTAGGTTCGGGTTAGGTTCGGGTTAGGTTCGGGTTAGGTTCGGGTTAGGTTCGGGTTAGGTTCGGGTTAGGTTCGGGTTAGGTTCGGGTTAGGTTCGGGTTAGGTTCGGGTTAGGTTCGGGTTAGGTTCGGGTTAGGTTCGGGTTAGGTTCGGGTTAGGTTCGGGTTAGGTTCGGGTTAGGTTCGGGTTAGGTTCGGGTTAGGTTCGGGTTAGGTTCGGGTTAGGTTCGGGTTAGGTTCGGGTTAGGTTCGGGTTAGGTTCGGGTTAGGTTCGGGTTAGGTTCGGGTTAGGTTCGGGTTAGGTTCGGGTTAGGTTCGGGTTAGGTTCGGGTTAGGTTCGGGTTAGGTTCGGGTTAGGTTCGGGTTAGGTTCGGGTTAGGTTCGGGTTAGGTTCGGGTTAGGTTCGGGTTAGGTTCGGGTTAGGTTCGGGTTAGGTTCGGGTTAGGTTCGGGTTAGGTTCGGGTTAGGTTCGGGTTAGGTTCGGGTTAGGTTCGGGTTAGGTTCGGGTTAGGTTCGGGTTAGGTTCGGGTTAGGTTCGGGTTAGGTTCGGGTTAGGTTCGGGTTAGGTTCGGGTTAGGTTCGGGTTAGGTTCGGGTTAGGTTCGGGTTAGGTTCGGGTTAGGTTCGGGTTAGGTTCGGGTTAGGTTCGGGTTAGGTTCGGGTTAGGTTCGGGTTAGGTTCGGGTTAGGTTCGGGTTAGGTTCGGGTTAGGTTCGGGTTAGGTTCGGGTTAGGTTCGGGTTAGGTTCGGGTTAGGTTCGGGTTAGGTTCGGGTTAGGTTCGGGTTAGGTTCGGGTTAGGTTCGGGTTAGGTTCGGGTTAGGTTCGGGTTAGGTTCGGGTTAGGTTCGGGTTAGGTTCGGGTTAGGTTCGGGTTAGGTTCGGGTTAGGTTCGGGTTAGGTTCGGGTTAGGTTCGGGTTAGGTTCGGGTTAGGTTCGGGTTAGGTTCGGGTTAGGTTCGGGTTAGGTTCGGGTTAGGTTCGGGTTAGGTTCGGGTTAGGTTCGGGTTAGGTTCGGGTTAGGTTCGGGTTAGGTTCGGGTTAGGTTCGGGTTAGGTTCGGGTTAGGTTCGGGTTAGGTTCGGGTTAGGTTCGGGTTAGGTTCGGGTTAGGTTCGGGTTAGGTTCGGGTTAGGTTCGGGTTAGGTTCGGGTTAGGTTCGGGTTAGGTTCGGGTTAGGTTCGGGTTAGGTTCGGGTTAGGTTCGGGTTAGGTTCGGGTTAGGTTCGGGTTAGGTTCGGGTTAGGTTCGGGTTAGGTTCGGGTTAGGTTCGGGTTAGGTTCGGGTTAGGTTCGGGTTAGGTTCGGGTTAGGTTCGGGTTAGGTTCGGGTTAGGTTCGGGTTAGGTTCGGGTTAGGTTCGGGTTAGGTTCGGGTTAGGTTCGGGTTAGGTTCGGGTTAGGTTCGGGTTAGGTTCGGGTTAGGTTCGGGTTAGGTTCGGGTTAGGTTCGGGTTAGGTTCGGGTTAGGTTCGGGTTAGGTTCGGGTTAGGTTCGGGTTAGGTTCGGGTTAGGTTCGGGTTAGGTTCGGGTTAGGTTCGGGTTAGGTTCGGGTTAGGTTCGGGTTAGGTTCGGGTTAGGTTCGGGTTAGGTTCGGGTTAGGTTCGGGTTAGGTTCGGGTTAGGTTCGGGTTAGGTTCGGGTTAGGTTCGGGTTAGGTTCGGGTTAGGTTCGGGTTAGGTTCGGGTTAGGTTCGGGTTAGGTTCGGGTTAGGTTCGGGTTAGGTTCGGGTTAGGTTCGGGTTAGGTTCGGGTTAGGTTCGGGTTAGGTTCGGGTTAGGTTCGGGTTAGGTTCGGGTTAGGTTCGGGTTAGGTTCGGGTTAGGTTCGGGTTAGGTTCGGGTTAGGTTCGGGTTAGGTTCGGGTTAGGTTCGGGTTAGGTTCGGGTTAGGTTCGGGTTAGGTTCGGGTTAGGTTCGGGTTAGGTTCGGGTTAGGTTCGGGTTAGGTTCGGGTTAGGTTCGGGTTAGGTTCGGGTTAGGTTCGGGTTAGGTTCGGGTTAGGTTCGGGTTAGGTTCGGGTTAGGTTCGGGTTAGGTTCGGGTTAGGTTCGGGTTAGGTTCGGGTTAGGTTCGGGTTAGGTTCGGGTTAGGTTCGGGTTAGGTTCGGGTTAGGTTCGGGTTAGGTTCGGGTTAGGTTCGGGTTAGGTTCGGGTTAGGTTCGGGTTAGGTTCGGGTTAGGTTCGGGTTAGGTTCGGGTTAGGTTCGGGTTAGGTTCGGGTTAGGTTCGGGTTAGGTTCGGGTTAGGTTCGGGTTAGGTTCGGGTTAGGTTCGGGTTAGGTTCGGGTTAGGTTCGGGTTAGGTTCGGGTTAGGTTCGGGTTAGGTTCGGGTTAGGTTCGGGTTAGGTTCGGGTTAGGTTCGGGTTAGGTTCGGGTTAGGTTCGGGTTAGGTTCGGGTTAGGTTCGGGTTAGGTTCGGGTTAGGTTCGGGTTAGGTTCGGGTTAGGTTCGGGTTAGGTTCGGGTTAGGTTCGGGTTAGGTTCGGGTTAGGTTCGGGTTAGGTTCGGGTTAGGTTCGGGTTAGGTTCGGGTTAGGTTCGGGTTAGGTTCGGGTTAGGTTCGGGTTAGGTTCGGGTTAGGTTCGGGTTAGGTTCGGGTTAGGTTCGGGTTAGGTTCGGGTTAGGTTCGGGTTAGGTTCGGGTTAGGTTCGGGTTAGGTTCGGGTTAGGTTCGGGTTAGGTTCGGGTTAGGTTCGGGTTAGGTTCGGGTTAGGTTCGGGTTAGGTTCGGGTTAGGTTCGGGTTAGGTTCGGGTTAGGTTCGGGTTAGGTTCGGGTTAGGTTCGGGTTAGGTTCGGGTTAGGTTCGGGTTAGGTTCGGGTTAGGTTCGGGTTAGGTTCGGGTTAGGTTCGGGTTAGGTTCGGGTTAGGTTCGGGTTAGGTTCGGGTTAGGTTCGGGTTAGGTTCGGGTTAGGTTCGGGTTAGGTTCGGGTTAGGTTCGGGTTAGGTTCGGGTTAGGTTCGGGTTAGGTTCGGGTTAGGTTCGGGTTAGGTTCGGGTTAGGTTCGGGTTAGGTTCGGGTTAGGTTCGGGTTAGGTTCGGGTTAGGTTCGGGTTAGGTTCGGGTTAGGTTCGGGTTAGGTTCGGGTTAGGTTCGGGTTAGGTTCGGGTTAGGTTCGGGTTAGGTTCGGGTTAGGTTCGGGTTAGGTTCGGGTTAGGTTCGGGTTAGGTTCGGGTTAGGTTCGGGTTAGGTTCGGGTTAGGTTCGGGTTAGGTTCGGGTTAGGTTCGGGTTAGGTTCGGGTTAGGTTCGGGTTAGGTTCGGGTTAGGTTCGGGTTAGGTTCGGGTTAGGTTCGGGTTAGGTTCGGGTTAGGTTCGGGTTAGGTTCGGGTTAGGTTCGGGTTAGGTTCGGGTTAGGTTCGGGTTAGGTTCGGGTTAGGTTCGGGTTAGGTTCGGGTTAGGTTCGGGTTAGGTTCGGGTTAGGTTCGGGTTAGGTTCGGGTTAGGTTCGGGTTAGGTTCGGGTTAGGTTCGGGTTAGGTTCGGGTTAGGTTCGGGTTAGGTTCGGGTTAGGTTCGGGTTAGGTTCGGGTTAGGTTCGGGTTAGGTTCGGGTTAGGTTCGGGTTAGGTTCGGGTTAGGTTCGGGTTAGGTTCGGGTTAGGTTCGGGTTAGGTTCGGGTTAGGTTCGGGTTAGGTTCGGGTTAGGTTCGGGTTAGGTTCGGGTTAGGTTCGGGTTAGGTTCGGGTTAGGTTCGGGTTAGGTTCGGGTTAGGTTCGGGTTAGGTTCGGGTTAGGTTCGGGTTAGGTTCGGGTTAGGTTCGGGTTAGGTTCGGGTTAGGTTCGGGTTAGGTTCGGGTTAGGTTCGGGTTAGGTTCGGGTTAGGTTCGGGTTAGGTTCGGGTTAGGTTCGGGTTAGGTTCGGGTTAGGTTCGGGTTAGGTTCGGGTTAGGTTCGGGTTAGGTTCGGGTTAGGTTCGGGTTAGGTTCGGGTTAGGTTCGGGTTAGGTTCGGGTTAGGTTCGGGTTAGGTTCGGGTTAGGTTCGGGTTAGGTTCGGGTTAGGTTCGGGTTAGGTTCGGGTTAGGTTCGGGTTAGGTTCGGGTTAGGTTCGGGTTAGGTTCGGGTTAGGTTCGGGTTAGGTTCGGGTTAGGTTCGGGTTAGGTTCGGGTTAGGTTCGGGTTAGGTTCGGGTTAGGTTCGGGTTAGGTTCGGGTTAGGTTCGGGTTAGGTTCGGGTTAGGTTCGGGTTAGGTTCGGGTTAGGTTCGGGTTAGGTTCGGGTTAGGTTCGGGTTAGGTTCGGGTTAGGTTCGGGTTAGGTTCGGGTTAGGTTCGGGTTAGGTTCGGGTTAGGTTCGGGTTAGGTTCGGGTTAGGTTCGGGTTAGGTTCGGGTTAGGTTCGGGTTAGGTTCGGGTTAGGTTCGGGTTAGGTTCGGGTTAGGTTCGGGTTAGGTTCGGGTTAGGTTCGGGTTAGGTTCGGGTTAGGTTCGGGTTAGGTTCGGGTTAGGTTCGGGTTAGGTTCGGGTTAGGTTCGGGTTAGGTTCGGGTTAGGTTCGGGTTAGGTTCGGGTTAGGTTCGGGTTAGGTTCGGGTTAGGTTCGGGTTAGGTTCGGGTTAGGTTCGGGTTAGGTTCGGGTTAGGTTCGGGTTAGGTTCGGGTTAGGTTCGGGTTAGGTTCGGGTTAGGTTCGGGTTAGGTTCGGGTTAGGTTCGGGTTAGGTTCGGGTTAGGTTCGGGTTAGGTTCGGGTTAGGTTCGGGTTAGGTTCGGGTTAGGTTCGGGTTAGGTTCGGGTTAGGTTCGGGTTAGGTTCGGGTTAGGTTCGGGTTAGGTTCGGGTTAGGTTCGGGTTAGGTTCGGGTTAGGTTCGGGTTAGGTTCGGGTTAGGTTCGGGTTAGGTTCGGGTTAGGTTCGGGTTAGGTTCGGGTTAGGTTCGGGTTAGGTTCGGGTTAGGTTCGGGTTAGGTTCGGGTTAGGTTCGGGTTAGGTTCGGGTTAGGTTCGGGTTAGGTTCGGGTTAGGTTCGGGTTAGGTTCGGGTTAGGTTCGGGTTAGGTTCGGGTTAGGTTCGGGTTAGGTTCGGGTTAGGTTCGGGTTAGGTTCGGGTTAGGTTCGGGTTAGGTTCGGGTTAGGTTCGGGTTAGGTTCGGGTTAGGTTCGGGTTAGGTTCGGGTTAGGTTCGGGTTAGGTTCGGGTTAGGTTCGGGTTAGGTTCGGGTTAGGTTCGGGTTAGGTTCGGGTTAGGTTCGGGTTAGGTTCGGGTTAGGTTCGGGTTAGGTTCGGGTTAGGTTCGGGTTAGGTTCGGGTTAGGTTCGGGTTAGGTTCGGGTTAGGTTCGGGTTAGGTTCGGGTTAGGTTCGGGTTAGGTTCGGGTTAGGTTCGGGTTAGGTTCGGGTTAGGTTCGGGTTAGGTTCGGGTTAGGTTCGGGTTAGGTTCGGGTTAGGTTCGGGTTAGGTTCGGGTTAGGTTCGGGTTAGGTTCGGGTTAGGTTCGGGTTAGGTTCGGGTTAGGTTCGGGTTAGGTTCGGGTTAGGTTCGGGTTAGGTTCGGGTTAGGTTCGGGTTAGGTTCGGGTTAGGTTCGGGTTAGGTTCGGGTTAGGTTCGGGTTAGGTTCGGGTTAGGTTCGGGTTAGGTTCGGGTTAGGTTCGGGTTCGGGTTAGGTTAGGTTCGGGTTAGGTTCGGGTTAGGTTCGGGTTAGGTTCGGGTTAGGTTCGGGTTAGGTTCGGGTTAGGTTCGGGTTAGGTTCGGGTTAGGTTCGGGTTAGGTTCGGGTTAGGTTCGGGTTAGGTTCGGGTTAGGTTCGGGTTAGGTTCGGGTTAGGTTCGGGTTAGGTTCGGGTTAGGTTCGGGT